>CM069452.1:0-429235 GCA_035610835.1 Ophiura sarsii | reverse complement strand
CGAATTCGAGAAAAACTTGACGAAACTAAAGCCAAATTCACGGTAAATAGTCCCTTTTTGAAGAATTAGGCATCAATTGTATTGATGGTATCATAATATTCATAGTCTTTTGTAACTAGAAACATGCTTAAAATAGTATGACATTACTTAGTCCAGTCAAGTGAATGGATAATAAAATGGGTGTCCGAATCTGGTTCGAGCTATATTCATTTCGTACCGTCGTTGGGTTGTTGATGAAGTGTTTAAATCTCACGAATAGAATTAGTTTCGCTTGATAGCTCAGATGGTAGAGCGCTAGTCTGAAGAGCGAGAGGTCCGGGGTTCGAAATCGATCCTTCTGCTCTGCACAATTTCGTATGATTTTTTTTTTCTCGTCAAAATCATTTTTCACAATTTCATCACACAAAATACATAAATTCGGACGTTTTCATTGCAAAAACGGTATTTTTTCCCAAATTTCTAATGAATTCAAACGCGGGCATGAAAATGAAGCGCGGGCGGGTTATAGGAGACTAAAAATCAAGTTGGCGAGGCCTAACGGGGGATCGTAAGTTTCGTTTTCTGACCGAAAATCGCTGAAAATTAAGACTCGATTTTCTCATCAAAAAGAACTCGGGCATCAATGATTTTGATATGAAATTAAAGCTTGAACTTCCGTTAGTATGAAAATTGCTCTTAAAATATCGTACGATTCTTAGTCCAGTCAAGTGAATAGATACAAGAAGCAAAGTCACAAAAGTTGTTAGATTCTAAAATAAGCGATAAAATCACTGTTTGTGGACCAAAAATGGTCAATTTGGTCCCATATTATTAAGAAAATTACGGTGATTATACCTATCTAGCTATTTGACTGCAAACTGATCCTATCGCAGTGTATGCTGGAAAAACTAACTTGTCGTAAGGCTGACATAGGGTATTTAGCTAAAGGGAGACATCCTGAAATCGATCATTCTGCGGGTTAGAAATCGGCAAGGTCACGCTTTAAAAGCGACTGTTGCGTACTGGCTGATTTTAAGTACGAATTGTATTAAAATTGGGAGCCATATTTAAAACTGAGAACCAGCGTCCTTCTATCGAGTGGAAATCATCGTCTTTTCTTTCCACCATCACGTTGTTATCCCATAATAATCACTCCGGTAATTAGTTAGTGTCGGACAGTGTGTGGAAGACCTTTAGCGCAGACAAGCGTAACCGTCTGCTCGCAAAATTGTATAAAGTTGCCGTTCTATTTGCAATCCACTATATTCAGTTAAACACGACGAATGTCACAGATTTTACAAAACTCTATCATTTGTTTTATATTATTTAAACCATTTCTCCACAATTGTAATAACATGTGTTCATATTTTCATATCCAGATCTAATATACATTTTAAGCCATCTGGGTACAAATACTGATTAAAGATACATGAAAGCAATTCATAGACTCTTCCACAAGACCTAAATCTGAATTCAAATGTCAACATCCCAGGATGTTGACAAAAATCATTTTATTCAGGTTCAGTGAGTTTTGCTTTATTCCGTATTAAAACGAAATAAATAAATTTTACAAGTGTTTACTATTAAAATAAAATCGCTGCCGGGCTAGGCATTGCGGCAGTATTATAAATCAATCATTTGCATTTCGGTTACCGGCATTTCGTACTATTTCATTTAGCGCGGGAATCTATATTGTTGTTAATAAAAGTAAGCTTACTTTGGTATCTTCCACATCTTCTCCTTCCATTGATCAGTGGCTACTGGGGCCTGGTATCCCGCCTCGGCGTCAAAATCTTCATCATCTATTGGATTCAAATACACAGAAACAATAGAAAAAATTACGAGTCATCTAACTATTGGAAAACATTAATATACGTCAACATATGAACGATTATTACAGACAAATTACACATGTTTTTACGCACCCCAACTCGCCATTTTGCTTTTTAATTGAGGGCGCTCAACTACTAAAACTAAACAAATCCCCTGCAAATCCTGCTCAGACGACGCTGGTCATGATTGGCCCATATAGCCATAGATATCTTATGCGCCGTAAGGCGCTAGATAGGAAACTTCCCGCGTATTTGGTGCGTAAAGTGAAGCCGAACGTTTTTGTTTACACTTTACGCAGCCGTGCGTACTTCTGAAAAAAGATTACGCACATACGCAGCCTTTTTCGCGTTATTTGTCAGGGGCTGCGTATCATCACGCCGCAAAGAGCAAGTTTTAAATCAGAAAAGAAGCTGTCTCCTTTGTCTACTGTTTGAAATTTGATTGAAACTGTTTGAAGTTTAGGCTCAGAAATAAGTTCATCCTTCTGCGTTTTCGGACTGCCTTTGTAACCGTGACCTGGCCGCATTATGATGTTGAAAGTATTGTTTTTGAAATCAAAATATGAAATGAGTTTTCAGATTGAAGTAGAAACATTTTCATATCGTTTGGAAGTATTTTTGTTTTTTCAATTTTATTTGAAACTAAACACTTTTTGAATTAGATTTTGATTTTATGATAGGAGTTTTTTGATCTATAAGTTGTTGTTTTTTCTTATCATTTTTTCACAACAGAATGATCATTTCTGTCTTCACTATCACGCTAGTAAAACAGCCAATGACATGCAGGCAAACTAGATCAAAGAGTGACTTAGAAACGAACTAACAGGCCGCGCCTACTATAATAATAATAAGCGACAAAAAGGCACATCCACTCAATTATTAGAGTGCTTAAAGACACGAAACATTTATATAGAACGATACAAATAGAAAGAACAAACGGCAAATAACAAAAACAAAAGCAAATTTCCCAACACAAAAGAAATGGAACCCAAACAAGTTACACCAAAGTCAGTTTTTCAGTTGAAAGTCATTTTCTTGTTCAAGTGGTCATTCGCACCCTTGTTACTGCATTTGATCATATCTCGGTAATTATATAGGTGGTGAAATTCAATGGGATAAAGTGTATTTGATAGCGGACTAATGGCTTACCAAAAGTCATGGATGTATTTTCAATTAATCTGTTAACTCATAGTCTCATGGGACACCTTTTTATACACACCCTGCAGAACATTTTCCCTTTTCAATATCATCTTCACCTTTTCTAAAACATTCACATTTCCCCAAAATGATGTTTTTAGAAAAAGTGGCAATTTCCAAAACCTTATGTAAGAAAGTTACACAATGTTTTTATCTAGTGCTCTTTAAAATTCATTTCGATTGTATTTACAATTAAAAGAAAGTTATTTTCTTTCTATTATAATAGGTGGTCCTTATTTAAATAGAAATGATTCTTGTTTTATGATGCATGACTAGTCAATAATGCCAACCTTTCACCTTTCACGTCAATAACTTCCCTGTATCGTTGAAAAGCGCCACTTTTCGGAAGACATCATTTTGGGGAAATGTGACTTTGAGAGAAGTAACCAATGTAAGGGTAAAGTTTTAATGGGCATAGCCAAGCATGCGCCCTTTTCAATCTCTGAAAACGCTTAATTTTGCGTGGACTGGTTATGCACACACATTATGGTTCCAATTAACCATTGTGTTGAGTCGGGGGGGGGGGGGGGGGGAGTGACCCCTTTTTCGAACAAAACAAGGACATTTTGTCTGAAAACGACACTTTCTAAATTTAGCAATCCGATTTGCGCAAAAACGAGGACACACATGACACACTACTCATCGTGTTAACTTACTTGTACGTTGTAAAACTGATTGCTTTAAATTAACTTTAACAAATGCTTTGTGTTGTATACATTTATAATAGACTACCAATGCTAATATCAGGCTTACCTTTTTTCTTTTACGCGAACAAACCATCCCTAATTTGGGGAAATTGCGGAAATAATAACACGTTGGCTGTGAGCGAAGCACTGTCAGCGAGCGCTGTACCGTGGCACGGTCGCGTATCTCGACGCGGGGAAGTACGCCGCACAATCCAAACGCGTACGCACGCGTACGTACTTTTGTCAGCTGGGTACCGAAAAGTACCCAGCTGAATTATTCGTGAGCTGAATTAACAGGGGAAGGATAGGTCGCGTCAAGGCGCGGAGGGCTGGTGCGTGGCTTCATTATTTTTGGGGAGTTTCCGATCTACGCTCCGCTTAGATATCTATGCATATAGCTGCATTTTGTACTGTTTGACACATCGTGTCAGTGGCGTAGCTCAGGGGGAGGGGGGGGGGGGGGGGGGGCAGGGGGACAAATGCCCCCCCCCCTGACGGAAAAAAACCATTTGTGCCCCCGCCCCCAGCCCCTCTAACAAAATAAAAAGGAGGAAAAAAAAGAAAATAGGAAAATAATGATAAAAGACCGAGATGGCGGGCGGTTATGTGTGGGTATATTCAGCCCAAATAGTCAAATAAGGCAAAATAGTACATGTAGTAACATGTACTGTGCGATTTGTTTTGACCGTGCGAATTTTTTTGAACCTCAACCCCCCCTGAAGGTGCTCAGCAGAAATTCAAACCTACTCTCTTAAATCAAAAAAGATTGTGCTTAGGGAAAGATCTTAAAAGATTGAAAGTGTTCAATCTAATAGAGTGAAGTTTCAATCCGATATATTGAAATTTCACTCTATTAGATTGAATATTTTCAATCTTTTAAGATCTTTCCCTAAGCACAATCTTTAAGATTGACTTGTCAATCTTTTGATTTAAGAGAGTACCCACCAGGAAAAATGGGGGAAGGGAAAAGAGGAAAAGAATGGTGAAAAGGGAAAGAAAAGAGAGAGAGAAAGGAAAAAGGGAGGAAAAAGAAAATGAAAAGGAGAAAAAAGGGGAAAGAAAGAAAAGACGAAAGGGAAAGAAAGAAAGAAAGAAAATGTCGCATTAAGTGTGACCGTGCAATTTCCCCCCACCCCCCACCCCCCACCCACTTACGGGAAATTCACGAGGTGGCTGACTGGGAAAAAAATTGGGGCAACCTTTTACGAAAAATTCCGGGACGGAATTATTCTAACCAGGAATTGTTTTGGCTGTGCCCCCCCCTGACAACCAACCTCTGTTACGCCCTGAAAGGGGGTCTTCAGTGCGGCACATACTTATACCCTTTTCCAATGTCCAGTACTCCCCCCCCCCCCCCCCCCCCCCCCCCGGGGCTGTAGGCCTACTTATCATTTCCTGCCACAGAACAACTGTGCTAATAAGCAGACTGGGTCCCAGTCTACATCTACAAATCCACTAGCCTGATCATGCCTGATCGGTGACTGGGTAGATCAGTGACTGGGGTATATCAGTAAATATTACCCAACAGTGGCTAGGGTCAATGGTGTGACCTTATATATTTAAGGAGTAAAGTGTCATGACTGGCATAGGCCTACTAGTACTAGGTATTGAACCCTTATAATAGCAAAAAATAAGATGGAAAATGACTAAAGAGAGACTTGAAGTATTAGTCTAGTCCATGCCTGCCCGGCCGGGCAGCGATGTTCGTTCGGCCATGCAGTCTGAGCTCTTTACAGTGTGTGTAAAAAAGGTGTCCCCATGCGAAACATGATTTGTTTGGCCAAGACAAATTAAGAAATTTTACATGGAATAACGAATAGTAATAACCATGTTCGGTAATCTAAATGTGTCATATGATTTATTTCTATCCATTTTGGAGTTTTGACGTTATCCAAGTATGACAGCAGGCGCAGGCATGTCTAAAATTCAGCTTTGGCCATGTATGTGCAGAGAAGAGAAACTATTTGATTAGAATCTCCATTTTCAGTGTGTAATTGAACATAATCAATAATCAATACAAATATTCTGTCTAACTTCATGTAGAACAACCCCCAAAGAGCTGGTCGATTGCGAGGAAACACCCCCATCTGCACGATGTAAGGAATGGAAGGATTTCTTTTCCACACCTTGGCTCACCACCTACAGCCAGTAATCCAGATGAAGAGATAGAAAATATAATTGAAAATACTTTGCCAATTGAGACCGGATCCTTCACTAATAAGGAACTTCAGAAAGTACTTCAGAAGATGTCAAATGGAAAAGCTGCATGTCTTGACGAAATACCAGCTGAGGTATGGAAATCTGGTAGATTCAACAACATCCTACTTGAAATCTGTATGGTACCCTACTCAATGGCGTATCCAGGACTGTTTGGATGGGGGGGGGGGGGGGGGGGCAAAAAAACTGAAGCCATCTTGTTGATCTTAAATATTGAAACGTTGAACCTGTGATTTGTGATTTTAACACAAAAAATGTAGAGTATGACGTTTTTAACGTCCCCCACATAGTATTTTTAAGTATTTGGGTGTGGTTTGAGGGCCATTATTATATTAAAACCTCTAGAAACATTCGCGCGGACCGCGCAAAATTTTAGAGTCATTGAGTTTTTGAACTAAAATGGTCATGAAAAACTGTCCTGAAGCCATCTTGTTAAGCTTAAATAATGAAATATTAAAACTAAAACGCGCGCGGAGCGCGCAAAAAATTGCATTTCTTACACTAATGGTCCTGTATGATAATAACGTCACCCACATAATATTTAGAATTTTTGGTGGGGTTTGAGGGTCATTATAATGTTAAAACCTATTCGCGCGGAGCGCACAATATTTTTGAGTTTTTGAACTAAATTTTTCATGGAAAACTGTCCTGAAGCCACCTTGTTAAGATTAAATAATGAAATATTGAAATTAATTTCAATTTCTAATGGCATTTCTAACACTTAAATGTCCGGTATGATGTCCCCACATAATATTTAAAATATTTGATATGGTTTGAGGGTCATTATAATGTTAAAACCTGTAGAAAATATGCGCGCGGAGCGCGCAAAATTCGAGTTTTAACTAAATGGTCATGGAAAACTGTCCTGAAGCAACCTTGTTAAGCTTAAATAATGAAATATTAATATTAATACGCGCGCGGAGCGCGCAAACAATTGCATTTCTAACATTAATGGTCCAGTATAATAATAACGTCCCCCACCTAATATATAGAATTTTTGGTGTGATTTTTGCATTAAAACTTTGGTCCAATATGATGTTTTTAATGTCCCCCACATATTTAGAATATTTGGTGGGTCTATTCCATATAATGTTAAAACCTGCAGTAAATATTCGCGCGGAGCGCGCAAAAATTTTGACTTTTTTAACTAAACTGGTCATGGAAAACTATCCTGAAGCCATCTTGTCAAGCTTGAATAATGAAACATTGAACTAATGCGTGAAGTACGCAAAAATTGACATTTCTAACACTTAAATTGGTCCAGTATGACGTTTTTAACGTCCCCAACATAATTTTTAGATATTTGGCATGGTTTGAGGGTCATTATAATATTAAAACCTGTAGAAAATATGCGCGCGGAACGCTCACTATTTTTCAGTTTTTGAACTAAAATGGTCATAAAAACCTGTCCTGCAATGCCATCTTGTTAAGCTTGAATATTGAAACATTCAAATTAATGCGCGCGATGTACGCAAACATTGACATTTCTAACACTTGAATGGTCCAGTATGATGTTTTTAACGTCCCCACATAATATTTAGAATATTTGGTGTGTTTTGAGACCCATTATAATGTTGAAACCTGTTGAAAAAGTGAGCGCGAATCGAGCAAGAAAAAAACCCAGTTTTTAAACAAAAATGGTCCAGAAAAAACGTTCCTGAAGCCCTCTTGTTAAGCTTGAATAATGAAACATTGAAACTAATACGTGCAAATCGCGCAAAAATTGGCATTTTTAACATTATAAGGTCTAGTATAACGTTTTTAACGTCCCTCACATTAAAATGATGGGGACGTGACCCCGTACCCCCCCCCCCCCCCCCCCCCATTGCGCCGCATATATCCCTACCCTTCCTCCTCCCCTGCCTCCTTCTCTTCCTCCTTCTCCTCTTCCTCCTTCTTCTCCTCTTCTTCCTTCTTCTCCTCTTCCTCCTTCTCCTCTCCCCTCCTTTTTTTTAACACTTTTTTCAATGGGGGGGGGGGGGGGGGGGGGGGGGGGGGGGGCATGGCCTGCTGGCCCCCCCTGGATACGCCACTGACCCTACTAAGAGGTGAAAAACCACATTAGTGGTCCCTCAGTGGAATTGTCTCAATCCCCAAGAAAGGTGACCCGAGCAAAGATACCAACTATATAGAGGTATAAGTTTGACATCCATAGTAGCTAAGATCTTCAACGCTTGATACTCAACCGCATTCGTCCTCATATGGAACCATTGCTAGACCAAACCAAAATGGGTTCCGTGCTGAACGCTCAACAACATCACACATCCTGGCCTTAAGCAGACTGATTGAGGGTATTAAGGACAAGCATCTTGAATGTATCATCAGTCATCACCTTCATTGACTTCAAAAAGGCATTCGACTCGTTACACAGAGGGAAAAATGCTTAAGATCCTTAGAGCATTACGGTATCCCAGACGGCATTGTTAAAGTGATTGACAGACATGTACAGCAACACACAAACGGGTAGTCATATCACCAGATGCCGAAACTGATGCATTTGAAATTCTTGCAGGAGTGCTCCAGGGAGACACACTGGCCCCGTATCTGTTCATACTAATTCTTGTCCTTGACTATGTTATGAGGATGGCAATTGGTAAAGACAAAGACACGATGGGCTTTACAGTAACGCCCATCAGGCGTAGCCGGAGGTACCCTGCTGAAATCCTTACAGACCTAGACTTCGCAGATGACATTGCCTTGTTATCTGACACGCTACAACAAGCTCAGAACTTGCTCTCTCTCGTGTGGAAAGTGCTGCTGCATCAGTCGGGTCTCCGGGATAGGGTTGTGCAACATGTTTTTAAGATTTTTCATGATTTGTCTCTTGATTATATGAAATTGTATTTACTAGAGGGTCATCTTTGCATAAATATAGTACCAGGGGTAGCCCATTCAACTTTGTTGTTCCCTTTTCAAAGGGTCAAGCTTTTTATAGTACTGCTATTCATCACTGGAACTCATTGCCGAGCGAGATCAAGAACACCAACAATTTTAGTTTATTCAAACAATTAGTTAAAAGACACTTGGCGAGTATGATTCATTGATTTTTGAGCTGGTCTCACTTTGTGCTCGTGCCCTGTTTTTATTTGTTTGTCCTTGTTTTTCGTTTGGCTTTTGTGCTTCATTCATGTGTTTCATTTGTTGTTGTTTTCTGGTTTTTCTGCCTTTCTATGCTTGTTAAAGGACCCCAATGGAAATAAGCTATGTGTTCAAAGCTTTTTGGGCTATCCTTGGTACTTTTGCTCATATTTTATTATGTCTATATGTTTTTCAAATTGCCTGGTGCAATTTAATTATGTGCAATATTTTACATGTTTGTATTTTAGATGTTTCTCTATATGATGTTTGAGTACCTAATAAAATAAAATTAAATTAAATTAAAATCCCTCATATGGGTCACCTTTTCGACCCCCTGTAAAATAAACTCGAGTTGAACGTTGTACCCTGACTAGTAACCCAGATTATCACCAATGTAATTATCATGTTCAATCAGCATCTGTACTAAATTTTACATGGACTGATAAAGCCAAAGTTCACAGTGTGCAGTGTATCATTATTTAGTCTGGCGGATAAAATGATTCATGAGTTTCATATAATATGTAATTGTATCATACATTGTTGTTCATTGATGCATGTTTAATAATAATGTCTAGAGGGGCATGTTTAATAATAATGTCTAGAGGCAAAATACAATTGAACCATTTATTTATAGAAATTATTCGACCTCGATTAGGCCTAAAATATAAATGGCACAGCTATAATAGATAAGAAGACCCATACATGCACAACATAAAGTGCAATGATTGGTATAATATTGTTATATTAAAGTCAACATAAAGCAAAGTACCACTACGTGGACGACTCTGTTTGACGTAGTGTGAAGTGACTGGACTCTTGACTTGATAATAACTCGAATCAAAACCACCATAATCAAAATGGCTTTCGGGTTACTTCTAGCATTTTGTCTGGTGGTGTTACTGCAACAAGTTCTCTACTAGTTAAATTATCTGCACTAGGTGGTGCCACAGTGTTACAGACTGCGTTTTTCAGAAACATTATCATGGTGGTGATCTGGGGTTCGATATTGACCATTTCAGGAAATGATATGAGAACTCTGCTTGATCTTCCGGTTAAAACTTTTGCCTTGATGTTACTTAGGAGTGTGGCATCGTTTACTGGTCTAGCAACCATATACGCTGTGTATCAATTAATGCCGTTAGGTAATTATCTTAGTGGGAAATCAGGCTGTTAAAGCCTATTTGAGACTAAAGTTGTTTGCATTATTATAGGCCTAGTTTTAGTACCCATAAGTCTAGTTCTAAAGCAACCAATATTAATGGCAACCGAACAACCAAATACCAACGAACACCACAAAAATGTAGACGCAATACACCTCGGCCTAGAACAAACCATATAGAAGGCCAGCCTACTCTCCCGCCTACTCTCTAAATGTAAAAGATAGGTTTCCCACTCTTTCAAGGAGTTAACAGGTTTTCGAGTGGAAAAACACTCTAAAAGGAGTGAAAGGGGATTTTAATGACAATGTTCCACTCTATTGAGAGTGAAAAATTAACTTTCACACTCATTTCCACTCTAAAACGGGTTGTCCTGCGTTTCACTCCCTTCACTCCTTTTCGAGTGAATTTCCACTCTTTCTACATTTAGAGAGATAGACCGCGTTTTACATAGAGAGATAAACTAGGCCTAAGGCTATTGGGTTTAGGTTTAGGCCTATTCATGCTATTGGTTGCAAATGCATGAAATGGGAATGCTATATACTCATTGTCATTATAAATGAGACAGATTCTTCCTACATACAACAACAGTGTATATATTGATAACAACCATGCCAAATGATGATGTTGTATTACAATGGTGGATATGATAACGGCATGCATGTCAACGATTTAGATGACAAAATTAATCGATGTATCAATACCATTGACAAATAAAATGATGATAACTCAATATCCAATGATGACAGGTCGTAGCCTATGTTCAGATCAATGTTATACCTGAGATACACTGTTAAGAAAAAAGGGTGCTTCAAGGGTTCTTGGCTGTCCCGTATAATATTATGGCACCCTAAGGGTTTAAAGGTTCTTTGATTTTAAAGGACCCAAAAAGGTTCTGTAGAGAACCTTTCGAGGTTCTATAGACCCATTTTGCCCATTCCCACCCCCCCCCCCCCCATTTTGAACCTTAAAATGGTTCTTTTTGGAACCTTTTAAGGTGCTATAAAGGGTTTCATATACGGGACAGTCAAGAATCCCTGAAGCACCCTTTTTTCTAAGCGTGTACAACTAGTTAGTTATTATTATAAAGTCTCAGGTTATACTGAAAAAAAACTCCACCATGTGTGTTCGTTCGCTTTCCTTTTATAAGGGATGTAATGAGTACAGAACTGTTTTTAAAAGACTCCAATACTGAGTGTGGAATGAAGGGAAATGTCTTTGCGTGTAAAGTATCACATAGCATCGGTGTTCAAAGTTCACCTGATAGCTATGAACATAGACTTGTAATATAATTGTATTGTATCTTTAAATAATCGCCAAATAGGTTCATCATAAGGATCGTTTGTTAGAATCTGAAATGGAATGGACATTTTACTGATCCAGTACGTGTACGTTTCGGATACGTCTGGAACCTTTTTGTCAACACTTTTGGTAGTGACGATCTTGACGACTCACGACGCTCTTTGCAGTCTTGGAGTAGCCAGTTGATTTATCATCTGGGGATTTTTTACCAGATGATAAAGATCGTCGAAAACCGTGGGGAGGTTATATTTCCCATCGTCTCGGTTCATCGTGGATGTCCCCCTTTTCTGATTTCTATGGCCTCTCTGATCCAATAACCTTTGCCTCGTTCCATCCGATGACGTACAATCGTACATGGTTGAAGTTATACAATAATGGTATGTTATTGCTGATTTGTTGACAGTATAATAAGAGATGCCTTTCTCCCTGCTCTTGTGATTGTTGTATTATTGCCTAATCTGCTGCTTTCTTATGCTCGCTCAGTCTCCCGTTTCGCCAATATAACCTTTATCCCAATTCTTGCACGGGATATCATTGCGTCTAAATGTTGTGAGCATGTGAGGAGGATGATGGATCGCGTTTGTCTTGAGGATGTACCAACTGATTGCGAATGATGCAGTGAAGTTTCATAGCCGTGGAGATTCGATAGGATTCCATAGTGCTATGCTGGCTACGCGTCCAGCAGAGACACCTTTTACATAAGCAGATAAGACAGGACAACAAAACCCGCCGCTCCCGGTGTCATGTTTCATGATGTTGGTCCTTTTTAGACATACTGGATAAGGAAGAATGATGTCCTCAAGCATTACAACAGTAGCCTTGCAATCAAGGCCTTCTTATTTGTAAAACCATTTCACTACCCAAAACAGTATTTCACACTTTCATCAGGCAATGATGTTACCCCATCCAGTATCCACCTGTTATTACCCATCACTGATAGGCCAGAAAGTTTGGTTGCAGGAAGGCCTTGATAGAACGCTAATTTCTTGCCTCACATTTTGGCGGCCAGCCAATCAGTGGACAGTAATTTCATCAGGCAAGAGCATTCACAGCATGCATGTATCAAATGACATACCAGTGTATGGGCCATAGGAACATTGTAATGGGTGTGTACATTATTTTACTGGGAGGGAATATCCTGAATGACAAATAACATTTACAATTCATCAATCTAATTAAAAGGACATGTCCCAATCTCAAAAATGACACACCTAGATTAAATAATTATTTTGTATATTTAACACTAAATTGATCATTACCAAAATAGTTTGCATTCTTCAAAATATGCTACCCCTAAACTCCAAGTGTACTGTACAGTTGTCAGTTATATAAGGGTGTGGAATTATATAACAATCAATTAGCTTTCTGTCAAGTCTCAGTGGCGGCCATGCGGTTGGTGTATTGGGAGCTCAGTGCTTGACAGGAAAGAGCCTAGGGTGTAGTTATTTGTCAAAATATCTATCAATGAAACAGTTACTAATATACATGTCATTGTCATGAATGATAAGTGTGTGGTGTATGGTGGTCATGACCCTATAGAGGACACGGCATCTCTCACATCACACATTGTCCCAAATACATACATGTAGGGTCAATGAGATATATGCACTAGCTCTACAAAATATTATAGTTTCGAATCAATGGAAAATATGACTTGTACCAGGAATTGGGAGAGAGAGGGTAGTGAGTCTGAGACTTGAAATCAAGTCTATACAACAGTGGTTCCCAACCTCTGGGTCGCGACCCCAAACGCGAATTTCAGAACCTTAAATAAGTCCATTATATTAGAGCCATAGAGAAATATACGGCGAAATGGACACAACTATATAGGCTACTACTCACGTTCCTTGCAGATTAGCAAATGCTAAAGATAATAGCAAATGTGCTGCTCCACAGACGGTAAGTTACCGTCGGACAGTAAATTACCGTCAGACGGTAAATTACCGTTGGCTCACTGCTTACGTCCGCTTCCTAATATTCTTGGTTTTACCGTCTTTGATTTTTACCCGGACTTAATTTGTCGGCGACTGATATGTTTGGAGGGTTCACTATCGACCCTATGAAATCATTGTATCGCCATTGATGTTTTTATTTTATCTGTATAACGTGCAACGTGATTGCCATAGTCATGTTCATTAGGTCATAATAATAATAAAAGTTAGTTTTTATATAGCGCTTTATCAAATTAGGTATGCTCAAAGCGCTTTACATTTATTCCACTGCTCAGTATAGTGTACAGCAGAATCAGTTCGCTTCACTTAGGTTATTGCTGCCTAGTGCGTAGTGCCTATCTTACACATTCTGACAATGGCGCGAATTCCTATCAGACACTTATAGTGTGATTATCCCCAAACATATACCCATTTTACACCTGGCCGGGTGGAGAGAAGTAATTGCGGTAAAGCGCCTTACTCAAGAACGCAACATGTTGACCACAGCGGGACTCGAACCCACAACCTTTTGCTTTTTGTGTCAGGTGTATGTCCCATATTCAAGATAGCCAATCACAATGCAATTCAATTTCAATAAATGTATTGTGATTATTATTAAATCAATTGTAAATGTTCTTTTACTTATAAAGGTGATGCAGCTGCAATAGCCGGAAGTGCTCCTATATTTGCAGGAATCTTCGGAGCGCTAATACTCGGTGAAGCATGGGCGGGTGTTCAAATTGTGATGTCACTAATTTGTTGGATTGGAGTGGCACTTGTTGTACAAACAAATGGCAATGAAGATGACTCACAAACGAACGAAGAATCTTGACGATATTGAAGATTGTCTTATCAATTGTTGCACCAATGTCGATTGCGCTCTCATTGGTACTATCAAGGAAAATCTCCAAAACTGTTAAAACTACGCATATAATGATGATGACTTTTATGGGGATTAGCTGCTGGTCTTTTATATCTATGGCATTAACAGAAGGTGTGCACATGCCTGGAGTTTCAACGTGGATATTCATAATCGGTGATGCATTTGCAGGTATGTTTATGATAGTTCTTATTCTTATAACAGCACATAAAGGAATATAGCCACTAGTTTGATTTGGAAATGGAGACAAACATTCATGGAGAGATAATTGAAAATAAATGTCATTGTCATGTTAGAATGAAAGTTCATCTGTGTTGTCATGTCTTTGAATAAAAACGAATGAGCTCTATATAAAATACTTTCTCCCGTTCCCTACAAAATAAGTATTGTTAATTAATATGTTATTCTATTGTGTTCTCTAATTTTTCTTTCTTTTAGGAATATTAAGCCAATGGCTCTTAACAAAGGCCCTCGCGCAGGAAAAGGCAGCACCAGTTGTGCTTATGCGCAATTCTCGCGTTATCGTGGGTTTCATCTATCAAATCATGATATATCATCACACACCAACTCTACAAAGTCTCATCGGAGCGGGTATCATTATTTCGTCAGTCGTGATGACAACTTTAAAGAAAGTCTAAGCAATTATCATTGGTTCTCCGGAAATCGGCGGCATTTACATGACTAGACAATGTAACACGGCGTGACCACCCACGCGTAGCCTGCGTGGTAATTATATTTGGTCCATAACCCGCACATCTGCAGTGCGTCTTACTGCGCTTTTCTAATGCTTATGCGTCGCAACACGCTGACGTATGGTGCACTCACCGCACGGGATTGGATGGAACGTGTTTTTTGGTTATTCGATATAGTTTAATAATTCAAAATTAGCGAGAAATATTTGGTTTCTTTCGCAAAAGTGTGTATGCCAGAAGCCAATTATGGTCACACGCACTTATGGTCACACGCACGCACGATTGTTGCCTTCGTGCGCCACCGCGCACTTCAATATTCATTCGCTGCTGTAACATGGCTGTAACTGAGGCTTCGCCAATTTGGAACTGATCAAATTATAAGGGTAAAAGTTGACACATGTGGGCAAGAATAATTCATTGGTAGATTACCAGTGTAGTCACCTTCGGAGCCGTAATTTCACCCTTATTAAGATGAGTACTCCTGGTGTAGTTGTAAGTCACCGTGTTGCATAATATAGCTTTTTGGTTGGCGGGGCAACCGCCAACCTTATTGCATCAGATTGCATATTCTTGGACATTTAGGTCTTTCTACATATACATGGAGGCTGCCATTTTGTTTTTAGTATATGGAAAATTGTCTAAATTATTTTGCAGTCTTTGTAAATTACATGTACCTATGCAGTTTATTTTAACAGTCCTGCAGTCTGTGATGGAGTCAAAGCTATATTTGTTTAGCCTTGATGGTTCAATCAGAGAGATGTTATTAGACTCCCAACAGAGACATAATACTATAGCTTATCTTGTTTGACTAAAGAGAAATCTCCAACTGTCCAGATGTTATACACATTACAATTGTTTGTCTCAGATACTACTGAAAAGCTCAGAGTGTCAATTGTGTCATAAAACATGGTCAAGGTTTGCATGAAATATCTATGTGCATGAAAAATTTCGCGACTGGCTAGGATTGGTGAAATTGTCATGCTCACAAGCTTTTAGTATTCTTATTAGACATTATTAGAAAGGTGTACATTTGTAAACATTTCATGATGAAAAATGTGGTTCTCTTATGCATCACGAACATTAAATGCCGCGAAAAAATAGTGCTTGCTTTAGAATAAACCTAGTATACTGGTTGGGTAGCACTGCATACATAATGATATGGTGAACTGTCACTACAAATTACTCTGTATACACATCATGTTCTGGTGATCACTCCATTTCCATGGGAAACCGAGGATTTTTTAGTTGGGGCTTTAATGAGTTGCGGATGTCATATATACCTAGATTGTTCTTCAGATGGTACCTCCCCCCCCCCCCCCCCCCCCCCTCCATGCACAAACATCAACTTTATTGGTTTCCTGTACTATTTTTAGACTGTTGTGTTTTGATTTGGGGTGGTTTTTTTGTTTGAAAGATACATACACCATATCCCTGGTATTTTGGTATGCAACAGAATGAACAGATGCTTCACAAAATGGTTACAAAACATGATTCTTTCTCTTGGATCGCCCCCATTCCATTTCAATGGTATTTTTCTATAATAAACAAATAAATTCTACTTCAACCATAGTTTTACTAACGAATAGTGGCCATATTAAATTGAATATAATTCCTATCAAATTAATTGAATATATATGACATATTTAAAACTTAAATTGAATGTAAAATTTATTCATTTGTATATTTGTACATTTACTTATTTACTTTTTATATTATTAATTATCTACATAATTATTCATTTATTTATTTAATCATTTTTATTTATTAATGTTTTCTCATGTTTATTTGTTTTAATTTCTTTATTTTATAAGTAATTTTTAATATTTCAATTTTTGATATGCGTGTATTTATGTATTGATTCATTAGTTTATTGATTCATTTATTTTCGATTAAAAATGTAATTTTCGATTTATATTGTTATTTATTAACAAAATGATTCAACTATTTATTTAAAAGTATTTAAAAAAAAAACTCATTTATTTATTTCTACATTTATTTATGTATTGATCAAATAAATTGAATACATATGACATATATTTAAAACTTAAATTGAATGTTAAAACCGTGTTTATCACTAAACTATGGCTGTAACTTATATTGCTTTCTAGTAATGCCATGCAAGAATCTTGCACAATTATCATCTATGCGCTTGCTTCTTCTGCCACATAATTTTAGCAACTAAAAGCCGTATTTACAAATGTTGCTATTTTTGCTCTTTCTATTTGCCTTATATCGCAATTTCCTTTTGACCGCCAACTTTCCATTTTAATGGAATTTTTATTATACAATGTAATAATTTTACCAGAATGTCTAAAGTATGACTGTTTAATCAAGAATGAGAAACAATAAGAAACAATACCTTTATTCACTAAAATACTGAACATGTTGAATGCGGCCCATGGGCCGAATTAACAAATTGAACAGCAAAGTGGTTTGAACTATCCGCTTTCATTTTCCCACAGATACAAATGAATACTAGCAAGTAAAAGCAATTTTTTCAATTTGTATATAAGTAAAATAATGTTCGAGTTATATATTATACCATTTGTCTATATATTACCTTTAAATAAAGACCTTTCGATAGTATCGAATCATGCTATTGACATGTATTCACACATTATGATATCATTATTGACATAATTATTATACTATTAAGTTGTATTTAGTTAAATTATTGTAGATTAAGTTGTACTTTAAAAATGTATGTTGTAATGTAAGTTATCTTTTGTATCGCGCCACGAGCACCATTTTTGGTGGATTAGTGCGCATTATAAATCCACATTATTATTATTATTATTATTATGCAACAAGATAATACTCACCAGAATCAGACCTGAGCTTGCCATCTTTAGGGAATAGATCAAACAACATGCCAGCCATCATAACCTTTATTGACTTCAAGAAGGCATTTGACACAATACATAGGGGGACGAATGTTGCAAATTGTGAAGGCCTATGGAAAATTCAGCCCTTTTATGGCAAAAGGATGTATCTTATAATGTACTTTCCTAATGATATACTTCCTTTTAACATGGATTGTGTTAACTTGGTTCAATAATCCTCACTTAGGAAAAGGTTGCAACTTTTAAAGACAATAAAAGCAATATACTGCCTTTTACCACTACATGATTTATGGAGAAAAAAAGCTAACTTTGATCATGTTAAAAGGAAGTATACTGTTAGAAAACTACATATATGATACATTCTTTTGCCATAAATGATAAAAGGGCTGTGGTGTACTCGATCAGCTTACAAATGCGATAGCAGAAGTCAGGCCGAAGTATGTATACAACATGTACAAAGACATCAAGGCAAAGGTTATATCACCTGAGGGGGAAACTGAGGTATGTAAAATACTGGCTGGAGTACTACAAGGTGACACCCTGGCTACATATCTCTTTGTCATTGTTCTTGACAATGCCCTAAGAGAGGCCATAGATGGCAAAGAAGAAGAGCTAGGATTCCACTTAACAAAAAGAAGCAGCAGAAGAATAGGACCAACCGTAGTAACTAACCTTGACTTTGCTAACGACATTGCACTAGTTGTCTGAGGAAGTGTCTCAAGCGCAATTACTATCAATAGAGTGGAGACTTCAGTGGGTAAAGTTGGGCTGCAAAGATGAAGTATTATGTTCTTCAACCAGAAGCAAGTGCCTGTAATTACCACAAGTAAAGGCATGCTCCTTGATAAATTGGAGGACTTCAAATACCTTGGAGCCTCGGGATGAATAGTATACTAAAAGGGCATCAAAACACGCAAAGCAGCTGCATGGAGAGCGTGTGGCCCCGGGGGGGGGGGGGGGGGGGGGGGGGGGGCACTGACATTGGAAAAGGGTATAGGTATGTGCCGCGCTGAAGACCCCTTTTTCACCCTCTGCTGTTAGCTTATATGACCCCCCTTTTGAGCCTGGATCAGTTCTTAAGACCCCCATTTTATTGAAAATTCAAAAATCGCGAAATTTTGCGTTCCAAAACCCCAATTCTATGCAAATTTTGCATTCTAAAACCAAAAAAAATCAAAGATTTGCGTTCTTGCTAATCAAAATTGAACTATAGGCCAGTTCTCAAGACCTAATTTTTTGAAAAAAATCAGTTCCTAAGACCCTATTTTTCGTCATAAATCCACTCAGTTCAGTTCTATAGCCCCCCTTTTTGAGACCCTGTGCGGCACACCCCTACCCAAAAAAAAGTTGAGTGCCCCCCCCCCCCCGGGCGTGTGGCAAACTTACTCAGTTATGGAAGGCTAAATCACTATCCAGAAAGCTTTTAAAGAAAGGCTGTTCATAGCTACAGTAGAATCAGTCATCCTATATCATGGATGTGAGGCATGGACAGTCACCCCAAAGCTTTAGAAACAGCTGGACGACAGCATGTGACAAATGAGGACTTGTACGGGATGCCAAAAGTCTCGGATAAGATCAGAGGCGAGGTGTAGAGCAAGATTTTCCGGACACTGCTTCAGAGGGTCCAACTTGTCTCCAAACTCATACATTGGATCCCAAAACATGGAGTAAGAAACCGTGGTAGACCAGCCCTAACCTACATGATATGATATACTAAAATGTGACACAGGATTGCAAGTAGAAGAAATCAAGACAGCTATGTTGGAACGGAAGATTTGGAGAAGCATATCGTAGTTCGGGAAAGTCACCCGACATAAATCAAGTATGTCAAGTATTCAGAGATAGAGAGATAAGACAATCCGCACTGGCGTACCGCCCATGTTCCGGGAAGTGGAAGATGAGGATGCAACAGACGAGGGTCGGTCAATATGTAATGAAAGTGATCTTGGTACGAGATGCATAGGGGTTCTAGTGAGGGATAGTGTGATCAATGCTAAATATGAACCTTTGTCTTTCAAACAATACACTTTTGGATGTTTAGACTACCTTTGGTTATGTAACGTCATCAACATAAACAATAGGTTTCAACCACTTCCTCCTCTCAATATTTGGCTGGACTTGTATTTAGGTTGAAATGTGGGTCGATTTGATACATTTCCCAATATCTCGGTATATTCTTTGGTACATTCTTTTTTGTATCCAAGTCGGTGACGACTTCATTTGAATTCAGATTCAGGTTTTGTGGTGGAGTCTATGAATTGCAAATTCGAGACTCGTATGTTAAAATTACCTAACCCCCCCCCCCCCCCCCCCCCCCCCCCCCCTACAGCTGAAACTGAAAATTACATGACCCCCCTGCTAACCAGTACACCCCCCCCCCCTGAAAAAATATAATTGTCACATTAAGGGGCTGTCTTTACCTTTGGAATTTTGTTCATGGATACGTTGGCAAATTTTGTTTGTGCCCTATCTGAACGGCCAATAATTTTATGATGCTCTTCTTTTTATTGTGTAAAATTAGTAATGGCGAGCGTATCGATTTGGATTTTTTTTCCTCATATTTATACATTTTGGGTGGTTTTGTGAGACTTTATAACCCGAACAAGTTAGAATATTCTGAGCAGAAACGTATAATCCAGTGAACGTTCTACTTTTGTGAGCATTGGTGCATGAGGTGAAAAGCATGCAATAAATCACATTTTTAAATCATGAAATTGGATTTTGTAACCGTCCATTATACACCCTGTGGCTCTAATGTCTTGACCGTTGATGATTATATAGATCTTTTTTCACCATATCATCGATTTGTTGTCCAGAAGTCGTCTCATAGTAAAAGTTTTTGAAGTCGATAGGTTTTATTTTAAGAAAATATGCGCGAAGTGCAGAAAAAATGGCATTTACACTCCAAAATAGCCTCTAAAATCACTCCAATCACCACCATCTTTATAGTTTAAACAAATGTACACAACCCCCCCTGTTCAAGAATAAAAAGTTACATAACCCCCCTATTTCAACATATGAAAGTTACATGACCTCCCTTCACCATAAATAATGAACGGTCCCTAACATCAAAGATATCCATGATTAGCACCATTTAAAGAAAATTAGTCACATTTCAAAAGTCACCTTGAACAACTTTCAAATGCCGCACTTTGGGCAACTATCAACTAAGCATGGGCAATATCGGCATCCACTATATTGGTCTTTTATCGTGATGACGATTTGTCAACATGATTTCAACGATGTGGGGAAAGATCAACATTTTGGAAGGCCCGAATATTCACAATTAACCCACAATATCATCTTGAAGTGGTACACCAAATCAGTGAAAATGTCATAGTATTGTAGCTCGCTTGACGCCTTCAAATGTAGTTTGGTGGTCGTCGTCCCAAACATATGGTACATTCTTTTTTAGCAGATCACGTAACGGGTGCGCTCGTTCAGCAAGATTCGGTATAAAGGCGCCTAGGTAAGTTATCATTTCCATGAGGCATCTTACGGATATCTACCTTTGCAAGGTCAGGTGTGATGCCATTGCTGCTGGTATACCGGAACCGAAAAAGTCGATCTGTTTTGCCTTGATGACACATTTACTGCTATTGAATACAAGGCCTTCACGTTTGGCGACTTCCATTAACCTTATTATGTTGCGATCATGTTCTTCTTCAGTTTTGCCAAAAACTGCAATATCGTCAGCAATGCCGACAAATCCCTGCGTCTGCTCTAATATCGTGTCCATCCTCTCTTGGAATATATCCTAGCTGGTTGACAATCCAAAGGGTAGCCTCGTATAGCAGTACCTTCCAAATGGACGGTGTGCTGAACGTAGCTTTTAAATGTAGAGAGATCTCAGTGCGAGTTTTGGTGTAGATGTACTGACCAATAGCCAGCCTTTGCATGCGAGCTTGCTAAAGAACTTTGCTTTTGCAAATTCAGAATTAAGTTTCAGCGTTGGTATTTTGTGCATGGGGGCATCGCTTGATGGCAATTGATTTAGCCTCTTCGGGTCAAAGAAGCTGCCTCTCCTTCATCCCACCGCTGCCGGCGCATCCCACCGCTGCCACCATGGAGTAATATCCAAGGACACAATGTATAGTGTATACGACTTTATTGACTTAATAATCAACTTTTTTAGGCAAGTGGCCATGTTCTTGGCGGGAGTATAAAAGATCCCATAGTGGCAAGATGGGTGATGTGGTACGCGCATTCATGATAAAGTAGTGACAATCACAACAGATGGACATTGTTGTTGTGGCATGTATTGTAAAACAATAATGCGGGATTTCCTGATAATGAAATTTTCTCGAGGGGCGTTGAAATTATGTGATGATTACATTAAAGTGAAAAATTTGTTTGAAATTGCTCAAACTTGCTACACAATGTTTTGAAAATTTACAATGATTGCCTTCTCTTTTAATGCGGATTAAAAAAGTGACGCGGGCGGCGGGTAACAGTCTAGCATCGTTTCTATGAATGTGTGTTGACTAAAAAAGTCTTAGTCTATGCTGGTCAGAGACAGTTGTGTTTTTTAACTTGTCCTATACCTAGTTAAAGGAATTGTTTTATCATTCCGAAACGTCGGTCCCCATGTTTATATTGTGTTGTTTCTTTTGCCTTTTAATTGTCCCATCCTTGGATGTTGTCATTGCACACCTTTTTAGTCATTTCAATATATAATAATAGTCGTCCCATTTTTTTCTTCAAACAATTTATTTTAAAAATCAAATGTTTCATTTTAAAAATGTCCCCAATTACACCTTTTGCCCGACGAACTTGACAATTTTGCGCAGTCGCAACGACGGCGGATTATCAAATCTAGTATGAATCGACTTCGCCAGGCGTTCCTGCACGGTCTGTGCAGTTGATTAATTGACCACATAAGTGCATGAAAAAAGACCCATTGCTGATGAAATCAACGTGTGTGGGTTGGGCAATGTTGTTGTCATGATTGTGGTTATTTGATACTGTTAAATTCTTCATTTCGATTGGTTAGATGAATTGATCCACCACTGATCTTTCCTTTTCATAATAAAATAAACTTGGTGTCTATTTTGATCTCAGTAGTCTCTCCAGTATCCGATCAAGATCTCTCGGAACAGACTTGAATTGAAGAAGAAGACGGAAAATACAGGCTCTTACGTGGCACGCCTACAATTCAGACAAATCCGTAAAAATCATGGCAGAAAACGTGGCTGAGAAAGTTGGACAAATGAACATCACTGACAGTGGAAACAAGGCAGGATTTTCTTAAAGTTTCCTATTTCTTTCTTGACATTATATGAGAGGTTCTAGTCACAAATGCAGGCCATTTTTCGCTGTACTAGCAGACGTCAGTTGATCAGCAGTATTTGTAAAACATTCAAAAGAACCATGTCTTCTTCGGTAGGATTAAGCTTAAATTTGATTCAGTGATCCGATTTATATTCTATTAACTCATGCAACTTGAAAGTTGAATAAGCTTAGATGATGTTTGAATGAAATGAAAATGTTGTTTAAAACCTAAATCCTAAAAGCCTAAAAATGGACATGATGATGGTCATGGGGGTGGAGTTATTTGTTTTTTGTGGTTTGTTCTTTTTTAGTTTTATTTAGCATCAATCCTAGCAGGTGGCCAAATTGTCCCACCGAGTAAGTGGGCAAATATGGCCACCAAGACAAAATGCGTAATAAATTCTCTATTTTTCATGTTTGAAACCCAAAATAATTGTTCCAATGGAGTACGAATCTGCTGGGGAAAGGTTTAAGTTTGATTTCCTGTTTGAATTAAGCAAATTCTGATACTTGTTCTTGTTGAAGAGATGAAGAACATTTTTTTGTGATTTTGGGTTTGAGACTGAGAGGCTTGATATCGCCCAGCAGTATATCTGGGTGGGACCCACTAGCCTAAATAAGTACTTGTGGCCAATGAAATACAAGCCTCGCCCCCCGCTTTCCCCCCCCCCCCCATGAAATCAATCAGTTTGGGTGTGGAATGGAGCCCCCCAATTAGGAGCCCCCCCCCCATTTCGAGGCCCCCCCCCCCCCCCCCCCATTTCAAATCACTGTCCCTTCTTGCCCCCCCCCCCCCCCCATTGAAAAAGTCTAGTTACGCCACTGAGGTGGGGTATAGGGAGGGTGTTTGTGATTGGGAAGGGGTTAGTGATGGGGGATGGTATTTGTGGTTGGGAAGGGGTTAGTGATGGGAGGGTGTTTGTGGTTGGGGAGGGTTTGTGGTTGCAGATGGGAATGGGAGGGCCCTGGGGAGAGGGTTTGTGGTGGGGAAGGGGGATGGATGCATGGGGTGGGAAGGGTTGGCTAGGGTGGGATGGGTATGGTGTTTGTGGTGGGGGAGGGGTTTTGTGGTGGGGGAGGGGTTTGTGGAACGATTGGGAAGGGGAGGGGGTTTTGGGTGGGGGATTGTGATGGGGAGGTGGTTGTGGCGGAGAGGGGTTTTGTGGTGGGGGAGGGGTTTTGTGAATGGGAGGCGAAGGGTTTGTGGTGGGGATGGGAATCTAAAAATATATCTACCTAAAAATATTAAACTATAAAGTTGTTGAGAAATTTATCTTCTTTATTATGAGATATTGCACGCTAGGCTAGGATCGGTTTAATATTGAAGAATTGACAATCCAAAATGTAAGGTAAAGTCAAAATTTCATTTTCACATTTTACATTTCAACACGGGGAGAGTATGACAGGTAGCATGTGTGTGGCGTATTGATCCATCGTTGAGATTATCATTCAGATTCAGATGAGTTCATGAATATTAATGAGGCGAGAATTGGATGATTTGAACTAATAACCCTCTGTGAAATCACCGTCTATACATGCTTAATAAGACTAAGAGGTTGATCTAAGTTTATTTGACAATAATAAAAGTCAATATACAACTTCAAAAAAACAAAAAATAAACATTTCAAATTCCTTATTATAACCACAATTCCTAAATGTCATACTGACTTTGTCTTTAAAATGTTTGAAATATATCTAAGATAAACAGGTCTGCAAAGTTTCATGTTGGTGCTTACTACAAATATTTCAGCAACTTTGAGTTAATTTGAGGACAATATTATTTTGATTGTTTACAGGATGGGGCAGCTGGGGAACCTGTAGCAGCAGCAGGTAAACAACAGGGTAAACAACAGAAGCAAGGCAAGAAAAAGGACAAGTCTGGCGGTGGTGGAAAGGCACCAGCACAAGCTATAGAGGTAATAAATATTGTATTAAATAGTATGGGGGAAAGTTATACACTTATTATTTTAGTGTATCATTCTCTGTCCTCTGACAGTAACAAATGCTGCTGGACAAAAACATTGGTTTGGTTGTGGTTCATGAACAGACAGTGACTGTACCTTAGGCCCACAGGCTAATAATATCTTTAGGCTTTCAAATAATAAAAAACACCCTAGAACCTGTCCCCACCAACAACAAACAAAACAAAAAAGAAAGAAGAAAAACAATTCAGAAATAACAACAAAACAATTCATAAACAAAACAAAAAAACTAACATAACATAATTTGCTGTTGGAATCTTCAAAATGGTTTGGTTGGGGCACTCGATGTTTCTTAATAATTATATTTTGTTTTTCGCTTCTGTGGCTTGAGAGAATTTCACAATCAAATGTCTGATTTTTTGCCCATAATGTGCCATGCTATATTTTCTTTTTGGGTGCCCATCTTTTTAGAAAGCACCACTGTGAAGTATATTGGTATTTTAACAGTTTTAATTCAATTGATTTAAACAATGGGTGTATGACATCAATGTAGACTTTACCATCCGTTTGGGTAATTTTCCTTAAATAAACTTAAAATGCTCTATTCAAATAAAGATTTATAATATTATAGTCCAGGCCACTGAACAGGGTTATAGCTACGCCGCTCAGCGCCGGGCGGGTGTAGCCGGCACTCACGCTGGCCGACACAACAGGTACTAAAAAACCCAAAACATCTATCTATCTTATGGATAGAATCATTCAACTGCCTCATAAAATCAGAAATTATGTGACAGGAAACCCTTAAAATGCATTAAAAAACCCTCAAAATGCATTAAAAAACCCTAAAATCCCTTAAGGGCAGTGTCAACCCGGCACTTGTTTCAAAAATTGAATTTCATATTTCTCTATTATTTTATACTTTTATATGTATTCTATCATTACCATCATAAGTTGCTAATCGGAAGCTATTATTTCCCGTTCTTTTGGGTGATTTAAATTGTTGTTTTGGTAAGTTTGAGTCAGGAAAAGGCGCATAGTTATTTGGCGGGAATTTAAGCGGAGTTCCGCGCTTTTCAAATGCTGCGACAGCTGTTCGATCATTGCGTCGCGCGCTGAAACTTCCCGCGCGTAATACTAGACGCGCCGCTTAATATCCGCGACGTAGACGCGAAAAACAAAAGAGCGCAAAACAATGTCTAAAATGTAAACAAAGGCCAATCTTACGATCATTTAAATTTCAGTTTTCTTCCAATTTCTTCACATTGTGACAATGTAAATTGAATCTGATAGTTTATTATGATTGTTCATAATAGTATACTCGCTTTTTAGGTCACACGCCCGTGTGTTCCGTGAACATTTAGCTTTAAATGGTGGAAAATGTCAATATTTTTACTAAATCGATGTTTTCTAGAAGTTCAAATTTGAAGGAATTTTACGAATTTTCAGACAACATAACTAAAAATATATCAAACTATCAGGTAAGCTTTTACTACCATTGTGTAGAGGACTTTCAGCGCTAGGAGGCAATTTTTTATTTTTTCGATTATGGATTTTAAACTCGAGATATTCATCCATTTCTAGCGAAATGTACGCAAAAAACCACGACTTTTACACTTTTCCGATGTTTTTAGCAATATTTCCAAAACCAAGCTTTATTTTGGAAAAAGAAAAAATTGCCTCCTAGACAAAATTGTTTTGTTTACAAAAACGTATATTAGAACAAATTACCATTTTTTATTTTATAGTTATGCTGTCTGAAAAATTTGGGGTAAAAAAATGGCTTTTTGGTTCATTTCTCAAAATTTAGTTTATTTGGTATCACATTGATATCACCATCGGCTTCGTTATCAAATTTCCTTTCTAAAAATGTATACTTTTATGTACTTTTATTCAATATTCTCAAACTTAGAAGCAAAAGTTGATCATCAAAATAATAGAGTTGACACTTCCCTTAACCGGGCCTCTGGACCCCATGCCATTCAATTCAAAAATTCAAAAATCGTTCGCCGTCAATAAAATTAGCCGGCACTCAATAGCGCCTAGCTATATAATGTTATTACCCTGGCCCAAGTGGAACAATATTTCAGGTGAAGTCCTTGAAGGTTATGCATCTGGGAACTTGTTAGAGTTAAAGTAACATTTTGTTCTTATCCTCTATCATCAGCTTGATCCATGGCCAGAATACATTCAGACCCGAATAGAATTATTTGACAGATTGAAGATAGAGTATGATGCAGAAATTGCAGGTAAGAGGATCAGGTGTCATCTCTACATTTTGTTCACAAATATTGTCACTAATTTGGTGTAGATTCATCAGGATTGTTCAGATAAATAGTAGAAAGGTTTCTTTTTTCTTTTTACAATTATTATAAGCTTATGGAGTAATTCTGTTATACCCTTCACAGAGGTATTCATAGTGCATGATTTTTAAGAACGACGCAAACTACCGATGTTGGTGTGTAGGGTATAACAGAATTATGCCAAGCTGATTATACTTTACACCATGGATTTGTAAAAAGAAAAAAGCAACCTATATTGTCACTGTTTTAATACAAACTCTCCAAAATGTTTGAATATTCTTAATTTACGATTCTTTAAAGGAGGTATCCAGCAAGCACAACATTGTGCATTATATTATGTGAGAAACATAATTATCGAGCCCAAATTACATAATTATATAGAACAAAACATCACACTTATGATGAAAACAAATAAAAACTGCCATCTCTCAACGTCCAATTTTTAAATTGCAAGTCGATCAAAAGTCCCGGTGTCGACTATCGATGAAGTCAATATTTATACAATGCACTTGCGCAAATTTGAGCACCAATAACCATGACGTCATCGACACCGGTCTTTCGATCGCCACAATTTTGTATTTGTTTTTGGGATAAGTATGATGTTTATAGGTCAATAAATGTGTATGTGTTGTTTCGAGAGAAATTAGACAAATCAATGCACGCGCGCTAATGTTGATTGTGAATAATGGCACGACCCCGAAGGAGGAGTGCTATTTTGAGCATATCAACATTTGCGCAAGTGCATTGATTTGTCTAATTTTTCGAGAAACAAAACATACGCATGTATTGACCTAATTCATACACGACACTTAAAAATCAAAATTCACAATTTGAGCATAATTTTTGATCTATGTAAAAACGAATAAAAACATGTTAACAAGTTTGCTAACAACCGCAGTGAAAATCGGCGAACCCACGATTCCTGAACATAGCGGGTGGTGCACGCAGTGAACGGCGCACACACAGAGTGCATTGGACACTTTCAATGCACTCCGCGTATTTTAGTTTCTTGCTTTCCGATTGGTTCGACACCACTAAGAGTGTATGAATTTGTTCTATATATAACTATGCGATTTGGGCTCGACAATTTTTTTTCTAACATATAATGTTGTGCTTACAGGATACCTCCATTAATCTATGTTTCATTGCAAATAGTCAAATGTATATGGTAAGTAACTACCTAAGTAAGTACCTGTATAGAACCATTCATTGTACCACATTTATTTGAATTTGTTGTCTTCTATTTTTTTTCCAATGCAAAAATGTGAAATTTGATATAGCTTTAGAGTCGGGTTTAGAGTCTATCTAAAACAGGTAAAAAGTGTCAGATGTCAGATGTCACACAAAAGTGATTTCACAGGTGAAATATAGGTTTGAACAGTCTTCAAATTAAGAAACAAATATCAGGTTTTCCAGCGGATAACCAACCATGTTATGAAATCAGGTTATCTGCCAATGTAATTATAGTACAAATAGTCAAAAAGTATTTGTCATCCGACGGATAACCTGTATTGAAATTCAGCTTATCCGCCAGCATTTTTGGGCTGCAGGATGCCCAGATTACCACTTAATTTGAACACTGGTTTGAAGTAAATAGGTTGTAAATGTTCATTGAAAACCTTGTGAAAATTATTCTATAACATTGACCGTTTTATCTTATTTGGTGAAGCAAAGGTAGTGCCATCAGAAATATTTGATGGTGTTTCTCAAATATTAACGACAGGGCTCACAAATAAAGATTGGTGGTTACTCAAATTTTTATTGTTACTTTAATTTTTTGACAATGATATGATTGTGATGTTATTGCCTAAGTTTTCAGCATGCCTGGTGAGTTATAACATCACTGTTCTGTCAAAACCCCATATCTCCATCTGGCCCTTCAGCATGTATAAAGTATTACTTTCTATGTATAACCTTTGCGCAGTCTGCTTTAAATATGCTCAAGGGCCAAAAATACATCTGTCAAAACCTTGTAATGCCCCTTGAACTTTTAAAGTTGGGTTCCTGGGAAATTTACATTTTTTCTGGCCCTGAATTTGTGCGTTTTGATTTGACCCGTGATCAACCACCACTACTATTGTTTATAAATTGCAGCCAAGGAGCCAAGCGCCATCAAGATTACATTACCAGATGGCAAGGTTGTTGAAGGTCAATCATGGCGCACAACACCATATCAGGTAGCCGCTGGAATAAGGTGAGGTGACAAGGGTACACAATGTTCTTCTGTGCTCAGTGCACACAATCTTTAACACTTTCCACACGGCTATTAGTTTTATACCATATACTAAACAGATTTTTCAAAAACCTTTCCCAACTTTCAATTTCTATCTCAAGAATTACTGAACCAATACAGGGTGAGTCAAAATAGTCCGGTCCCGTTTTCAAAAAATCAAGAAAAATACTTCTTGTACAAAATTGGTAATTGTTTTCATTGTTTATGAGAGTAGATATACTTCTTCATACCTGGTGATGTTTTCAAGACAATATCATATTCCACGCCAGATTTACAACATTTTTACAAAAAGACGCTTAATCCAAAGTGTTCCAAGTTTGGTGGTGGATGTTAATTCTACTGTAATATTAGTTATTCATACAACACAACACACTGTGTAACTGTTGCAATTTATACCAAAATATCATGTTTTATTTGTTGAATCTCTGATAAATTGAACGATATTGCATGCAAAGTATTTAAATATATTATAATATAACTCAGTATTGCAAAAATATATTCATAAAAATGGACTATGCACTTTGCCTGGTAAGTTGCCAAATCACAAACTGTTTAAAGATATAAGATCTGTTTTCTCTCAGACTTCTCTCATATCAGTTCGATTAAAATAACAAGTTTCAAAATATTTTGGTCAATATTTTGTTAAAAATCAATAATGTTTGTTATAGGTTATCTCTGATTGCATGAAAACTATTGAAAACATAACCGCAAAGACAATAGAATCTCTTTTCCTATTGTAATTGCTGTGAACACCAACACGCCTTCGATTGACTTATTTAAAAGGCGCGCGTTAAACGTTAACATCCATAGGGATCCCTTAGATAAGTTGGAACAGATTTTATTTCACAGAATTTAGAAAAATTATCATATCTCCCGTTTCGAATAACAAATGTTAATGAAATAAAATTTAGGTTATAGCTAGTAATGCCACCTTGCTAGGCAAGTCATTAAATATATTCATTTTAAAATGTTAACTGGTTTAAAAAATCGGTGAAATCGGGACCGGACTATTTTGACTCACCCTGTAGTTAGCATGGTTGTACTTATTTTAATGCATTTCTCATGGTGATTCCAAATATGCTGATGAAATTCAATAATTTTGACATTTTTGAAATATTTGAAATTTTTTGGAACTGTCGTCTGCAGACGACTGCCGCATGGAAAGTGTTAATAATGTATACAAGTTTTGCAATTTGCTTCAATCGCCAATTGTTGTCTTGATATTTTGTTATATATTCATGTGTTACAAATCAATGGAAAGCTGATGAGTACCTCTTTTCAACAATATCACATTTGTTGCAATCGCTTGTTATATCTTTCATTCACTAAGTCTAATACTGCATCAGCCATCAGCTCAATCCAGAGCGGTGTTCTTCAAATCAAGGAATGGATGACGCAGAACAAACTGAAATTCAATGATTCTAAGACAGAAGTTCTTTACATTCACTCTAAGTTTGACCGCTCTCCAATGCCTTTCAACTCTATCAACATCGGCTCCTGTTCAGTTACGCCTGCCAAACAGGCCAGGAATATTGGTGTTACTTTTGATGATACTTTCTCTTTCCATCAACATGTCTCGTCTACGTGCCGTTCAATTTACTTCTTTCTCAGGAAAATTGGTCATATTAGAAAGTACCTCACTAACAAGTCATGTTCTACTATTGTTCATGCTATTGTTTCATCAAAACTTGACTATGGTAATTCCTTGTTGTATGGTATCCCAGATACACATCTTCATCTTCTTCAACGTGCACAGAATACGGCCGCTAGAATCATTACCCGCACAAAAAAGTTCGACCATATCACTCCTGCACTCAAGCAGCTTCATTGGCTGCCAATATCATCCAGAATTGAGTTCAAGATCTTGCTCCTAACTTATAAAGCCTTAAACGGACTTGCTCCACAATATCTTGCAGATCTTGTCCATTATCGACGTACATGCCGCAACCTTCGCTCCAACAACAAACTACTCCTTGAAGTACCACGATGGAAACTCGCTACGTACGGTCGCCGTTGCTTTTCATCAGCTGCACCTGTTCTATGGAACTCATTACCACTGGACATTAAGTCATCCCCGAATGTCAACATTTTTAAGAAGAAACTAAAAACTCATCTCTTCTCGAAAGCATACAGTGCATAGCACTTGACTCTACAGCGCCATTGAACATTTCTTTGTAAATGGATATTAGGCGCTATATAAATTATATTATTATTATTATTTATTATTATTATTATAATGCTCAGCCACTTGCTTAAGAATGTGGGTAGGTCTCAATGAAAGCTGTATCCGATTGCCAATATGGTCTTGAAATACATGACAATATGTTATTTAATGAGAAACAAGTCTAATGAATGAAATCCATACTCATTTGACATAAAACTAATCTTTTTCTTCATCAGAAGGCATTTAGCCACCTTAAATCGCGCACAATCTTGGTGCATACTTTCACCACAACTGAACTCTGTTCAACTCTTCTTACCTCAAATTTTATGTTGATAAATTGTCTTTTATAATAGAAATTCTATAGTTTGATCAGCTCCAAATTGGCAAGGTCTCCTTGCAGCAACGAATGAATACAGAATGATGCGGGCCCGCATGAAGGCACCAATGCACTGTGCATCGTATGCACGACACATGCGTGCTACCAAACCCTTGTGCGTGTAGCCATAACCGCGCTCGTATGCTTGGATTACTTTAAAAAACTAATATTTCTCGCCAATTTGGAACTGATTAAACTATACACTCCACAGTCCACACTGTCAGCAGCACAACAGAATTTCAGATTGTATTCCCATCAATGGTAGTGGGTTAGTCTTTTATTGCATTGTACTATGTCAGATCAAGAGGAAAAAATATACGGTGTGACGGGCGATTCGCCCTCGGAATGTGTAAAATCGCCCCCCTGAAGTCAATGACGAGTGTGAAAAAGAATGATAAAAATTAAAAATCTATGAAATCGCCGCTGTGAATTCTCAGCCGAATCAAGAGGATACCCTTTATTGGATAAATATCCCTTGTCGTTCCTCGTTTCAAGCCTATGCCATTGGAATTTGTTCTTTATGCCAGCATCAATCTTTTTAACATCAGCATTCCTTTGAACTTGCATTATTACTTCACAATGACTTCACAATACTACACATTAATCTCAATGACCGAGATTTGTATTTTCATTAAATCCTGATTATATACACAAAGTCAAATCTATTTATTATTCCTCTTCCAGCCAAGGTCTTGCAGACAACTCGGTGATCTCCAAGGTCAACGGTGTACTATGGGATCTTGACAGACCTCTAGAAGAGGATGCCTCGTTGCAGTTGCTTAAATTCACTGACCATGATGGTCAGCAGGTGTTCTGGCATTCCAGTGCGCATATGTTGGGTGAAGCAATGGAGAGACACTATGGAGGATGTCTATGTTATGGACCACCGATAGAGAATGGATTCTATTATGATATGGCAATTGAAGGAAGGTATGATAAACATATTTTATTTTTGATAACACCTATGTATCTACTTCAAAGCCTTTTTGAGAAGAAGAGGAATTGCATTTATATGTGGTGTGGTTAATTTGGGAGCACGACCAATTTCGCTCAGTGGATAGGTTATAGTCGGTGTCATAGTACTATGGACATAATTCAAGCTATGGACATAATTCAAGTTTTGTTGTTGTTCGCGGAACTGTTTACAGATGCATGGAATGCGTGAACATGTATGCATGCATGCGTGTGACCATTTTCACTATTGACCAATCAGTTCGCACTTCCGGGTGTATGAAAGCACGAACCCCCACATGCTTACGCACATACGCATGCATTGTTGGAATTATGTCCATAGTACTTTGGCACAGTATGGAGATGAAATTCAATAGTTACAACATTTTTTGAACATTTTTTTGAACATTTGGAACTGTCGTCTGCAGACGACTGCCGCGTTGAAAGTGTTAAACATGCAATATTTCCATGATTTGTTTCAAAACTTCTTTATCAACAGACAAGTGTCAAGTAATGATTTCAAAAACCTGAACGACGTAGTGAAGAAAATCCAGAAAGACAAGCAACCCTTTGTACGTCTAGAAATGACCAAGGAAGATTTACTCAAGATGTTTGAGGTAGGTATCAGCAGCACTCTGTTTGCACTGTGTATAGAGATTAGGCCTAAACAAAAGAAGGTTGGATTGCCCTTTCACCTCAATTTTGTTTTTTGTCGGTAGATCAATTTTTGTTTTTTAGATTCCAAAGAATGACCAAATCACACTGGAATACTCTGAGGTTTATAATTTAACTAAATTTTAATATTAAAAAGACAAAGTCTGGTGGTATGGATAAATTTTTCTGAACGGGGTCAATTGAGGTCATTTAGGTGACAAATTTGTAATTTCTAAAAAAATAAATTTTAAGAAAAAAGTGGATTTTTTAAACTGTATAAAGAACATACGAGGGACGGTCAATACGTAATGAAAGTGATCATGGTATGGGATACATGAGTGATTCTATTGAGGGATGGTCAATATGTAATGAAAGTGATCATGGTATGGGATGCATGAGTGATTCTATTGAGGGACGGTCAATAAGTAATGAAAGTGATCATGGTATGGGATGCATGAGTGATTCTATTGAGGGATAGTGTGATCAATATAAACTATGAACCTTTGTCTTTCAAACAATACACTTTTGGATTTCTAAGTATGAACTATGACATCATAGCATTAGCTTAAAGTAAGTACACTTTGGACACTTTGGACACTGCTAAATCAGTTATTAGGAGGGATATTTGAAGTGTTAGTATGAAACATGTGGTAAGAAGATTTCATAACATGACACCAGAAGCAGGTAAATCCAGTGTCTGCGTGTGCATAATTATGATACCTAAAACAATTTCTTTAATCCCTGTTTAATTTGAAATATGTAGTATTAGAGGAAAAAGGAAGGGGAAGCAATTGAATAAAAATATACAAATATCAGTATTTCAAATAGTCCATTTTCATTGAAAATTGCCCAGTCAGTGAATCACTTATGTTGCGGAAAATCAAGAAAATCTGATATCACATTGGTGTGATGAAGTATAGTATTTTTCATTCACTGCAGTACATTAAATTAAAACTTGAAATGTAAGAAGAAATATATAATATCCTATAATGTTGTCTGCAGAAACTAATACGCTTAAAATCATCATTTCCAGATTTTCATCTTAATGTGAGATTAAACAGAATGTTGTGTTCTTTTCAGTACAATGAATTCAAGTGCCGGATAATAAAGGAGAAAGTTCAGACTCCCAAAACTACAGTGTACAGGTGAGCAGTAAATATAATGGGCAAAGCTTACTTCCAGTCCTTATAGTAGCTTAAAGACACGCTTATACTCCTGTTGTTGCGTATTGGTGGACGTCGAGTACAAAAAATGATAATGTTGAACGACCGTCGCAAATCTTGGACTCGGACGTTCAAGATTTTTCATAATCATTCAACAGTGCAGTTTTTGCGCGATCTGTGTAGTGACAGGTTACACACTGTATGATTGCAAAGCGGCAATGCCCTACTTATTTTATTTTCCCCCCAGATTTATATGTAGCAGTATGATCAGGGACTCTCTAATCAAAGTATTCTAGCTAGAATACTTACTTTTTCGAACTGTTAAAAAAGGCCCGTAAAAAGTCAAGTTTAGCAGCATTATATTTCTCCAAAACATCCAAATATATCATCTTTTATATAAACAAACCTAACAAAAATAAAATAAAAGGTAGAACGTGCTACTTACAAAAATGAGGTGTAAAAGGTATAAATCGGGGTAAAAATAATTGAGAAGTACATCTTTACCGACCTTCATTTTTTTACATGACATCGGAAATATCGATCATGGACGTACGTGTCGAAGTCCAGGAAATCCAAGTTTATATTTAGAAGTTAATAATTTATTTTTACGAAAATAAAAAGATTTCATTTTCGACCTCCCCTTGTCAAATCGACTATTTAAGGCCATAACTCAAAATCAGCCCCAGCGACTTTACGTTCATTTTGTTGTGTCAGGTCACATATGTGCACCATATTTTAGGAAGTGAAGATCTTGTACTTGACGCGATGTCAACATCATTTGACAGACACATATTAGAAACTTAAATAAAACTAGTAAATGAATTGCTCAATATCACAGTCAGTAGAAACCATTTGACCTTTTCAATAGGTAGAAGATTTAGGTTTAAAACTGTCAATTTAAAAAACCACCAAGGTGGCTATGTTTATTATATAAGCCTATTGTTTGTCATAATACATTTTATCATGCCATTATATTCCTAGATGTGGACCACTGATAGACTTGTGTAGAGGACCTCATGTGCGTCATACCGGCAAAGTCAAGGCTTTTGATGTAGTTAAGGTAAGGTTATACAGAGAATGGTTCAATATATATCAGATTTAAACACAAATGTTCTGATATATTTGTTACCCATTACACAAAAAGTCAGAAAAGGTCCACATTTTGTCATCCCTTAGAAATTGTTTCTGCCTTTGTATGAAACACCATGTTTTGACCATTCAGGTGTCAGAAGTTGCAAGTGACATCTAAATATAGAATAACCATTTTCAAGAGAGTTTTTGCAAGAATTGGTAATCAAAGTGATACTCTCTTGAAGTACCCCTCCATGTAGCATGTATATATTATCCAGCGGGTTAAAAAACACAAATTTGTGTGCATGGAAAACTAAATTTGTGTGCATGGAAAACTCATTTTTGTGATTTACTTTGACAAAAAAATCAGCTAACTTAGGCCTCTTAAAACAGTAATTCGGTTCTGGTAGCCCTCCCTCCTCACTTTCTTTCTGGTCAACTTTTTTTCTTTCAATATTCTAATACTGAAATATTAATGGTTGATAGGCCAAATTATTTATTAATCAACTACAGTCACTTTCAAGTGTTTCTATAGAACTATACTAGGGGTCTAATCCTCATAAACTTAAAAATAAAAAAAGGACCTCACCATTTTCCTGATGCTGCAGAAAGATCCAAACATGAAAACAGCCATATTTACGTGTCAATTTTGTAAAAAATAAAAATAAAAAACACCCTCCCTCTTCACTTTCAAAGGCCAGTGTTACAGGAATCTAATAATATTTTTAAAGTGGCCTAAACTAATCTCATTTTCTATGATTAAACAATTCCCAGAATTCAGCTACCTACTGGGAAGGCAAAGCAGATGCAGAGAGTTTACAACGAATCTATGGCATCTCATTCCCAGACACGAAACAGATGAAACAATGGAAACACTTCCAAGAAGAGGCAGCAAAGAGAGATCATCGCAAACTTGGAAGGGTAAGGAGAAAAGAAAAAAAGTTTGTCTCAGATGACCCGCGCGCATTCCCGAAATCTTGCAAAATCCAACTTTTTGACCAAACAAATGACGATCAGGTATAAATTGGAAAAAAAAAGAAGAAAAAAAATATCCGCAGACCGCATTAAATTTTCAGTCTCTCATGTCATCTGAGACAAACCTTCTTTTTTTTGTTGGCCTAAGGCCCTCAATTTTTGTTGTTGATTGTCCTCGTCCGCCCGACCCTCTTAATCATTCCGACCCAAACACCTTTTTTTGTTTTGTTTTTTTGTTTGTTAAAAAAATCATTTTTTTGGGTGAAAATTTCATTTTTTTTTACAAATATTAGTCGAAAATCAAAATTTTAATTTTTTAATTTTTGTTCTTCAAGTGCTGAGTAAATAAATAAAAATACTCATCAAAATATTACATCTCATTTTACCCACAACAAGTACATCTCATTTTACTTGAAAAAAGAGCAAGTGAGAAAAACAAACAAAAAACAAACAAACCTTTTCCCGACCGACCTACCCAACTTTAAAAAGTGATCTATGGACAATCAAACAAACATTTTTTGCCTAAGGAGAAAGTGAGGTTTTAAACCACAATGCCCTTTTCAAGATGGCTGTCATACAGTAAAAATGTCAATTGAAGCATATCTGCCTTTAATCGAAGCCGTTTTTAAGAACCCAGAACATCTTACAAACTCGTAAGCGGGCGTTCATAAGAGTTTAGGGATGTGTCAGAATGAAAGTCCTGGATAAAAGCTAGTGGTTGCATCAAGAAAGAGCAATCGTGTTCAGCATTTTATTCCGACCGATCATATCACTTCCACACATGGTTCAATAACTCTGTTTGTTAGGGGTAGGACCTTCATGTCGAATTGTGATAGTTACATGGTTCGATTATCATTAAAACGGAGGATCCTACATGACTTTGTTTATCAAATCGTTTATAATGGGCGATACTATAATAATAATAATTTTTCATTTGTATTGTTAGATGCTAATTTTGGTATTTGTGAATGTTTATTTTTCCTTATTTTGTATTTTGATGTATTCCACCAGCTAGATAGATACTGTAAAAGTAGAAATGTTCGCGCGTGTAAATCTTCGCGCATTGCACATTTTGAACAATTTTGCTTGTTTTTATTTTCGCGATTTTGAGCTTCCATGCATAGACAGACCTATACAAAATGAATATATTCTCGCGTTTGAATTTTCGCGCTTGCTGATTTGAGCGCGAAAAGCGCGAAAATAAATGTAGCGTGAACATTTCCACTTTTACAGTATAAGATAAGTTGTTGCTGCAATTTTGTTCTTCAATTGTGAAACATGTGATTGAACATTTGTGGGTTAATTTATGTCTTTCTAAATCTATGAGGACGGCAATTGCTATTCCAAAATCTCAAAGTTACTGAACTGAGTGATTACAAATCAAACTAGTAACTCTCTACAGAGAGCTCCAATAGGCTGCTAATCAATTGGTTCACTGCAACTCATAAAACATTCATAATACAAGTAAACACAAATGGGCAGGGTTAAAATGCCAATGAAAGTGGCGTGGCACAGGAATAAAATAAAAGCCCAAACATAAAGAGACTAACATCAAAGATATGAACAAGAGAAACAAATTCCTTCTAGCATTGATGATTGTCTCCCATTTCTACCTTTGATACAGGACCACGAGTTGTTTTTCTTCCATGAGATGAGTCCAGGTTGTTGTTTCTTTCTGCCTAAAGGAGCGCATATCTACAATACGCTTATGGATTACATCAAGGTAGGTTCAAACGCATATCTACAATACGCTCATGGATTACACCGCAAAAGGAGCTGGGTAAATTCGGCTGCGTGCTGCTTGTATTGATGAAGGTAACATCCATATTCCATTAAAAACCAAACCTTCACCAACAGCGGTTTACTGATAACGAGATGGTAAATCAAGAATGAAGGTCATAGAAAATAGACTGTTTGTCTATGATCTATGGTTCGCTTATCTTTTTTAACTTCACTTTTTTTCCGTGTATTTGCCTATGGCATAGATTGATGATCATACTTATATTGGGTAAGGAAATACACTTCCTGTGTCTGTTGTGTCAATGCCATGAGCATTATAGTTTGATCAGTTCCAAATTGGTGAAGCCTTCTTAGAGCAGCGAATGAATACAAAAGGACACGAGCGCGGTGAAGGCAACAAGCGCACTGTGTATCTTAAGCGTGACGCCTGCGACCGAAATCCAGTGACGTAGCTCAGGGAGGGGCAGGACGAAAATAAACACAATTTGGCCCCCCCCCCCAGCCCCCTTAAAAAAAAAGGGTGAGAAAAAAATGAAAATAGGAAAAAATTGACAAAAAAGACCTAGGTTATTAGGCAAATAGAAGGCAAAATTGTACATGTAGTACATTTACTGTGCGATTTTTTTTTTGACTGTGCGATTGTTTTGGGACTGTGCAATTTTTTTTGACCTCTTACCCCCCCCCCCCCCCCCCACCCCCCACTTACATGAAATTCACGAGGTAAGTGACTAGAATTTGTTTTTGGGCAACCTTTTACGAAAATTTTAGAAATCTTGCCTCCCCTGAAAAAATCCTAGCTACGCCACTGCCGAAATCGCATTTGTGTGGCCATAATCGCGCGCGTACACTTAGATTACTTTTGCTTGAACTGAATAAACTATAGAATGGATTCCCAAGAACACAAAATTGTTGATTGTTTCTAGAATGTTTTAACAGTTGAACTGAATATTTTTACAGAGTGAGTACCGAAAGCGTGGATTCCAGGAACTATAGAATGGATTCTTAAGAACATAAAATTGTTGATTGTTTCTAGAATGTTTTAACAGTTGGAACTGAATATTTTTACAGAGTGAGTACAGAAAGCGTGGATTCCAGGAACTATAGAATGGATTCTTAAGAACATAAACGTGTTGAGTGTTTCTAGAATGTTTTAGCAGTTGAACTGAATATTCTTACAGAGTGAGTACAGAAAGCGTGGATTCCAGGAACTATAGAATGGATTCTTAAGAACATAAACTTGTTGATTGTTTCTAGAATGTTTTAACAGTTGAACTGAATATTCTTACAGAGTGAGTACCGAAAGCGTGGATTCCAGGAGGTAATGACCCCAAACATCTTCAATTCCAAAGTCTGGAAAACATCTGGTCATTGGCAACACTATGCTGTGAGTATAGGTTTTTTAAAAGGACAATCTTACTATAATTCGCCGTATGTTGTATGTATGTTTGTATGTATGTTTGTATGTTTGTATGTGTGTATCCATAAAAGGCTCCCTCATTTTACGCCTAAACGCCGTGAACGTTGAACTGATGAAAGATGATTATAATGTGAGTGTTATAAGCTATAAATGGCCGAAAACCGTACAGAATTGACCGAGATATGAGCAAAATTATGTCCAATTTAGGCCTTTTCAGCCCGGCTTATGTTTGTTTTTCTCTGCGTACACTGTAACCATGCAGTCGGCGCGAGTTACACATAGCGCGCAGCAGTGCGCCGGCTAAATAAACGCGCACACGCACTACACCCACGCACCCCTACACACGCGGGCGGGCAAATATTGGAGAAATACGCTGCGCCACGGGAGTTGGTTTCGGTTTAGGCCTTGGGGTTGCATAAGCCACGGGGCGGGGGCGGGGCGGTTAGGGGTTGTGTGTAATGATCCCTTTAGGGCCTAGGTTATGTTATGGTTATGTAGTTTGGGTTGGGGTTAATAAAGAAATTTAATAAAGAAATGTATTATTAAATTGCTTACCGATGGTGTCAGATGTGGGATTTGATACTGTATGTGACACGCGGGCGGACAAATATTGGAGAAGTACGCCGCGCTACGGGAGATAGTTAAGGTTAGGCCTTGGCGTTGAGATAAATTGCGGGCGGGGAACTTTGGGCTTTGGGCTTGAGGTATGCCACGGGGAGGGGCGGGCGGGGCGGTGACGAATGGGGGTTGTGTGTAATGATGTAATGTGGTTTGGGAGACAGGGGGTTAATGAAAAAATGTGATGCTAAATTGCGTAACGGATATGCCACTGGGCGGGGGCGGGCCGGGAGGGGACAGGGAGGGGGAGGGACGGGTGGGGTACGGGAGATGGTTAAGGTTTAGGCCTTGGTGTTGAAATATGCCACGGGCGTGTGCGGGCGGGGGGTAATTTTCAAAAAAAATTAAATTGAAATTTAAAAACTTTTGAATTAGGCTACAAAACCTTTTGATTTAAAACAAAAATGTTTTAAATATTGTTCTATTCCTATGTGTTTCGTTATACATTTTCAACACTTTATTTTTGTAGGTGTCTATCTGGTAGGCCCTACTCCCTAGCGGGAGAGCCCGTCCGCAGGACGGGCGTGCCGCTAGTGCTATTAATACAGGGTGTCTCAGAATGATCTATACCGAGGTAATACAATATTTTTCGGTATGAACTTTAATGATATTGTCCAATCGTTTTCATATCTTGCGCAAACGCCCAGCTTTCTTAGGAATTTTAGATTTTGAAAATCGTACAATTCTGATGGAAAATACAGACTTTTTTGCAACAATAGTAGATTTTGTTTTTGTTGAAATGATCCATTATGAAAAGCTATAGAGTCACTAACCGTTTTAAAACAAAATTATTTCTGAAATGTTGTTCGCATTATTATTGCACCCTCTTTTTATTTTAATCAGCTTTATGATAACAATCGATTGTTGTGTGCATAGAAATCAAAGCTTTGATTGAATAGGGCAGGATTTGTTTTTCTTGAGTGCTTTTAACCTTCCTTTCTTTGGCAGGAGTTTTGAATATAACTTTTGAGGTGTAGGGCTCATTGTTTGCAATGCTGGTAGTGCTAGAGAGAATAGCTGTAAAGATGAATTATGTGAGCTAAAAATATGAAAATACGTTTTTCATCGATTTTCGATTATGTCTTGCCACAGCGGAACAAAAAGAGATATCTCAATGAAGTTCACAGAATAAGTAGGAAACATGTCCACCATCATATCACAAGTGTTTAAATTTGAAACCCTATTTGTTTTATATTTTTTATATATTTTTGAAACCTGGCATATATCATTCTGAGACACCTTGTATAATTAAAGTGCATATAAATGAAAATTAACTTTTAAGTTTTTTTTTGCCGGATCAAATCGCTAATAGTGGTATATAATTATGATGCAACACCCATAAACACATACATTTTAACATTGACTCTTTGTTCAGTAACAATTATGAGATCTAGAATGGGTTAGTAGATCAAATGCATGTGAAACCCAGTGTGCAAATATGTGAACCTCAGTAGCCCCCAGTCATCATTAGGCCACAAAAGACCCTGTTCTACTTGAGACTTATATAAATAAAGAGATAAGAAGCGCCCATTCATACCTGCTATGTGCAGCCTGCGATCCAGGTCTGCCATTGTTATAGTTGATGGCCAATCGATTATCATTATTCAGTTTAAATTGAGTATTAGCGCGCTATTTTGAATTCAGTGTTATCCACCCATGTATTACAATAGTCTAAATATCCCAAACACATTAATATGGGGGTGGTAACTAACTTACAGACCATGATGGATTTCTAAAATGATTAAGCATTTATATAAGAAATATGCCAAATAAACCATAATAGTGACATTCTTGAACACATAAACAATGTATTATGATAATAAAATTCCATAGTTTGTGTTTAGATTTAACATGAATGGAAACACCAAATATGATATTTTGAAGAACTGTAATGAAAATTAATAAAATGTGTGTTTTAATTTATGATCTAAACACAAACCGCGAATATTGATTAATGTAATACATTATTTATATGTCCAACAATGTCACTATTAGGTTTTAATTGGCATACTTATTCTGCAATGCCAAAAATTATGTCGCTAAGCATCGCATACTAAAGTGTGTCCAGGTTATTAAGAAAATGGTAATGGTGGATAATACTGGATTCAAAATAGTGCGCTAACTCAAATGATAAGGTCGTGCTACAAATTAAACAGCAAGATGATAATCGATTGGCATCAACTATAGCAATATCCGTACCAGACCTTGTGCACAGTGATGAATAGCTATACGAGGGGGTATCAAAAAGTGTTAGAAATCACCCAGAAGTGAAGGAGCCAGACATTTTATTTTAATATGTGATCCTTAAGACATCTTTACAAAGTCACTGTGCAAAGTCACACATTTCTGGTAGCAGTCCTCTAAATGTCCCGGATTGAAAACTGGCAACTCTTCTTGCGCAATATTAAGTTATAAATAGCGTGATTGAAATAGTGATATCTCGGTAACTAAATTGATTTAGCAGCCGAGATAGGTATCAAATTAAAGCTGAAAATATTCAGTTTAATAATATAACAATCACAATCAATATTAACAACCTATTGTTAAGAAATCTCAGTCCTAATTTCACGGCGTAAGATTGAAGTCATGCAAAAACTCAAATTGTAAAATGACGATAGAGGGGCAAATGCCCAATTGTAGAAAATATATCCATACTCGCCACATATTTTACGATTTTATTCGATAGTTTATTAAAATAGCTCGAGTTTAATACCACATTCAATGATTGGAGTATGGATAGATTTGCCACAATCAGAGAACTAAGCCCGTCTGTCGTAATTTAAACACTTGGTTTTTGTATGTGTCTGGTTTCCACCATAATCGTAGGCCTAACATTTTACTAATATTAAATGGTTGAAATCTCTCATCATTTTAACCATGTTCTTAATTATTGTCTTGGGTTTAACTTGACACCAAACTCAATTTCTAAATCACTATAGTCATTGAGATCTCATCGTTTAAAGCGACGCGCATCGATCACGATAAGGAGTAAAAATGGTGTCTAAATTTGACTAGCTATTGTTTAGAGGTGTGCTACCTTCTCCCACTATTTATTACCTGTCCACAGACCGCCATTGTAGAGATACTCCGATTGACCGCCATTGATTATTGATCCTCAGATTGCGGTATTCACCAAACAACAACAAATAGCTTAAAGTGTTGACAGAAAGGGATCAAAGGTCATGTAAGGGTCATTAGAGGTCAATCTGTGTACACCCCATGTTACCCATAAGATTATTGTCACCAAGCTTGTTTGTAATGACCTTTGACCCCTTTCTGTCAATACTTTAAACTATTTATTGAGGCTCCTTCACTTCTGGGTGATTTATAAAACTTTTTGATACCCCTCGTATTGTCGTGCTTCTTATCTTTTTAGTTATATTAGTCTCAGGTTTACGGGCCAGACCGATCAAATTGTTCATTTTTAGGAACATTTTGGGAACGTTTTTGAACATTTGTTTGTGTTACAACAAAAAACAACCGCCCGACCCTAGCTAAGAGGTCCATTTGTCTGTAGAACAGTTTCTCTTTTGTTCATGGCCTTATTCATAAGAATATTTTGTAAGTTAATGTCTCCATAATTGTTATCTTACCCACAGGAGAACATATTTTCATTTGAGTCTGAGAAGGAGACATTTGCCTTGAAGCCAATGAATTGTCCAGGTCACTGGTGAGTCTATTGCCATGTAGCAGGGTCAGGGTGGCATGTAGCAGGGAGGGGGGAGGGGGGGGGGGGGGGGGGGGGTGGGCTAAACTCAACTTGTAGATCGGAAGTCACATCAACAGGGAACTGTAAATTTGTGGTTCTCATAATTTGATGGTGCTGTTTGTTGTCTGATCAGGTGTAGGCTTAATTGAAGTTGTAATTAATTAATTAGTTAAACATTTTGCTGCAGGGTTTTTACAAGCTTGAAATATGAGTAATTCATGTTTAATTGTTTTTTTTACAGAATCATTCTGAATACATTTGGTCACTTTCCTTTAAAAATACACAATACCTTCATTGTTTGTGTCTGATGGACATCATCTACATCAATTCTGTGCTTATTTTCATAAGGCTGTTGGCGAATCGTCGCTCAATATGCCCATGTGACCTTATTCTCCTGGTTCTCATGTTTTGATGGCGCTATTGTAATGATGTCAAATGACTATCCTGAGCCTGCCTCAGCTCTCTGAGCTCATTATCATAAGTAGAACCTGCCACCTGTTATTTACATATGCGCAGTATAGAAGTTTCCTATCCCAAAATTAAATAGTATCCCTGCCAGTGTGCAAGGGGAGTGGAAAATGTCACCTGATACATAAAAAAAATACCCTAAAGTCAGCGGCAAAGAAGTTCAGCACTTTTTCTGTTATGATTGCATACTAAGCGTAAATACGGAAGTGCAGTTCCCTTTTGTGGAATAGAATAGCAAGACTTTGAGCTGACTAACGTGCACATCCAATTGGCCCGATTGTATCTATGGCGTTAAATGTCACCGCCCACCCAGTAGCGTATCTCCTGGGTGCTCATCAGTAGGACGTAAGGAGTCCCCCTCTCAAATTTCGGACTCTGCAGCAGCAATCCGCGAAAGTTGACACCCTGGTAAAGTTTAAGTCCACCAGAAGAAAAAAAATCAGCCGCCAACCTGACAAGTGTCCCCAGGTACTGCACCCTCATTATTCAGCACGCGTGCAAGGGCCAGTGCTGAACTTCTCTGCTGGCGACTTTAACTATTATTTAGAGCAAGCATGTGCAACCTGCAGCCCGCGGACCACATGCGGTCCGCCGGCCTCTAATCTGCGGCCCGCGAAGCAATCCCAAAATTCCCATTGATGTGGCCCGTTTTAACCGGAACTCCCAAGGTTAACACAAATGGCGGATTGATTTAGTGGTGTGCTCCCTTAATAGTAGGGTGACGCGCTGCATTTAGTAAATATAACTCGAGGCGTGATTGCGTGTTAAAATCTCTGGTTAAAAATGGCGCTTGCAGCAGCAACAGTGAGTAAAAAGAGGAAATTACACGAAGAGAAGCGGGTATTCAATGAGCAATGGACTGAGGATTTTTCTTCCTAAGCTTCCCCCTATTACTCCTCCTCCGGACATGTTTTGGAATGTTTGACAATCACTGCGGCCCGTGAATGGATCTCAAAATCACAATGAGGTCCGGTTGGTCGAAAAGGTTGCACATGCTTGATTTAAAGGGTGGGGTGGGATATGATGGTGGAGTCATAACTCAGCGCAAAAACTGGAACCAATTTGCTTTTTCTGGAAATTCTTATAATAGGTAGTAAAAAATGTACGAATATGTCACATGCCTATACCCAAAATTAATAAATGTTTCCTCTTTTCTCACCAGAAGAAAATACTTTTTTTGTACTAGCACTGTTGTTAATACATATAGCTGAATCTTGTTATTCCATTTCTGCCAAATATATATTTTTTATAAAGTTAATTTGCATAGTTAATTAATAGAACCTAGTAGTTGATGTTCACAATCTCCACATTAAAAATATGATTCATGAACTCTTGTCAACATTGGCAACATTAATGTGTAATCTCCAGGTCATAATTGTTGAGATAATAATAATCATTTTTTTCAGTTTGTTGTTTGATCATCGTCCCCGCTCATGGAGAGAGCTACCGTTACGCATGGCAGATTTTGGTGTGTTGCACAGAAATGAATTGTCGGGCACACTGTCTGGATTGACGCGAGTTAGGCGATTTCAACAAGACGATGCGCATATATTCTGCCCTCCAGATATGGTATGTAAACAAATGGAAAAGATCAGATGCAAAATGCGATAAGTGCTATTATAATTTTTTTGGATTACATTTCAAATTAAGACCATACTTGTTAAAAAAGAAAGTTATACTCTTGAAGATATCGTTATAGTTTAATCAGTTCCAAATTAGCAAGAAATATTAGGTTTTTATCTATCTGCGTGCAAAAGTAATACAAGTGTATAATGATGTTGTAAACAAGGTAATTTCAAGACATTTCGAGAGATTTTTCCTCTCTTTGCGTTCATATCTTGAGATGTAAGCATAAAATGCCCTCTCTAAAATTACTTAAAAAACATATTTAGACCCAAAATATTTTCTTAATACTTCGGAATGTGATAAAAATATTTTCTTAATACTTCGGAATGTGATACATAAATAGTTTGTCTTTCCGAAAAAGAAAATAACTAATTTTCGACCTCCCCTTGTCAAATCGACTATTTCAGGCCATAACTCAAAATCAACCCCAGCGACTTTACGCTCGTTTTGTCGTGCCAGGTCACATGTAATTGTATTCTCATTATGTTTGAAAATATCTTAAAGGTAGATGACCCGATCACATTTTCGTAACACAGAATTATTTCAAACATACGGAGATTTTCATATCATATGAAAGCTCGTATTTTTCTCATCATCATACTGAAATTTGACGGCCTAAATCGGTATAATTACTGAGAAATCGATGAAATAACGTCAAATTACCGCGAATGGTGATAACCACCGATATAGTTTGTGTACTACTCAATGGGTACAGTTCACAGCATCTTGTGCGTCTAAAATAAAAACCATTAGAGCTATGCAACTCAAACTTTGGAACACGACATTTTTAAGGATGACCTTTCATGTAGAATAGAAAACTTCAAGTTGAAAATCGGAACATCTACCTTTAATTGATTTATTGTATTTTGCATCTGAAATTCTCAAATATTTTAAATATTTCTGATGACTTTACATTGTATACAGGGTGTCCCAGAATGATTTTATACAGGGAAAGGTGCATTTATGTAGCTATGAATACCATAGTTATTGGTCAAGGCGCTTATGATTCTAACATATAAGTTATAACATCTACATGTATTAAGGTTTCTTAAGGATTTTGAATTTTTAAAAATTGTACTTTTGTAACAGGAATTATAGACGCTTTTGTAAAAATGGTAGATTCCAAGTTTGACCAAAATTACCTATTTTGAAACACATAAATCATTGACCATATTTGGCATCGGCACATAGCTCGATTAAATGGTATGCAGATAAGTGGATGTGTCCTCTTTTAATTTACCTACAAAATTATTATATATCAATTGTTGGTGATGTTTTAAAAAGCAATATTTGAATGGTGTTAGGGAATTGTTCTGCTTGAGTTATTTATATCATGTTTGAAGTTAGATGTGAGTTTTATCAATTGAAATAAGCTGAAAGTGAAGAACAGGTTTTCACTGATTTTCAATAATGTCATGCCATATCGGAACGGATAAAGATATTTTGATAACATTAACAGAGAAAGTAGAAAACATGTACCTCATTATATTGCAGGCATTGGACTTGTACTGCAATGTTGTTTTTATATTTTTATTATTTTTTCAAACAGTCTATAAATCATTCTGTGACCCTGTATAGTGTATATTAATAAATGTGTATTTTTGAGTTTCTTTGATCACAATTCATTTAAAGGTAGATGTTCCGATTTTCAACTTGAAGTTTTCTATTCTACATGAAAGGTCATCCTTAAAAAAGTCGTGTTCCAAAGTTTGAGTTGCATAGCTCGAATGGTTCTTATTTTAGACGCACAAGATGCTGTGAACTGTACCCATTGAGTAGTACACAAACTATATCGGTGGTTACCACCATTCGCGGTAATTCGACGTTATTTCATCGATTTCTCAGTAATTATACCGATTTAGGCCGTCAAATTTCAGTATGATGATGAGAAAAATACGAGCTTTCATATGATATGAAAATCTCCGTATGTTTGAAATAATTCTGTGTTACGAAAATGTGATCGGGTCATCTACCTTTAAATATTTTATAGACTCATATTAATTTGAATAACAATATAGACAAGTTTGGATGTAGAAGCACAGCTGTTACACCCATACAATAAAACATGATTAATTACTAAGTCATTAAGTCACTGTTTGAAAAGAATTAGATTCATTATTGGCCGATTCAGATTCACTTGGGACATGGTGTATGCTATGATATCAAATTATGTACTGTCTTGTGTTGTGTGTCCTGCAGTTGCATTAATGTTGTATTGTATTTAACAGGTATATACTTTCTGCAATGTGCAAGGAATTGTGAATATGTTTATTACAATATCGCAGCAAATAAAGTAATTTATTTGCCATCTGTATGTTAACTACATAGTAGGGGTGGGGTGACAGGTGACGTCACACCGGCATTTGGCCGGCATTTGGCCGGCATTTGGCCGGCAGTTGCCATTGTTCTTTGCCCGGCGGTTTGCGCGGGCATCCTGTTATAAAACTCGCGCCATATCACTATGAAGGGCAATAAGGCATAGCGGTCATATGCCGTTCCCTCAAGCATGTATCGACAGTCCAGTTCCTTCGACCGCTGCGTTTGTTGATAAACATATCCTCTGTTTCATCTTAAAAAATAATAATTTGACCATTCCTAACTAACAATGGTAAGAGGGGAGTCCCAACAGAACACACACACAAAACCGCAACAGGATCCCAAACGGATACAATAGGGAAGTGAAAAATGTAAAAATAGCATATGTAAAAGATCACTATCCCAATTGCAATGGTGGGAAAAAATGCCAGACCAACCAACCCTACCTAAGAGGTCCAATTGCCCGTACACCAGGGTCCCCCCCCACCCCCGTCGCGGTATGGGTGAGAGTCAAGTTTGCAAACACTATTGGTTTGAGTTACATTGCTCAAATGATAGATTCAGTTGTTTGTTTCAACTTCCCTAGTTATACAAATGTGGCATGCTTATTTTTAGATCAAGGAAGAGATGCATGGATGTCTAGACTTTCTGACTGCCGCCTATGGCATTTTTGGATTCACCTATAAGTTAGCGCTTTCTACAAGACCTAAGAAATACCTGGGTGATATTGAAGTTTGGAATAGTGCTGAAAAGGTAAGGAGATATTATTTCATCATAAACTGCCGAAATATCATGCTATTCAGATATTATTGCTAAGGCCAACAATTGTTGTTGTTGTTGTATTAGCGTAATCCAACCCTATTTTATCCTGATTTTTACCCTTGTTTTTGCAGAAGAAAAATATCTCAAATATCTCAAAATATTTAAAAAATCAATCAATTTTGTTGTGTGTGTTTTGGGCCGTAGACTGCATTGAAGAACCTGAGACAAAGTTTAAAGAATGGTTCTTACAATAGGATAGCGTAAATCATAACGATGTTACATACTAAATCCATTCGAATGAAGGATAGATCATTATCTCTTGTGGTCCAGTGGAATAGTTGCCGGTCTCCTAATCATAAGGTTGTGAGTTCAAGCCCTGCTGGTGCCAATGTGTTTGTGTCCTTGGGCAAGGCACTTAGTCTACATTGCCTATTAGGGGGTTACTATATAGGGGTTATGTATGTTTGTTCATGTTGGTTTATGTCGCAACTTGGCGCTGATTTAGCTGCTGCCTGGACGTTGCATTGTTTAATAATGTATTTGATTTGTAATGTTGTTACAATTCAACCGGTTGGCTGCGATGATAATAACATTTAGATCTTTATTATTATTTTATTAGATACATTTTAACCATTAGAATGCAGAATTGATTGAGTTCTATACCTTGTCACACAATAACATCTAAACCAATATTTGCCTTTGTTGCATTTTTCAGCAATTAGAAGAAACCTTGAATGAATCAGGCCAGGAGTGGACTCTGAACCCAGAAGATGGTGCATTCTATGGACCAAAGGTAAATATAAGTCAAGTTGTATTTGGACTAATAGCATATTTACTATAGTCGGATTTATAATTGAACGAACACATTGAAGCATCGCTTTGCGTACATTACTATAGAAGAAGTAGTAGATCAGCAGACAAGCTCATGCTTCTCCTTCCCAACGTCAGTCCTGATGAAGTCGGAGCCACGTCTGGCTAAAGCTTTACCAATTAAGTCACCCTAAGATGAATTTGTTTTAAATTTTAAATTCTTTTACTTGAAATAAGCAGGATCATAAACACCTGGTATGTGACACATTTCTCCTGGTCCAAAAATAAATCTGTGAACCAGGGGCAAATGTGTGTAAAAGTATATCCTGGTTGTAAAATCCTTATTTCAACTCTGCCTGTATTCTCCTTATCGTCGCTATTCTTTCAAAACCAGCCCTTCAGCATGTATAAAGTAATACTTCCTATGTATGACCTTTAGGCGGTCTGCTCTAAACATTTTTAAGTGACAAAATCACATCTATCAAAACCTTGTAAGTTCTCATGTCCCGGAACATGTATAAAGCAACTCTTCCTATGCATAACTGTTGGCATGATAAAAATGTTTTGTTTACAAATCCAAATATCTACTCACATGACTAGACAGTTTCGTCTTCCCGTTCGGAAGACTTCTTCGGTAGTGACTTGATCCACTTGTTTTTCCCGCGAGATTTTCTTGCACTCTCGTTCCCAGGAAGCTCAGGTGTTGTTAACAGTTGATCGTATACATGGTTTAGAGAATAAATACCCTCGTCGCAGTTGATGATTTTGGCCCCCTGCCTTCGTATCCAAATGGATTCTCTTATCCAACGCTTATGTTTGTCAAAGTCGTTGTCGAGGATTGATGCCCCTTCCCAGTCGATGGTGTGGTTCTCTTGTGCTATATGATCGGTGACCGCTGATTTATGTTGTTCCGTCGTGGAATCTTTTCTGTTGGCTCTCGTGAACTTTTTGTCGCTAACTTTCTTGGCATCTTTCTTATGTTCATTCAACCTTGTTCGAAACAGACGGCCTGTCTCACCAAAATAGGCTTTGTCACAAGAGTGACAAGGGATTTTGTAAACACAGTCGCTGGTCTGTAACGTGTCTCGTTTGTCCTTGGGATGCACTAACAGTCGCTTAAGTGTGTTATAGGGTTTCATTGCAGTCTGGATGTCATACATCTTAAAGGTCCTTTGTAGCCTTTCAGACACACCTTGGATGTAGGGGATAACCACCATGCCATTGCTCACTTTGGTGTCATCCTTTTTCTTGGCTTTCTTCATGGCCTTGTCCTTCATCTGTTGCTGCACTCTTTTGAAGGCCCAGCTGGGGTATCCACAACGTCCCAATGCTTCTTTGATTCGTTTTTCCTCTGCTATCCTCTGCTCATCAACCGCGACGAGGGTATTTATTCTCTAAATCATGTATACGATCCACTGTTAATAACACCTGAGCTTCCTGGGAACGAGAGTGCAAGAAAATCTTGCTGGAAAAACAAGTGGATCAAGTCACTACCGAAGAAGTCTTCCGAACAGGAAGACGAAACTGTCTAGTCATGTGAGTAGATATTTGGATTTGTAAACAAAACATTTTTATCATTTCAATCTACAATCCTGATGAACTTATTCAAAGATAACTGTTGGCAGTTTTACTTTATACATGCTGAAGGGCCGGAAAAACATACAAGGTTTGGAAAGAATAGCAACGTTATACTACTGTTAATAAGGCTGTGGTCGGAACTATTTTTTCATGTCGACATGTCAATATTAATTTTATCTCGACGTCAACATCTGTGTCGACATAAGCATTTGGGTGATATGTAACCACCATCATGATATTATTCTTTTATCGTGATGACAATTTTTCAACATGCTTTCCAACAATATCTGTACCGTACAAGATGTATGGGTAAGCTTAAATCTAAATTTTAAAGGCCTGAAAATTCACAATATACAGCGTGTCCCAAAAAACTGGGTCCAAAATCTGCAGAGCTTGTAACTTAAAAAGTTGAAAACGTAGCTGCTCCATATTTGAGGATATTAAGGTACTCGTATACCTGACCTTAATTGATTAAAATGTGAGACTAATCAAATTGCAACTTTCTGAAATACAAAGCTTTCAACAGAGCGTGGTTAGAACCTGTTTTTTCCAATTTAGCAATAAACCACCCTATGCCTTGCATTTGCGTTGTGTGCAAGTTTTCCCTACATCATGTGCATGGTGTTTATTCTCCGAAATATCTTATGTTTGGTAGAAAAGGGTTAAATTATAGGTATTTTGGATCAATATTCAGCATTATAAATACCCATTGCAGTAACCTTGTCGTTGAATATATCCAAAACAGAGCAACTGTTACCCTGATACCATGCCTGGAAATAGCACCCGCCCACCTGCCCATAGCGGGTAAGGACCGGCAACCGACTGGCGGGTAAACAATTTCAAACTCACGGTGCAAGTGTGAGAGTTAATACACAGCAGACTAGTTGGTGAAATTTCTGTCGGGCAGGTATTTTTGTGAGTTACCTGCCCGATCCCGACTGGCTGGTTGAAAAAATCTGAAGTTCCAGCCCTTCCTCTAATTCCTTTGATGAGATGACTAACTTAACGGCTGGTTTCCAATTTCGAAGAAATGGTTCTTGAACTGCTTCAAAGATGGCAGTGTCTCAGAAGGTTATTTATTGATTTTTCTAACAAAAATCATAGGTATTTACACTTTTTATCCCCCTTATGATGAAGATTTCCCTCAGTAAGTCATTGCTATCAAGTCAAAGGCAAAACTTTGATGACGTCAGTACGATGCGCAAATGCAATGCATGAACGGTTCATGGGCAAAATCGGAAAAAACGGGTTCTGACCACGCTGTATGCAAAGCTTTGTATTTCTAAAATCTTACATTCGATTAGTCTTATAATTTCACACAATAATATCAGATATATTTACTTTTATATTCCCAAACATGAAGCATCTATGTTTCCCATATTTTAAGTTATAAGCTCTGAAAGTTTTGGACCCAGTTTTTTGGGACACGCTGTACTTACACTAATCTCCTTTTGAAGCAATGGTACACTTTAAAGTATTAATATTGACAAACTAGCAAAAATCAGTGAACATATGAAACATAAACAATTATGGACATTCACCTAGCTACTTGGACTGAACCAGATTGCGTCTTTTCAGCGCCTGCAAATGCCAAACAATTGGACTTGGAACTTCTATTAGGGTCATCATAGGGGTAATTACTTTTCAGTATGTCCAATAAATGGTTTGTATATGCACAAAGTTATAATAGTGTCAACATGAAAATGTGTTTTCTTTCAAAATCAGGCTCTTGGGTATTTTGACGGTTTTTTGAGGGATTTTTTTTCTGTCGTTATATATAGCGACATGTCAGGATATACTTTGTGTCGACATAAATATCGACATATGGCGTGTCGACCACAGCCTTAACGGTAAATGGTGTTTATTTGTGTTTCTCCATTATTATTATCAATTGGATGGCTTTGAGGGTGATGCAGAAGATGTTTTTATAGCGAATGCAATATATTCTTGTATCACCCGAAAATAAGACATTCAGTATTATTATTATTATTTATATAATAGACTGTTTTGATAAAAATAAATAAATTAGTCCAAACTGACCATGCGTATCAGACTGTTTTGATAAAAATAAATAAATTAGCGTAAATTAATCTCGAGATTGAAACGCATATGGGTCACATCCAGGTACTTTGGTTGAACAATATTCAACACACAGATTTATTGTACCGTTAAAAAGCCTGATATAAATTGTAATTATATAATATTGAATGGCTTTGAGGGTGATACAAGAATATATTGCCCAAGCTATACAAATATTTTTATAGCGAGTGCAATATTTTTTTGTATCGCCCGAAAATAAGACATTCAATATTATTATTATTTTTTATATAACGGACTGTTTTGATAAAAACTAAATAAGTTAGCCCGATCTGACCTTCTCTGAGCATATAAACTCACGCGCACATCTTCTGCGCCGCACACAAAATATTGGACACCAATATTTTTTAAATATTGAACGCACATCTGGGAACTGTGGTGCACAATAGTCAATACACAGTTTTATTGTACCGTGAAAAAGCCTGATATAAATAATAATTATATAATATTGGATGGCTTTGAGGTGTGATACAAGAATATATTGCACGAGCTATACAATAGTGCATGAGTCGGGGACAAGTGCAATATTTTTATCACCCGAAAATAAGACATTCAATATATTATTATTATAACAGACTGTTTTGATTAACCTAATCAATTATCCCAAACTGACCTTAATCTCAGCGAGATTGAAACGCTGATCTAAAAAATGTACCCATGCGCATCATCTGCGCATATATACTCACGCGCACATCTTCTGCGCTGCGCAACAAAATTGGACAACAATATTTTTCGAATATTAGTCACATCCGGGTAATTTGGTTGAACAGTATGCACAGTTTTATTGTTCCGTTAAAGAGCCTATTATAAATAATAATTATATAATATTGAATGGCTTTGAGGGTGATACAAGAATATATTGTACAAGTTATATTCTGACTCGTGCAATATTTTTATAGCGAGTGCAATATATTCTTGTATCACCCAAAAATAAGACATTCAATAATATTATTATTATTTATATTATATAACAGGCTGTTTTGATAAAACTAAATATATTTATATAACAGGCTGTTTTGATAAAACTAAATAAGTTAGCCCGAACTGACCGTCTCTGCACATATATACTCACACACACACACATCTTCTGCGTCGCACAAAAATATTGGACGGCAATATTTATTGAATATTGGCCATCCGGGATCTTGGTGCACAATATTCAATACACGATTTTATTTGTAGTGTTTGGAAGGCCCATATGAATAATAATTATATAATATTGGATGGCTTTGAGGGTGATACAAGAATATATTGCACGAGCTATAAAAATATTGCATGAGTCGGAGACAAGTGCAATATTTTTATCACCCGAAACTAAGACATTCAATATATTATTATAACAGACTGTTTTGATAAAAATAAATAAATTATCCCAAACTGATCTTAATCTCAGCGAGATTGAAACGCCGATCTCAAAAATGTACCCATGCGCATCCTCTGCGCATATATATTCGCGCTAAAGATATTGAATAACAATAAAAGAAAGAGAAAGATAAGGGGAAAAATGGGAAGTGTGATAAAGTATATTCCAGTGAAATTGGTTAACAATTGGCTCCAAAAACAGCAAAAAACCGCTTGAATTTGGCTCACAAATGCCACTAGAATTGCACGATATTGTGCATTGCTCGTACTACCGTGTAATCATAACGTGGTAACGCCTCGCGTGCATGTTTGCGCAAGGGCTCACTGTCGCGGCACTATATGCACTCCTACACATGGTGCATAAGCCACACGGGAAATGGTTATAGGCCTGTTAGGAATATGTGGTGTCATGTTGGGTGGGGGTAAAACCGCAGGGTTTTTCTTAGGGAAAGTAGAGGTCTAATATTGGGAGATTATCTGTATGTATGAGTATCTTTGCTGCCCAAGGACTTGCAGCAAGTTTATAGGTAATATGGCATAACCATCTAGCGTAGCGAGGGTACGCCGCTAGTATAAATAATAATGAGAAATATTGTTGTTTGTACTACCTAGATTGATATCACCATCATGGATGCTTTGCAAAGATCTCACCAATGTGCAACTATCCAGCTAGACTTCCAGCTTCCAATCAGATTCAACTTGAAATATTCAAGGTACGTACTTACTCATTTCATCTCACTTATCCAACTCTCTGATGCACGAGTAGATGTACCTTTGCTATAGTCGTCGTCAGAATACTTCGGTACTTTTTAAAACCGCCAACGCACGCGTCTAGTTAATGAGCATGTGGGCGGGGACATTCATGACCCATAGATACAGTCGCGGCCTATTGGATTACAGGGCCCATGACGCGTCGAATTGCTCAAAGATAACGCTGTTGTGCCACTGTTCTACAACGCACTTCCATGTTTACGCTGTACGCAGTTGTCACAGAAAAGTGCCAAAGTATTCTGACAACGACTATAGATCATTTCTGAGTTTCTCCGTAGTCACAAAATGGTCACATTACCCCAACTGATGCTACATTACTTTCAATTCAATAATTCAATCCAATGAGGGTACAACATGTTTTTTGTTTTGTTTCAAGGGCTATTTGTACATATAAGGGGGGTCTCAAGGAAGTTTTTAAAAAAAAATTGTGAGTGCTGAAATTATTGAACTATGACTCAAATTTTGGTCAAAATTTCAATTTTGTTTAGGTTAGGTTAAAGAAATGAGAAATTCTTCCCTAAGTTAGTATCTTTACATCATAATCAAGCTATTTGGGCAATTTTTACTCAAAATGATTTTTGTTAGCTTTGTTCAAAAAGAGATTTTTTGTAATTTTCTAAAACAAAATTAACAAATTAGGGTCAAAATTGAAGCCAAATTTGGATTCTCTGATCCATTTCCTTTCCAAAAATGTATACTTTTATATACATTTGATTAATAGTTCAATAATTACAGCACTCACAAAATTCAAAAAATAAAATCAGAAACTCCTCGAGTCCCCCTTTAAAACATTCCCCCTATTTATACATTTTGCTGTTGTGTGAGATTTCTTACATTATGAAGGCTTTTGAAGATCAGGGGCTTCAAGTTTGGAATGGACCCTGTCCCCCTCATCTTCGTTTTAACAGGTTGCAGTTTATTCCATCTTGATATTTTGTATACCATCTTAATCCTCCCTATTTCATCACTTTACATAGTGCTGATGGTACAGAGAAGAGGCCTGTAATTATCCATCGTGCAGTCCTTGGATCTGTTGAGCGTATGATTGCTATCCTGACTGAGAACTACGGAGGAAAGTGGTAAGTGTAAAGTACTGCACCTCAATCACCAATGTGAGATATTTTGTGATATATTCATATTGTGTTTGATATTAATGAAAAGCTGATGTGTTCCTCTTTCCGGCGATACCTTGTAGCAATCACTTGTTTCAGTACTTAATAATTAGCTGCCTGCTTGTGGATGTGGGAAGGTCTGATTTAAAATGTGCCAAATTCACCACTATTTCATGCTCAAAATAATGACTTTGTCATTTTCAATGAAGTGTTACATTGACAGCTATACACCATAAAACACCGTTTAAAACCTTTAAACAACTGGCATAATTCAAGTACCCTGCTTAAACAAATGTTTTAAATATGCAAAAGATGTGTAAGCAGGGTACTTGAAGAACCAACCCCCTTTGTTTAAAACTTGTAAACAACATTTTTTGCTGTGTTGTTGAGAGATATTCTGTTGACTTCAGAATGCAAAATAGTTGTGGATTTTATTCAGATTGAGACCTCCATATTCTCAAACAGGTGGCTGAGCTCTGAATCAAGTGATTGCTATGAATGTGGTATCATTGGAAAGAAGCAACACAATATGAACATATCCCGAGATATGCTAACAAAGATTTGATTGAATAAAATGTCCGATCTTTTTTGAGCAGCTTAGCTCCAATGCACTTACAAGTGTTTAATATGGTCCAGTAGCAATCGACCCAATAGACCATTCACCTCTTGTTGATCAACAATGTTAAATGCTTGGATCCATTCCATGTATGGGGGGGGGGGGGGACCATGCATTGACTGTTGTGTTGACTGCTGTTGTTATAGACGACTGGTTTGGTTTAGTGTATGGTTTATAATAATGGACAAGTAATTGTTTTGGCAAGCAATTCCCGCGCACATCGGCAGGCAAGCGTTTGTTTGCTTGGCTGCTGTTACGTTACAGGTGATATCGTCTGTAGCATTCGACCACATTGGTCGTTTCTAATGAACGCGAGAATGAATATACCATTTAGATTTTAATGAATTATATATACCCTTGTGAGCACCATGTTCAATCAAACGCCTTATGTTCCAATAGCAGTTGACTGCATTGGCCCATAGATCTTCGATAGAGGGGATGATTATCTCTATTGAAATGTTGTGTGGAGCTGATACTATGTCTGTGTCGCCCACACCAATATAACTAGCATGTTTGAAAAGTCCGCAAAACTTCTAATACTAGCTAACTACATAAAATTAGTTTGATAAAAAAAGCAATGGTGAAAGTTAAAATACTTTTAATATGTTCTTGTCCATCCCCGTCTTGACAATCTATGATTGGCCGATTCTCAACAGTGAAGGTATGGACATACCGCTATTGACCCAAGTACCTTATTATATTTTAAATAGCTATTTAAACAGGGTTATAGCCAGGATGTTGAAGTCTTTATTCTTGATGAGAAGACCAAGTTTCCAAAGTAATAATATAGCTGTTAATGTCGTAATGGGATAGATTTCTACATAACGCTATAATTAAAATGTCCAGATATTTATAACATCAACCAATGCTAGTTAATTCCTCTCTGCCCATTTTACTACAGGCCTTTCTGGCTCTCCCCTCGTCAAGCCATGGTAATACCCATTGGTCCTGTATTCAATGAGTATGCCACAGAGGTAAAGAAGCGCGTATATGATGCTGGCTTCTCCTGCGATGTCAACGTTGAATCGGGAGAGACTATGAATAAGAAGATACGTAATGCACAACTGGCTCAGTACAACTTCATATTTGGTAAGTATAGTCACATCAACTGAGGTCCCGGGTTCAATCCCCAATGGGCCCAGGCTTCATGTGCATATAGTTGAATCGGGAGAGACTATGAATAAGAAGATACGTAATGCACAACTGGCTCAGTACAACTTCATATTTGGTAAGTATTGTCACAGCAACTGAGGTCCTGGGTTCAATCCCCAATGGGCCCAGGCTTCATGTGCATATAGTTGAATCGGGAGAGACTATGAATAAGAAGATACGTAATGCACAACTGGCTCAGTACAACTTCATATTTGGTAAGTATAGTCACATCAACTGAGGTCCCGGGTTCAATCCCCAATGGGCCCAGGCTTCATGTGCATATAGTTGAATCGGGAGAGACTATGAATAAGAAGATACGTAATGCACAACTGGCTCAGTACAACTTCATATTTGGTAAGTATAGTCACAGCAACTGAGGTCCTGGGTTCAATCCCCAGTGGGCCCAGGCTTCACGTGCAAATAGATCTCTGTATCATTGTCATTCTTGTGGGCTTTACTGGGCTCTCCCTTTGATCTCACAATTAATGTTTTCATGCTCAGGCCCAGACATTTGTTTTAATTGCCGGGAAGATAAGCAAAATGTCCCCAAAATATTGACAAATTACTTAATTATTGCATATTTATTTATGGAAAAGCAAAATATCCAACCAAATTCCAACATTTCCCCCAAAACCTTAATGTCCCTAGAAGAAGCTTCATAATATTCACATTTTCCCCGCCATGTTCATGCTAATTCATATGTGAGAAGAGCATTTAAAGGAGTTTATCTATATTCATGCCTTTGCTAAACTGAGGTCCCAGGTTCAATCTCCAATGGGCCCAGGCTTTTTACGTATGTGCAAATAGATCCCTGTAACATGTTCATTCTTGTAGGTTACCCAGTGTCGCATCGCTAAATGCTCCATACTTTGCAGAATTTGCTAGACAATCTAAAAGTGTATAGCAGTTTTGTACCAGGCATTTCACTGTAACAGTTTATCATTTTTAACGAACGGTTGGAATTGACAACAATTTGCTACACACATTTGTTCACATAAATCGATCACTGCTCGATATTGACCCCCTCTAAGAATAAGTGTTTTTATGCCAATTCATATAATGTGAGAGGAGCATTAAGGAAGGAGTTGATATTTATATCCATGAGAAGAAGCCTATGCTAAACAGAGATATGGGTCACTACACTCCACCAAACGAAAAGAAAGGTCATAAGTCCAAAGATTGCGAACCATAAGTATATAGGTCACCATTTGAATGTTTAATATTTGCATGATTGACAGACTTTGGTAGCAAATTAAGTATTTCTCCAAAAATATATTTTTGGGTACAGTTGATTCTATAACATTTGACCAGCCATTCTCAAAAACAGCTAAGAAAGTTTTAAGCAATTCTCATTGTTGGTGCCATTTCTGAGAAATAGAGCTTTGCATATCATTTACTATAATAGCGCCCTCATCGGCCACATTTCCCATAGAGTTACATGTTAAATGTGTGTAAAGTAGAAAATGCCGATAATTTAAAAATGGCTCGAACAATTTTCGTGAAATGTTCACTGTATACTCGTATTCATTAGCGCTACCTAAATCAGGTCAAACCATAACTGGGCCACTGTGTTATCTTTTTTTATTCCATAATTTTAGTTATAAATCGGACAGTCAAACAGCCGTGAATAACCTAGTCCTCTGCACATCAAAAGTGGCTAAAGTTGAATTTGACATGCCTGAGTAGATTTGTATTATATTTGATAATGAAAGCTCCAAAATAGATAAAGACAAGTTCTTATGATGCATTAAGATTGTTGAACCAAATTATTACTATTTCACATCCAATATTGTTCATGGTAAAAAAAATCATGGACAACACTTTTTTGATGTATAACACAGTTACTTTCTAAAAATAATAACTTTATTCTCCAATTATTTCATTCCCCGTGCAGTTGTTGGAGAAAAGGAGAAGGACAACCAGACTGTGAATGTCCGTACCCGTGACAACCATGTTCACGGTGAGCGTACCATAGATGCTGTGGTAGAGAGATTCAACCATTTATTAGAAACCAAGATGCTCAAAAGTGAAGAAGCTTTCTAGACAGACAGGCAGACCTTCTGACCAATCAAAGCAGGTGTACTATAATTGTTGCCACTATTAATCCATACATATTGAGTAAGACATTATGGTATTGGTTGATATAGTGAAATGTTAGATTTACAATAGGTATTGACCCTGAAACTTCATATTTATTGCAATAATGAATATAAGCCATTTTTTGTCTTAAAGTGAATCCTAAAAATGAACTTATATAGTTCATTAGAAATATTGGTAATTTGGGATTTCGTTTTTCAATCCTGAAGCATCAATTTTGACTTACACAATTCTTTGGTCTCCTATTGACTTGTATACTTCAACTATAACTATATATCCTGATAATTTAAAAGTTTCAATATCTGAATATCTATAAAGCTGTCTACACATTCATTATAAGTCAATTTCAGAGCTTACGGGCATTGATAAAGTTAACCCCCTGAGAACTACCGGCCGATTGGTCAGAAAGATGGATACATCATTTATAGCACCAATCAGAGACATTGTTTAAATAATTGTATCCCTGATAAAGATCGGGTGAAATAGTTTAAAAGCTGTATCGTAATTGGTTATTCAAATGAGTATATCTCATAATTAACCAATCAGAAGCGCTGTTAGATAGACAGGTAGACCCCAGGGGGTTAACCATACTGGCAAGCATTAATGGCACTCTCTTCAGTCGTTCGGCTTCATTATATAGGTGACACTTCGTTATGAATGATTGAAAAAATAATCATGTACCATTACACACAGGCCCATAGTGAATGATTAAATAAGTAGATATTCGTTAGTTCAACTCAAAATTGAAGAATTTATTCAGCTAATCAATTTATTAATAAAAATACCATTAAGTTTGTGTCATTCTGTACAATTTCTCATTGAAAGTATGTGGTTTTAGGGTACACTACAAATAATTCAAGTTTTGAATTCTGTCTTATGGAAAACAAAATAGGGCATTCCTGATTGAAAATATGTCACAATTTACTGTACTTAATTTATTGGTGAATCAATGAGGGATAATTTTGTGTATATTAAATTTCACAGAACCATTTTTGTAAGAACACCTGCATATCAATCACACGGAGCCCCCCTTCCCCTCATATAACAGTGGTGATCACACCCCTCACCCTCCCTCTGGCTAGCCCCTGTGCTATAATGGTTAGGAGATAATAATAATTAGGAGACTAATTATGCACATTCAGACATTTTGCATTGGGTTTTTTAATTGTCTTTTCTGTGATATTATTTTTGCTCTTTATATCATAAATTGTGTGTGAAAAAAGTGTTGGTGCAAGTTGACTTATGGTTGAATGCATGACTCAGAAAGTGTACTTGCAGAGATGCCAGATTTTATAAACTTTCCTGTTCAGGATGTGTATGTAAACATTACACAATTTTATTCATTTCCAGTCTGTTTAAGTGTGTTTTGCCCAAATTAATACATTGTATTCAGAATTTCCAGGCTTCTGTTAAAGGTATATTATGTGATCTTTCCAGGGAACGCCCTCAACATCGAAAAAAAAATTACAAAGAAGATTTTCTTGCAGATTTACATTTCTGATGATAGATCGCACATACATTCCAAGTTACAGGGCGATACGATTCTTAATTACTTCAAAATCATGGTTTTAGAGTTAAAATAAACTGTCGGGATAACACCGACAGTTAATATTTTCACTCTAAATTCACTCTAAAATCATGATTTTGAGGTAATTAGGAATCGTATCGCTCTGTAACTTGGAATGTATGTACGATTTATGATCAGAAATGTAAATCTGCAAGAAAATCTACTTTCTAACAAAAATTATGAATAGAGGGCGCTCTTTGGAAAATATCACATAATATGCCTTTAATTAGCATAATACAGCTCATAAATATTCATTAATCATAATCATGCTAATCATTTCTACCACAAGTGTTATTCAAACCAAAGTGCAACACAGTCAGTGACATATCGGCAGATTTGAATTTTTCTTTTGAATAGCACTTTATTCTCCAAATATTAAACACATTTCAAGATTTAAATGAAACTGTTCATTGATTGAAATCTTGAAATTTGTTTAATATTTAATAATGTAAATATTCATTGATATAGAAAGAAATGTTTCTTTTCTACATGAATAGTGACATTGCAAGACAAAAAAAATCTTATCCTGTGAATTCCCGCACAATGAAGAAACTTTCAGCCAACCAGTTGTGACTATTCCCTTGCAGCCTCATCCCCAGAGTCATTGTTAATGTGTATTATAAATGAAATACTGACTCGATGTTTCTATTGGCCTGTTCAGACAGTCACTAAGTTTTGAGACTAGTTAGTCTTGAGCTTAATAAAATTATACCACTCCAGACGACAATCTTAGCCACGAGTCTAGCGATACCACTGCGGTAGTAATGTGTTGACCCTCTGAATCTCACTTGCAGTTAACATAGTTGAAGGATTCACATGGCAGACACACTCTTGGCTAGCTATCGGTTAGTTCTTCAGAATTAGTTAACCATAAGATATTTTAAGGTTAAAATTCCAGCTTTAGACTTACGGTTAGTTAACCATGATACGACGCTAATCTCTAGGTTAGCACCCCTCATCTGAATGCTCCTTATATCTGTATATCAAGACTACCTAGAATCTCGCTTTCGGGAGCTTGAAGATGAAAGGAAATATAGTTATTGCCGACGCTTTTTAACCAGACTGTTTATTTTAACGGAATAAATCGTATTCAAATTTGGGAACCAGCGCAATGCAGGGGGTAACTCTGAAGCTGCTGAAAGTCAATTTTATTGACTTATCACCTCAAACCCTAAGAGCAAGGTGGATAAGCATGTAGTCAGTACCTTGGGAACTAACTGTGCAGTATTTGTATAACATCTTGAGCAAACAAATTGCAACAGATTGGTTCATTTACCAACTTATACAGGGTGTGCATTATTACCTAAATTGTTATACTATTTTTTTGTGTATTTAAAATTCAAAAGTAGCCAAAGTGGATGGTATATCCTGAATATGTGTATAGATAGAGCTGCACAAAGTGTGGCAGTTAAGGGGAGTGACACTAAACTGAGGAAATTATGAAATCTAAATTCATAATGCAGTTGGATTTTCTGTAATTCACCAAGGGTATTGTTGTTCAATGAAATTCAATGCTTCTGAGAAAGTAATCAATATGTGCACCCTCTCGCCTAATGGCTGCATCTTATTGTAATGGCATATTTTAGGGGGAAACTTGTACCCCGTGTGGGTATTGATTTATCACATCCTGGCCTTCCAAGGCCAGGCTATTTATTTGCTTAGTCTGCTCTGCTATAAAAAGCTTTCCATTTCTATTATAAACATTGAAGGTAATGCCAGGATATTATTGATAATATGGATTATAATATGCATGGGGGTATATAAGATCAATTGAGATATTGAATGTCTCATTTATCAACCCAATTTTTATATAATCTTAATATAATTTGTGTAGGGATGCTTGTGCAACAACAGTTGTTACACACAGGGTATTGGTAAAGCATGTTAGTGGTATTATATTTTGAAATATTTAATGCATGATTTGGTGAAATGGTCGTGAAGTCATTTAAACAAAACATTTTGATTTGATTTGAATGTAAAATTTATTTGATTAAAAACTGGTTAAGGTGAATGGTCTTTGTATTTAAAATAAGAATTAATGCTCTATAACTATAAGTTGTATCTATTCAGGTTAATGGTTGGAAAAATATAAAGTAGTCCGTAAGCCATCAGTAATCCATATTAACAAGACTACTATATGCATAGGTCAAGAAACAAACCTGCTTTATATTTAATGATCTGGCTATGAAGCGAGAAAGTCGTCAACATATCTAATAAAAAAACATTTATCTATAAAAGGGTGATCTAATATACTTTTATTCCTCCAATTTGATATCAAATCTTTAGATATTATCTCCAATTGCAATCAATTAAAATGCTAGCATGTCAGCTATAAATACAACCATTACGTTGTATCCATTATTATGGTGAATAAATTGCATTGAAACTAAACTACTGAATGTTTGTTTTTCTTTATGACTTAAAGGAAGGGTCCCGCAAGCACAACATTGAGCATTATTTGTGTTGAAAAATAATCATCGAGCCGAAATTACGTAATTATATAGAACAAAACATCATACTAGTCACAAAAATGAATAAAAACTGCCATCACTCAACATGCAATTTTTAAAATTCGCGGCGATCGAAAGTCCCGGTGTCGATGACGTCACGGGTATCGGTGCTCAAATTTGCGCATGTGCATTGTATAACTATGACTTCATCGACACCGGGACTTTGGATCGCCGCGAATTTTAAAATTTGCATGTTGAGAGATTGCGGTTTTTATTTGTTTTTGTCATAAGTGTGGTGTTTTGTTCAATATAATTACAAAAGTTGGGCTCGATAGTTATTTTTCTAACATATAATGCACAATTGTATGCTTGCGGGACACCTCCTTTAAAGGGTGACTTTATCACATGTTTGCAATAATGAGCTGAGCATATTCAGTTGGGCCACAAGTGTTAATAATAATATGCAAAGGCCTGGAGAATGGGTAATGGGGAATCTCATTTGATATATTTGAGGGAAATTTGTCAAAGTGAAGTGCATAAAAACTGAAGGAACATTTAGCATTTTGGGAAATCTGTTCGTTTCCTAGAAAATAAATATTCATTCCAGTTCGATCTGGTGTCCCACGTATAGAAATGAGTTGAAATGATATAGTCATAATTAGTCAAGATATGATATAATTATGACTTGATTAAAACAAACTGGCTTTTGATAGAGGAGATTAATTGGGTTTTAAACTTTCATCTAATCACATTTTCAAATTTGGAAATATGAATTTCAAAAATTGTTATGACAACTTAAAACCTCTCCTGTATTTTAGAGTGAAAGTTCATCTGTATTGGTAATCAAATAATTTGAAATTGATCTTTCATTCTTAACACAAGATAATAATTACCTGGAATTTTCAGGTGTTGCTACACCTTTCATCAATCAGCAGACTAATGACTCGAACAGAGGGTTTTGGCCTTTAGGAAATGTGACGTCAGAATCAGCTCAGACTCTCGGTAATCTGCATCGGCCCTCACAGAAAATGACACACAAACGTTTCTTTTATTCTCGCACTCTTTCTTTATTTTCATTAAAATATGTTCTATACACAACTAGTTCAACCCCCTGAGAACTACCGTCCGATTGGTCAGAAAGATAGATACATCATTTATTGCGCCAATCAAAGACAGTGTTAGAATAATTGTATCCCTGATAAAGATTGGAGTGAAATATTTTACAAGCTGCATTTTAATTGGCTATTCAAATGAGTATATCTTGCAATACACCAATCAGAACCACTGTAAGATAGACAGGTAGACCCCAGGGAGTTAAATAATAAAACAGTTTGTATGGTGTGGTGATAACTAATTCATACCAGTTTCTATCGTTGCATCACAATCTATAGGTTAGACTTTCTGTACTTTTGACTGATTCTAAAAATGAGGCTTTAGTGTCACAGGACCCATCTGCAATAGCTACCACATGGTATAGTTCAGTTAGTTCCAAATTGGTGAGCAAATTTATATGGAGAGCGTGGGTGCACAAAAGTTTTGCATTATGCAACAAGGCACACCCTTGTATGTTTGCTCGTGGTGAGATTAATTAATATTTCTCTTCAGAATTTGGAACTTCTAAACTGTATAGGCTTTGCAATTACATCTCATGTAATGTGGAAAAATGACTCTGAGGCAAAAAACCAAAACAAGTTTGTTTCCGGTAGGTGGTCTGAAAACCAAGATGCGAGATGTGTTTTTTATTTTATTTTTTAACATTTTTGAGGGGTAAAAGTGCGGTGGGATGACTTTCAAAAGGCAATTTTTGCAATTTACCATACGCTGCGAACCCTGAAGACACAGATAATCAGCCAGTATCATACTGTGCCCCATATCATATAGTTACTGGGCTTCCCAGAGCAGTCTGATTCAATTGTTTCTACAGTAATTTGTATTTAAATTACTTTTGCGATTTTATTTTTTCAAAAATGGGAATAAAGAAATGAAATGTGGTAATTTACGTCGCCAAAACGAAATGTGCGCAGCCTACGGGAAACAAACTTCTTCTTTTTTACGCCGAATAGCTGCCTTGTATTACTTATTGCAGACACTCTTGTGATGTGCCATTGGTAAGTGCAAAAACCAGCCAATTTCAGCCATTGCAAACAGCCTATAGGCAATAATAAACCCATACAATTTATACAACTGTTATACTGTATAAAGCTGGCATTAACTGCAGCAATCAACAAATGACAACTTATAGTAAATGAGTATTAAGCCAAGGCAAGATTTACAGCCAAAAAACCCTGCCGACATAAGGCCTGACATTTGAAACTATCATTATAGGTGTTTTTGTTTTAACATTTGTGACCCATCACATCGAAACAGACCCATTGTCTCCAGATATGAAAACTGAGGTTAAAAATTCATGTTAAAGAACTATTTGTCATCTTTAAAATGACACATTACGAGTGCTTGGATTGCAGATGTCTTAAGTGCATTTTTGATGAATTTGAGATTTTGCATATATGAAAACACTTTGACATTCTCGAGTTAGTGCACACAAAAGCTAGAGTGCAAATGTATCTTTTGCGGGTGAAAATTGGATTGCAACTTTCAAACACGTTTATCTCAAAATGAACAAATGCACTTAAGACATCTGCGTTCCAAGCACTCGATAATTTGTCGGATTTTGACGCAAATCAGAAGGTTAAACTTCTTTTCTTATTATCTGCAGATGAGCCTTGCCGACAACTGGTCGGTTTCTATGTGATAGGTCACATTTTATATAAATTTTAACTGACTTTGCTATTAAAATCTATTATCATTTTCAAGAAAAAGTAGCAAAACATCCCAAATATCTTGTAAACTTCACACCAATCCGAAGTTATATGATTACCACAATGTACAATCTCATATTGAAGAAAATCCATAATTGCGATCTTTGAATCAGTACTTATAAACAAATTTGCATGAAAATTATCATTCTCTTACAAATTGACTATCCAAGCTTCTCATTTAGGATCAAAGATTTTTGCTTAATATTTTGTGAGAGTTTTACTATTATTATGGAGTGTGCAAATTTGTTTAAGCCCAGCCTACTTGTTGGATTGGTTTTTAAATTTGTGACCCATCATGAGTAAATGAGGCACAATGCGGCAGAAGCTAATTTGATTTAGGAGCACAAATGTGGGACAAGGTCATAATATGTCAAATTCTTAAAAAGTCATATTTCTGATCTTTAGTAACATGTTGTAGACTCACATTTATGAAAATAAAGAGTTAAACTACTGTAATACCGCTTAATTTCAAGAGGGATTTAATTTTGCGAGGTATGTGGATTCGCAAAATTAAATACCTGTGGAACTGAAATTTTGCACTGAAAGTATCAGTAAAACTTCCAGATTCGCGCTAAAATAGCAGTAATTTTAAATTTGCAAAATAAAGTATCCACAAAATTAAAGTTTTTTTACAGTATTCTTTGAGGCATTTCATTTCCATATACCTCATCGACTTGTTAACACTTTAAATGTCCATAACTTGACAATTTGTGTTTGATGTTTTGTGATTTTCAGTAATCCATAACTTTGGTTAGGAATGAGATATAATATTGACTTTGGTACCAAAATGTCCCATAACTTATATTATCATGATATAAATAACTCAATATTCATATTTCTCTCATTGTGCCTCATTAACTTGTGTTGGGTCACATTTAGCAGCAAGCCAGGAGAAAAGTACAGTTATCAACCTATTTTACAACAAACCTTATGGTATATCACTTACAGCTTCAAAATGTCATCATATTTCTTGTATTAATATTTCTACAGAAACGTCTAAAATAATTACTATATTGCTATTTCAAACTATAATATATAATTGAAAGTATACACACTGACAAAATATGCAATATTTCACATGATAAAAAGATTGACTGATTGCTTTCTTTACATAAGAGCACATGTTTCAGTGCTCAATGTTGAAATAATATCTATGGAAGACGGATTAAAAATAATTATTGATTTCAATACAAATTGCTTGACAATTTCTCTTTCATATCCTTTCCAACTTATTCAGTATAGTATGATTAAAAATTGAACTAACACTACACAGCATAAAGATAATTACGCCTGAAATGTTCACGCTCATGGTTGTGCGCGCTTCATGCAATGTACGCAAAATGCTGCCTCAACGTGTTCGTTCAATTATAAATCCCGACTATAGTAATGTGACCTAAATCTGAGAATATTATCTGCTGTTGATCGATCGAACAAGCATTTTTATGGATTCTGTTGCCTAAATATGGACATAACAAAATTATTATGCCAAAGCAGATTACAAAAATGATCTGTCAGCAAACGAAACTAACATGGTGACCCTTTTTTATCAAGGTTCTGAAACTAAATCCGAAATCGAAAAACCTCAAAACATTACAATTTATCTTTTTGTGTTGCTTTTCAATATTATCATTATTACTGTGTTATTGGAAATTACTATATGTCTAATATATATAAAAAAAAATCATATTATACAATTTTTCAATTTTGTACATTATAAAATTGTTAATAATTTACAGGAAAAAGGACGGACAAGTAGATGGACGGACACACAGATAAACATACAACTGGCAAGCTTCTTTGAAGACATACATAAATATATATACATGTACATAGTGTTTTCATATATTTTATTATACAATGGTCATTCCTAATTAATGTACCTCCATGCTCACAACTCAAATACGTCATCCTGAAATTGCCTATGCTTAAAACATGATGGTACAAATGGCACAACTTTGATTGAATATAAATTAGGTTTTATTTCAAATGTTCTCCCCATCCGTATATGGATATGGTCTGGTTAAACAAATACATCATTCTCCTTCTATCAATATTTCTTGTTACTGCAGAAGCACAAGCAGGGTTTTCTTCTTAGTCTCGAATTTTGAGTAAATTAGTTAGAATTAGACCAAATTTGACTACTTTAGCGTAAAATGGAGAAAAAAATGTGTGCGCTTCCTGCGCATTATTATTTCTTCATGCCCCCCTGAAAATAAACTTCCTCTCCCCCACCCCAAATTATGATGCTGGCGCCGCCACTGATGGACCACAGAGATGAAATTTACATCTCAGATTTTTGGTACTTATTATATTATTTATTTTGGATTAGCCAACATCAAAGCACCTGGTGTGGAACTTTTGTGTTAGGTGTACATCATTTAACTAGCTGAGTTGTGGCAATGGAGGTAATATTTTAGAATTACTTTCATTCCTGAAAGAATGCACACTTTTCAATCAACTCTGGATTTTAGATTTCAAACTGTTGAATCTCAGCAGCTATGGTTTTACACAAACAGAAAGGTATACATTCCATGATTCTATGCATACCATTGTATGCAATCTTTAGAACACTAGCTCTGACAAGGTTATTGATAATCATACGCATTAAAACACAAAAACAGTCACCCCTCTCAAACATTGCACAAAATATTCATACTACAAAAATGGTCTCCTTTTGTTCTGCCAAGGTTTCGTTCTAAAATTGCATAGCATCCGACAGCCACGTCAAAAAGGACATGTTGTCGGCAAACACAGTTTTGGATAGAGGCCAATATGTTTGGTGAAATATAAAGAAAATAATAGAAACAAATACGCTTCTTTAATGCATATCTTGTGATTGCAAAGACTGATTACCTTCAAAATGGTATCCTTTCAAAGATTAAAATGTGTTCTTTCAATTCAAACCAAACTAAAAAACTTGAGCCTCCATCATGTCCATTTTGAAGTGACAGTGACATATTAGATCGTAAATTCTATTAACTATTAATCCTTACTGGTACTTTAATACTATAATGCTACATCTGCTGTAGGGTCTCTACTACCTCTTCTACTCCCATTAGACTCGTTTATAACTTCCACTAGGGTAGAGGATTCAACCCTATATGCATCAGCCTTGACGCTATTAATACCGGATGTTTTCTCATCTTCATTAACCTCTGGTATAGCAGGTGTTGGTGACCTCGATAATCCTAACTGACCAGGCAGTGTCAGCGTTGTACCAAATGTACTTGTAAAACTTGCATCAAGTTTTGCGCCCTCTTTGATATTTAAGCTTGGTCTTTTGGACTGCGCGGATGATGCGCGAGAGTTTTGCCTAAAGATACTTGAGGCTTTACCTATTTCTGTCTTAAGTCTGTACAAGCGGTAAGCCCTCTGGATGACCTTTATGGCCGTTAGTCTTTTCTTGATTTGCATTGTGGTTGTGGTGGGTTTGAAATTCTCACGATCAGGGAACGATTCAGCAAACTTTTCCGACATTTGAGACTGCAAATCTTTGAAATCTTCTGTTTCCTCGACATCTCCAAGTACTCTTCTAGTTAATGCGAATAAAACATCCAAACAATGGAGCTTGCTGTCTTCATAAATTGGCAAATCAAGACCAGCAATTTTGATATGATTGGGTTTTGCAAGTCTTAATGGCTGCTCAAGCTTATTACAAAAGTCAGATAATTGTTCATATTCGATGAACTGTGTGGCTCTTGGGTCAAAACCCTCCCAAACTTGATAGAACATGCCAAAGTCGTCCTCTGTAATACCAACCTCTTCTTGGGCATGAGCCTGGCTAAAGTTTTCTAGAATCACCGCTATGTACATGTTTATGATGACAAGAAAGGATACGACGAGGAAGAATAAAAAGAAGACCACTGCAAACCAACGGTTGCCGCAATCACCGTTCTCATAACCACCATAGTTGGGATCACAATCTGGTGGTTGATCATTCATCAGGGGGTAGAGGACATCATTCCAGCCAGCCGATGTTGCCATTCGAAACAACAACATCATGCTGTTGACCCATGTCTCAAAATTTACAACATCATTTAAAGCTCCTTCATGTTTGACATATCCAAACTGCGACATTCCTACGATTGAGAAGATGAAAATGATGAGGGTTAAAAGGGCGCCGATGTTGAGAAGGGCAGGCAGTGAGATGACCAGAGCAAAGAGCAGTTTTCGTATTCCCTTGGCAGATTTGATGAGACGAAGCACTCGTCCAATACGGAAAAGACGTAACACTCTTAGCAGCGTTGGGTTGATGAAGGAGTTCTCTAAAGCATCTTTTAATATGATTCCTGTATGAGTGTAGAATAATAAGAAAAAAGTATGGTTAACATTGCACGATTAATTCATAATTTTATATGTAAAATCCAGAGTTTTACTTGAATCAGTATTAATAAAGTGCTCGATAAAGTGCTATTCTACTGGTTGTAATCATGTTTATTATTTATTATTCAATTGACGAGTGTGGGCGAAAGCCAACACGAAACAAATTTGTCTTGAATAAAATGTAAAAAGTTTACTCACAATCATTATATTTATATGTATATATTTTATTTGACAATGGCCTCTACCTTGTTCATATTACTACAATTATCAACTGCATTAGACGTGTGGATTTGTGTTATTTAATGCCCCGCCCCCACCCACCATATGCTACAGTAGTATGACCTCTAATACTCTGTATTATTTGCTGGTATTTCGTTCTGCGCTTATCAACTGATGCAAAATGTTACTGAACTTTCTTAGACTTTGATGAAAACATGACATTGATAACTATACTATAACGTTGGAAGTAATATGATCTGAAGCTTACCAAGTAAAGAAAGGATAACAACGAAAAAGTCAAAAGCGTTCCACGGTATTCTGAAGTAGTATATGCCCATAGCGATCAGTTTCAAGATGCACTCGACGGTGAAAATAGCTGTGAAGGCTATATTGAGATAGTCAAGTATTTCCGTTATGCTTTCATCCATCTTATAATGTTCCACCATCATGGTAACCATGTTGAGAAAGATGATGACTACCACAGTCACTTCAAATTTGGTGCTGCTTGTGAAATTGAAGAACTTCATACGGATCCGGTTCTGTGAAGGGATATAATGTATAGGATAAAGTGAGTATACCCTTATGAAAATTGCAACCTTTCGCAATCAATTCTGCAAGGTTAAATTTGGAAAAATACAACCTTGCGGAACCAGTTTGGTTTTTCTGAGAAAGTTGCGCAACCTTGCAGCGATCATCCACAACCTTGCGCAACCTTGCGACAAACTTGTGCAACATTGCAACAACCTTGCGCAACCAGGTACCACCTTGCTGCAACCACATTTTGGTGATTGCATTTTCGCAAGGAGATGAATGGACCTATGGCACATATCCTCCTGGCCACAGTCCGACATATGGGGGCGCACTCCGATTAGCTCAACACGCATGCTTGAAAATTCACAGAAATGTGGTAACCAATCAGTGCTGTGAGGTCGAGCTTAAGTATTGCGCAGCTTTGATTGTGCACAACGGGCGAGGTTGACTTCGCCTACTTTACGCGAGATCAACCTCATGTGACGTGCGTCCATTAGAGAATAAAAGATGGAAATTGTAGTTTGGTTGCCGGTGGACTATGCTCTGATAATGGATGGGCATGTCCATAGACATCCGCCATGATAGTTGCGCGGTATGCAAAATATAGGCGATTGCACTCGATGACAGATTTGCCATCTGATACGGCCTGGTAAAAGGCAGCAAAAAATAGATAGTGGCTGTATAATAATAACAGCATTTATTAAGTGCCTAATCGAAAATGGCGAAAAGCGCTGTACAAAACATTTAAAATTACAGTCATGATAATAATTACAATACTACAGGATTATTAACACTATTAAATTTATAGATCTTTGCATTTGAATCGGGAGAAAATCGATACATAAATCCCAATATTAGTAATCAACTAACAATATAGGCAATTAAGCTTGATGATGGAATTGCCATCCAGTAGGGCCTGGTAAAAGGCAGCAAAACAATCAATATAGGCAATTGAGCTTGATGAAGGAATTGGCATCCAGTACGGCCTGCATCCAATCAAATGCCGTCTTCCTAATGATTTACATAAAAGGGCAACTTAAGTTCAGTTATTAGTTTAATATTTGGATTTATGTATCGATTTTCTCCAGATTCAAATGCAAAGAGCTATAAATTTGCTACTGCTGGTAAAACACCACTCCCCCTAAGAGCACTGCCGGAGATGCATAATGATCCTATCAGCTCTTCAAAATAGTGATTGCAACATCCGTTTTCACCCCAACAGCTCTCCATTTTCAATAGGTGAAAAGGTCATGATATAACTGAACAGACCAATTGATATAAGTGGTTTTGATTTTTGTTGTTGACAATTTAGCAGACTGATTTAAACAAATGTGGTTTTGACAGCAACAAAAAGGGATTTCATATAAACTAAACAACAATTTTCGAAGAAAAAAAAGGGTTTTGATATAACTAAACAAATCAAGCAGGAGAAATCTGTTTTGAAAGAATTATAATAAATTGTTTTACTTGTTTTGTTCTCCATTTTGTTCCGAAACTTGTTTTGTCCATAACAACTCATTCCTTGACTTTGGGTTTAGTTTGCAATTTCTGCAGTTACTCAATATGTAGATACTTTTCTCATAACTTGTCATTAAATAATACATGCAAGTATTGATCTTAGGCATTCTATTTAGTAATCAATAATCGTATGTTAAATATTTTCAATTTCTACAGCAGCTCATTAAAATAACAGAAACAAGCAGATTTTTGTTGTTATTGGTGTTTAGAGCCAAAATTAGTTTGTCAGTATCGTCTCTGTCCCTAAAACATCCACACAACACACATTTCTTTCAGATTAAGAATTGGTCAAATAAAGCATACATCATTTATAGGCCTGATGTTAAGGGATGAGTAATCAATATCTAATTCTCTAACCAATTGTCCTTTGCCAGCCTAGATAGGATGGAAGTTGTTATGTATGAATTTCTTTTCTTGAAGGACAACATGATTCTGTGGGAATAGCAGCAGGCACAAATATTTCTTAATTTTAGCAACAAAGTTGATTTGATTTAGATGTTCAAGTGGTATTAAACCCGGTGGGGGGGGGGGGGGGGGTACTCGGATTTGGTTTGGTCGGGGGTGTGCCGCTGAAGATTCAAAACCCCTACCCATTTTTAGGGGTGATTTTGGAAAAATCGGTACCCATTTTGAGGGGTTTTGCTTCATTTTAGACCAAATTTTCGCAAGTTTTCAGGGAAAATATACCTAATTTTTGCAATTTTTTTGCGAAAATAGACCAATAAATTCGCGAAAATAGACCAATAAATTCGCGAAAATAGACCCATTTGTAAAAAGTGACCCCATTATTAGGGATTTCCAACACAAAATCATACCCCAATTTTAGGGATTTTGTGCCAAAAAAGCTACCCATTAGAGCGGCACCCCCCCGTATACCGTCTTAGGCAAGTACACCCCCCACCGGGTATTAAACTTATCATATCGAATAAAATTGAATATTAAGAACACATTTTTAAAGCATTTAGGATATACAGGAAGCATGGGGAATAGTCAGGGATGAAACATTAATTGGTTTAGGTTTGAGTTTCTAAAAAAGAAAGAGACATTTATATAATGATAGGCCTGATTGCAACCATGTGATCAATAACATGGCTCGAAAATAAATGTGATATCATTATATAAAAGCATTGCCTGCCTATTGTTTGTGCAACAGTAAAACCATAGTACTCTGTCCAATATGGATTGTTATATTATACTCAGCTTCATCTTGTGCAATGTAAAACACCACATTTTACTTGATATAGTTTTACTATTAGGCCAAAAAAACCAAACCATATTTGTTTCCAGTAGTGCAAGCGCATTTCACTGAGACGCTGGTTATAACACATTTAATTCTTTTTATAGAAAAAAGGGAACAAATATTGCTAGGGTGTCATCTTTTGTCGTAATTGTGTCCAACATGTTTCAATATGGCAATTGGCCACATACATGTACGGCAAACACGAAAGTTAAAATCCGTGGCGAATATCACATTTTAGCAAGCGTAAGAGTAGCAAAAATGCACAGATATGACTAAATAAAACCATTTCAAGTGAATCTCCACTATGAATTTGAGCACAAAAAAACAAAAACACACAAAAATGCATTTTGCATTTGACTTTTCAGGCTTGCTACTGGAAACAAACGTTGTTGTCGTTGCCTGACACACTAAGCCTTTCAAGATTGGTATACAGTCATCAAAAAAACTAACTATACAGGTAATAAATGGGCTTCTAACTCTTCAAATATATATCCTACTTAAAAATATTGAATTATAAAGTTGTTGAGAAATTTGTCTTCTTTAATATGAGATATTGCACGTTAGGATCAAGTGATTATTAAGGAAGTGGCACTCAAAAATATAAGGAAAAGTCAGATTTTCATTTTCACATTTTATTTTCTACACGCGGACCAATTTATGGATACCTTATCGATTACCGGTAGTGCAATTGGGGGATGCATGCGCAGGTTTGACAGTCGGCCGCATTGTTCCGATGGATCAATACGCCACACACACGCTTCCTGTCATTCTCTCCCCCGTGTTGAAATGTAAAATGTGAATTTGAAATTGTGACTTTACCTTACATTTTGGATTGTCGCTTCTTAAATATTCAACCGATCCTAGCGTGCAATATCACATATTAAAGAAGATAAATTTCTCAACAACTTTATGATTTAATATTTCTAGGTAGGATTTATATTTTTAGAGTTAAAAGTACATTTATTACCTGTATAGTTACTTTTTTGATGACTGTATTATCAGAATTGACTGCAGAATGCAAGTATCACACAAATGTCAGTAGGAAAATTATAAGTTTGCAATTTGAATAAAAGAACACTTCAACACATAGTGGGTGTCTGCTATACTTACACTAGCCTGCATAGGGGAAATACAATGATTGCGTTGAAAGGAAACAAAATAACAAATATTAGATAATTATGTCTCATTATAGAGTGCATATGCAACATTACCAAATCACTGGCTCAAGTAGGAATTTTGGCAAAATGTTCAAATCTTATCATTATAGGTGCATAAAATGTAGTAGGGCCTTCTTCTTCTTGAATACTTCGCAACATTCCTAGTGGAATCAAACGCAAAGGGGCTTGAATACACAGGACGTGTTAACTGTGCAACCCCTGCCCTGTGACCTAGGACTGATGTGTGTACACTACAGACACAGACCGTGATGATCCCCTTCTCTTTATGAAGGAGTCTGTGACCTTTTAATGGGACCAACATTTCTATGTGACTTCCGAACCATGGTGCGCCAGGAACATGCCTACTTCAGTCTGCCCGGTCTGAAGGAGGCATGGGGACGAGGCTGTGTTAGTGTATCGTATTGAACCCGCGCTCAAACGATTCACCAACAGAACTACCGTGCACAGCAGTATCACAACGATCTAACCGACTGCACCACCTTGCCACACCTTGCCTAAGAGTGAGTGCCTAAGAGTGAATAAACCATTGTTTAGAAGCATGGTTATTAAGTACAAATACAAGTTGATGACTAGATTCATTTAAATATTTTAAGAAATTATCCTAATACATGCAGTGTATGTTTGTAGGAAACATACATTTAGGAAAAAACACCCAACGGACCCATCTTTTTAAATTTTTAATATTTTTTAAAGCAAATCTTTGGAAAATGTTTGTGAATTTCTAAGATTTGTTTTGATTTTTCAAAATTTCAAAAATTGTACATCTAATAAGAATGTGGATACTTTGGTATAACATTCCATGCCAGATAACCTGTTGCATAAGTATAAACCTTGGTGCATTATTGATTGTCCATTGTAATATTTCAGTTTGTATTGAACAGTCTTTATCTACAAGTTTATTTACTATAATTATAAAATATGACCCATGATGACTTACATGGAGTTTAGTTGCATAATAAGGCAATGTCTGTATTATACTAAGCCAAACAAAAAAATAGGTTTGTCTCAAAGCTTGCACGCGCATTGGTTTTGAAATGCTAAAATACCGCGTCTGAAATGCAGGAAATTGTAAAATCAATTTTTATTTTCCCTACAAATTTTTATTTCAAGTTTTTATCAAAAATATTGGCAGATTTTCCTTTTCTCAAGCTTTTACATAACTCAGTTCTTCAAAAAACGCTGCAAAATTGTTCTTTATACAACTACATCACAATATTCATTTCAAATAGAAAAAAACAATATCAGAAAGTGTCAACGGTTGCAAATAGTAAGAGTACACAAAAAAAAAAATTGTAAAAAAAAAAGGAAGACAAAAAACCGCGCGCGTCACCTGATTTTGAAGCCTCGCAAGCTTTGAGACAAACTTTTTTTTTTTTTGCCTAAACTAAACACAGTAGAATAAGTACTTACCGTTGGTTGTTTGATCTGTTTTGTTGGCTTTTTGGTTCCTAATTTGCGCATGGTTTGGTAATAATTCTTTTGGTTGCTTGTCAGGAACATATCCATAGAGCTATCGCCTTCATACTATTGAAGAAATAATATAACCAAATATTAACATATTGTTACCATTTTATTGTTTAGTTTAGTTTAGTTTATTTATTAGAACATACGCTTTTACAACAGCGGCACACGTCTTTAAAAACGGTGCGTTCTTTTACAAAAATAACAATATACATACAAATTTTAAAAAGATAAACAAAAATGAGACCTTCAATTTTACCCATCAACACCAAGGCTATATACAGATGTGGGATAAAAATAGAGAGTCAAAAATATAAACATACATATAAAATTACTAATAAATTAAAAGTAAAACGAGGACTTCAGAGCATGAATTGAAAGCATAAACACAATTCAATGAACTGTGGACTGAGAATTCTTTAGGCCTGACCTTAGTCACATCATGTTCATATATTGTACAATAATATTTCACAGGAGGGAAATGTTGCTACCAAAAACTACCATTTGATGCTCATTCTGTTATAAGTGGTTGACAGTATTGTCAATACCTTATACATATACTGTAAAAGTGGTTATTTTCGCACGATTACATTTTCGCGTTTTGCCGACTTTCGCACGATTACACTTTCGCACGATAACATTTTCGCGCTTTGCCGACTTTCAGCCATTTCGCTTGTTTTTAAATTCACAATTTGAAAGTTCATAAAATAGACTTATACACTAAATAAATATGTGCATGTGTTTTATTTTCGAGGTAGCTGCTTGGAGCGCGAAAAGCGCAATCATTAATTTAGCGTGAACATTTCCACGTTTACAGTATATTTTTCATTTTTTTCATCTGATAAAGTATTTAAGAGTTGGTCATGTTTGAAATAAATTACTACACCTTCAAATATCTGAGAAATAGTGTTTGGGTAATTTAGGCAAGGCACTTAATTCTATTGATGCACGCTGGGACCCAAAGCTGGGACCTAAAGTAAAACAGGGTGCTTCTATACTTGGGACAGGAGTTTGCGCTTTTTAAAAGTGCTGCCTGATTTTAGAAACAGTGCTTTTTGGAGCAAAAGGTGCTTTTTAAGGTAAAATGTGTTTTTTCACAAACAAATACACCATATGCTTATAAACCCAAAAGTGCGGCTATGTTGCGCGTTTCCATGTTGACATGTTGCGCGTTTCATTGTCAAAACCATAATTTTTCATTCTAACTAAACTAAGTGTAGAATAAACACTTCCACAGTTACGTTATATGTTGATTTTTTGATAAATGGTCATTATTTGCTTAATATCGACAACTTTTGAAAAAAATGTTGTTTTGTGCTTTTGCACATTTTCCATATCCTTATTCTATACCAAATGTCTGGGTGCACTTATGACTGCCAAATAATGTCAACAAAAGAAAACTAAAGAATGATCAACGTACCTTTCTTTTCAAAGTATTAAAATTGTCTATGATGACACCAATGAACAGATTTAAGGTGAAGAATGATCCAAATACGATGAAGATGACAAAGAAACAGTAGGCTGCTAACTGCGCTTCTCTGTGTGGCTGCATATCAATCTGTTGGGAAAAGATGTAAAAGAGGTATTAGGGATTTGCAAATGATATAATGATAATAATGTCAAATGATCTTTACAGATCAGTGACTGCACTACTGTGCATTAGACTTATTGTAGTCTGTAGTAGACAAGGGGCAGTCTCTACGTTATTTCCATTGGTCAAAGGGGAAGTCCTTTGGAGGTTCTATTAGAACCAAAGTTATATATAGTAGGCCAGTGGCAACCTACGTGTAGAGCTCTTTTCAGAGCCACCATCTCTGTTCAGTGGAAGCGGCAATCCATCTGAACGGCTCTTTTCAGAGCCACCAATTCTTTCACAAGTAGGAAAGGGCACCTACTCTCAAATCATCGGGCAAGGGGCAGCCCAAATGATGATAACAAGAGAAGTGGCAATCTCTATGTTTTGTTTTATATTATAATAATTTGGTCCTGAAGAAGTCGGAGCTAATCCTGACAAAAGCTTGACAGATTAAAACTTGTTCGACGGTGAACCCGTTAAACTTTTAACTTGGATAATAGGAGGATTGACAACTAGGAATATTCATCAGTGGCGGTTGAACCATCAGAATTTAGGGAGGGACAGGGACAATTGAGGGGGACCCGCTAAATGAGTTGGAACTTGCAAATTTGATTTTGAGATTTGTGACCAGTCACATCAAAAAGGACATGTCGTCGGCAACAAAGTTTTCAGATATAGGTGAATATATTTGGTAAATATGAAGAAAATAATAGAAATTAATATGCTTCTTCAAGTCCAATTACTTTCAACATGGTATCATTTCAAAGCTTAAAATGAACTCATAACAATAGCTCAGATTTGACTCGGGCCTTCAATATGTCCATTTTGATGTGACAGGTCAGGCAATGTGATGGAGGTACATGTCATGGAATATGGGGATTGTCAGAGATCTATATGGAATTTGAATAAATATTCCATCTTCATCAATGGCACAAGTAATTATTATCTTACTCAAATTGATCTCAAATTGATCACAAATGCTATCTTCCGTAGATAGCACAAGGTGATATTTTATATATAAATTGACTAAAGGTTTTATGCAGTAAACACCACAAGTGATAAACTTATTCATCTTCAGTAGATAGCGAAGGTGAACAGAAGTAATGTTTCAGTCAATAGTCCAAGAGTCGAAGTATTATATCTCATCTAAATCGACTTAACATGCTATCTTCAGTAGACAGGACAGCAGAAATGAACTTTATATGCAATTAGAATATACTTTTATGTTGAAATTACATTTTTTTACATTTTTGTTTGAAATGTAACCCATTTGAATTCACTAATAAATATAGTTGAAAATTCAAATGGTTAGCATTTTATATCATATTCAAAGGGAATTAATTTGTTGTATATGTTAGTATTCAATACAATCTTCATATAAAAGTAAGAAAATAACTACTTAAAAAATAATAAGAAATAGTTTTTACCCCACGTGCGTCAACAGCATCTTCCATGACTTCCATCCAACCTTCGAAGGTCGCCACTTGAAACAGCGCTATATACCCATTAATTGCATGATCAAAATTAATGGGGGCATTTTTCCAAGTCAAGTTCAAATTGAGGCAGTCACTTTTATTATTCACAAGAAGTAGATCTGTGATCTTGTTGCCGTCACCGTCCAAACATTTGTAGAATTGTCCTCCAAAGAATTGAACTCCAACGATAGCGAATATTAACCAGAAGACTAAGATGACCATGACCACATTGATGATAGCAGGAATAGCATGCGCGAGGGCGTTTACAACAATCTGTTGAGAATCAAGACAATGGCAAAGGATTAAATGATGCATGAAATGAGGTTGGGCTTATCTGAGGGAAATTTTACCTTTTTTCTATATTAAAAACTAAAACATTTAAAGAATGTTCCAAGATATTACTTGAATAAAACCTATGAATTAAGCAAAACGAGTACAAATCAAATGTTTAGTGTAAGCCTTGCCCAAATAATGAGTACAAATCAAATGTTTAGTGTAAGCCTTGCCCAAAGAATGAGTACAAATCAAATGACTAGTGTAAGCCTTGCCTGAGGAATGATGACAAATCATATGTTTAGTGTAAGCCTTGCCCAAGGAATGAGGACAAATCATATGTTTAGTGTAAGCCTTGCCCAAGGAATGAGGACAAATCAAATGTTTAGTGTAAGTCTTGCCCAAGGAATGAGGACAAATCAAATGTTTAGTGTAAGTCTTGCCCAAGGAATGAGGACAAATCATATGTTTAGTGTAAGCCTTGCTCGAGGATTGAGGACAAATCAAATGTTTAGTGTAAGTCTTGCCCAAGGAATGAGGACAGATCAAATGTTTAGTGTAAGCCTTGCCCAAGGAATGATGACAAATCATGTTTAGTGTAAGCCTTGCTCGAGGATTGAGGACAAATCATATGTTTAGTGTAAGCCTTGCTTGAGGATTGAGGACAAATCAAATGTTTAGTGTAAGTCTTGCCCAAGGAATGAGGACAAATCATATGTTTAGTGTAAGCCTTGCCCAAGGAATGATGACAAATCAAATGTTTAGTGTAAGCCTTGCCCAAGGAATGAGGACAAATCAAATATTTAGTGTAAGCCTTGCCCAAGGAATGAGGACAAATCAAATGTTTAGTGTAAGTCTTGCCCAAGGAATGAGGACAGATCAAATGTTTAGTGTAAGGCTTGCCCAAGAAATGAGGACAAATCAAATGTTTAGTGCAAACCCTTTCCCAAGGAATGGGGACAAATCAAATGTTAAGTGTAAGCCTTGCCCAAGGAATGAGGACAAATCAAATGATTAGTGTAAGCCTTGCCTGAGGAATGAGGACAAATCAAATGTTAAGTGCAACCCTTGCCCAAGGAATGAGGACAAATCAAATGTTTAGTGTAAGCCTTGCCCAAGGAATGAGGACAAATCAAATGTTTAGTGTAAGCCTTGCTCGAGGATTGAGGACAAATCAAATGTTTCGTACAAGCCTTGCCCATTGAAGGTTCTTTGCCTGATTATGGGTGGGAGTGTTTGACATGAAAACTTTTGGAGCAAGAAAATGCAAACTGGATTAAGTCCATTATGGCCAATCCCCTAGGGCACACATGAGAATAATTTTGCCTGAATTAAGGGTATTTTAAGCTAGTTTTAACCTATAGCCCGTTTACACGTAATGTTTAGAGGTTTCAGGTTGTTTTATGCTCATGTCTGCCCTGGGGAAAGACTTCTGATGTTTAGCTACCTTCATGCCTTGCCATCTGGAGATGGCCCGGAGTGGTCTGAGGGCACGAAGTGTTCGCAGAGCACGGAATGCCCCTAAACCAGATAAGCCCGCAGCATCAGCAATAATACCCATTACAGCAATCTGTAAGCAGAATATATAGGAAAAGAAATGTCAAGAGTTTTGTAAAAGATATTTTTATAGGTAATCATAATCTAATGGAGTTAAATGGACTGGGTTGGCCAGTGGGGGCTGTGAGGTGGCATTTGCCAAAATGGTGCAAAGAAATAGAGCTTGAAAACCAACAGTACTCCGCAGTGAAGTTATTTTGGTAAATTTTCAGCAATATTTACACAATTTCAAACAAATTTCAAACAAATTTAAACAAATTTCAAACATATTTCCAAAAAATTCAAACAAAATTCAAAATTTTTAAACAAAATTCAAAAAAGAATCGGCAAAAATATTTAAAAAATGGGTCGGTCAGTCCACCGTCCAGTTCTTTGTGGCCTAACGTTATTTGGATGTATGTTTCGAAGCCGGGATTTTAATCTATACATTTCTATCTACTTACCAAAACGATGGCAAAATCTAACCAACACCAGAAGTTTGTGAAATAGCGCTTAAACCCAAGTCCAATCCATTTCAGAATCATTTCAATAATGAACAAGGCAGCAAATACAAGGTTCAGAATGTAGAGCACCTTTTTCATTGTGGGCTTTGAGTCAAGGTAGATGTCTTCAAAGGTCTGACAAAAAATAGATGTGAGAGAGAATAATATTATATTTAAATTTCAGTTTAGCTTCAATGTAGCTGTTACATGAATGTCATCTTTAGAGTATTAGGGTATTACTGGTGCTGACGACGAGATGACAAACAGTGACTGCTATATGTGATCTTTCCAGGGAACGCCCTCAACATCGAAAAAAAATTGAAAGCAGATTTTCTTGCAGATTTACATTTCTGATCATAAATCGTACATTCATTCTAAGTTACAGGGCGATACGATTCTTAATTACTTCAAAATCATGGTTTTAGAGTGAAAATAAACTGTCGGAATCCCGACAGTTTATATTTTTCACTCTAAATTCACTCTAAAACCATTATTTTGAGGTAATTAGGAATCGTATCGCTCTGTAACTTGGAATGTATGTATGATTTATGATCGGAAATGTAAATCTGCAAGAAAATCTACTTTCTAAAAAATATCATGAATAGAGGGCGCTCTCTGGAAAAGATCTCATAATATGCCTTTAATAAGTTGTGGGTAAAATGAAGAAGAAAATATAGAATGAATGTACTGGTAAATTGTTGTCAAGTTGGCAGGAGGATGTGTGTTTATAATTGATTCATTTCAGTCATACATTCAGCAGTGCATAGCATGGAGAGGTAAGCCCAAACAAAGAAGGTCTGTCTCAGAAGCCCGCCCGCATTGGTATGTGAAATGAGCTACGGCGCGTAGGTCTATGCGCTGGGGGCTAAAAACTTCTTCTTTTTTTAATTTTAAGTTTTTTTAAATTTCTTTTTTAAAAAAGTTTAAAAAAGTGCTCCGTAAGCTTGGATAAGCAAAAAAAAAAAAAAATAGCAAAAAAAAAAAGAAAATCGCATACCTCATAGCCTATTTTCTAAAAAAAAAAAAAAAAAAAAAAGCACAGCACTTAGCTTATTTGCACAATGTTTCTGAGACAGACCTCTGTTTGGCCTAAGCCATGGTAAAATACACATCTCTTAACACTTTCCAATCGGCTATAAGTTTTTCCATTTACAAAACAATTTTTTCAGAAACCGTTACCAAGTTTCAAAGTATATCGCAATAATAACTGAACAAATACTAGTATTAGGCATGTTTGTACTTATTGTAATGCATATCATATGGTGATTCCAAATATGGTGATGAAATTCAATAATATTGACATTTTTAAAACATATTGTGAAATTTTGAAATGTCGTCTGCCGCGTGGAAAGTGTTAATATACCATACCCTCCATCTTTGTTGAGGGTTCTGCTTGTTAACATAAATAATGGTGCAGACCATTCTTGAATCAACAAGTGTGCCTCATTACATTACATGATGAAGTTAAAATAGCTCAGACACAGTTAAACTAAAAAAATGTGCCATATGTTTCCATTGGTAAAGTTTTGCTGTACTCAAGCGTTGACTTCCAAAATTATAAATGTAAACACTTTGATCCTTTAATCCCTGAGCACTACCTCCCCATTAAACAATGTTTTTGATTGGCTAACATATGAATTTCTTGAGTCCATTTCTGGTAGCTAACAGGACCATTTAAATATGGCCATTTTACATACACAGTATAATGTAGATGGTTGATTAACCTTTATTGACTTTTGTACTACTGTTGACAATGGTTGAGAACGCTAAATCAATATACACTCTTTTGTGTATTCCCGCGATCCCCTACACACAAAACTTAGAAATGTCCAATAAATTTTAAAGAAGTCAAACTATTTTCAATATAGTTTCACCAGATTAACTCCGTTTATAATTTAAAAGATAAGGTTGGAAAGAAGAGGACTTCAGCTTTCCATCTAAGTGAATTTGGTAAGATACCAGACAGGTCTTAGGTATCTTTTTATGTGAGACAAAATTGATCTCCGAATTTGTGGGGAATTTATTTTCAATTTCCGATTCTGCAAAATGAGAAACAGTGATCTAAACGTCAGTACAAAATGACGGAGGTTAATATTAACCAATCAGCATGAATTTAACAGAGCCGACGGATAAGCATATGCTTATGAATATTAAACAAGGTCTAAAAATTCGGAATGAGGGCGTTTGGAGTTACAATTCCGTGCATCAGGGAGAGAAGGACCATTTTCTTAAATCGTCCATTGATTGCGCTGTGAAACAGGACAACTAGTGGTTGCAATAAATTAATAGACGGCGTTTCTCAATTTTTAAATAATAAGAAAACATTTTCATAAAATGTAAAAGGCTTAAAGCTTTATTTTAAAACAAGGTCTAATCTCGTACTCCTAGAGGTTAAAAAGTTGCAATTTTTTAACCATGAAAATCGTATGGTTTTTGACCATAATTTATCAAAAAGGCTATGCATAGTCATGTTTGCGCTTAAGTTGCCACATGAAATTCATATGTTTCATACTCTTTTGAATAACCAATTAAAATAAAAATACATGTTTAAACAAATATGTTGCTCCAATCTTTATCAGGGATACACTTATTCTAGCAATGTCTCTGATTGGTGCAACTGGTATTCATTCATCTTTCTGACCAATCAGCCAGTACATCTCATACCCGGCTAAGACGGTATACGGGGGTGTGCCGCTCTAATGGGTAGCTTTTTGGGCACAAAATCCCTAAACATGGGGTATGATTTTGTGCTGGAAATCCCTAATAATGGGGTCACTTTCTACAAATGGGTCTATTTTCGCGAAATTTTTGTCTATTTTCGCGAACATTTGCCAAAATTAGATCTATTTTCGCGAAAATGTGTAAAAATAAGGTCTATTTTCCCGATAATTTGCGAAAATTTGGTCTAACATGAAGCAAAACCCCTAAAAATGGGTACCGATTTTCCCAAAAATCACCCCTAAAAATGGGTATGGGTTTTGAATCTCCAACGGCACACCCCCGACTAAACCAAATCCGAGTACCCCCCCCCGGATCTCATACATACCAATGTGAAGCTGCTTGCTGCAATCATAATCAGAATGAACCATTCAAAAAATCTGTGCTCCACAAGAAAGCAGACGGCATTTCTGAACGCCCACCATTTTGGCGTAATGGCAGATTCCTCTGGATTTTTGCAGACGATGCAAGGACACTTCAATTGACACCAGTTCTTCATGACCTCTGGAAAACAGTCTTTCACACGATCTTCTTTAACAGGGGTTTCTTCTTTGTTGTCATCATTTTTGTCTTCTCCTTTCTTACAAGTCTGCTCGTCTTCTCCTGTTTCACTATTTGTGCTGACAGTACTCCCATTGACAGCGCTCCCATTGACAGCACTTCCATTCTGAGTGTTACCATTACTGAGGGCGCTTCCATTATGGATACTCCCATTGCGTGGGCTCCCATTGGAAATACTGCCCTTCCTAACACTTCCATTGGTGAGACTTCCAACCGTTAGACTACCATTTTCAGTAGCAGGATCTCCAAAAGCAGCACGGGACTTGGGTCTATCATCACCCTGAAAGAATGAAAAAATGAAAAATGATTTAGTAGCTAGAGGATCTCATCTTCTTTCATAATTAGCATGTACATTTTCATCTCTTTTGTTCATTGTTGATCATTTGTAATGAAGATTACCAACTGGATATATAGCGCTCTTATTTAGTATAAAATTACAATGACATCTGGTCAATGCAATTTAATCTTGTGTACCCTAAAAGCCCCACGTACTAAAAACACTACTTTCAAGCCTATCTCCAAGCGCATGTGCGGATGGTTTTCGATGACGTAATCAACCGAGCCTATAGTGAGCGCAGTATACTGCTCGAAAGAGTAGCTGATGAGAGCCGTGGCTTGTCTATGGGGCAAAATTGGGATCCGGGTTAAAAACCTGTTAAGTGGGTAAGGGTTGATATCATCAAACCTCAAATAATCATCCAAAATTCTCAAATACTGATTATGCAACTAAAGACAACAGTAAAACCTTACCTTAAGATTAATGTTGCTTCCATCTCCAGTAATGATATGACCATTGGACCCAGTAACTGATACCTTTCTCACCATCAAAGTACTATTCTTTTCTCCAGTTAGGGAACCATTCACTCTCTTCATCTCAATGGTAGTCACTGTAAGGATAATAATAACTTTGTTGTAAATATATAGGTTTCCCAGTAAACACAAAACGTTTTCAAAACGTTTTGAATTGGGTTTAATTAGGTTTTGTTTTTGTGAAACGTTTTTAAAACGTCTTAAAAACGTTACAGTTTCAAAGCATGTTTTTTTATTGCAAATCGTGTGGTCAAAACGTTATAAAAACGTTAAATTAATGTTTTCACACTACTTATAAACGAACACATGATTGAAACGAAATCAAAACGTTTATAGAACGTTATATTACAACCTAAATTAAACCAAATATTATGGTCCTGGACCATATAAGTTTCGTTTTTTACAAAACGTTTTAAAAACGTTTTTTAAAAACGTGGGCAATTCCACGCATGCGCACTTACCTGGGTTATATTGGTTTGGTAACACTATGGATTGTATATTTATTTATTTTCATATAGTTATTCGATCTGCAACATGCATCATTTCATTGTTAAATGGCAAATAAGAACATTACTTCACAAACACATGAACAATTTTGTTGGAGAATGTTAATAAAAAGCCAAATTAATGAATTGTTCTTTAAATTGCCAGTTAATTATCAATTAATTATCAATTATCTAATATTAGTTTTCAAAACGTTTTAAATTGGGTTTAATTAGGTTTCGTGTTTGAGAAACGTTTTTAAAACGTGTTAAACATGGTTATTTTCACGTGATATTAACGTTTTTCAAAACGTTACATGGAAACGTTATTAAAACCCATAAAAAACTCCACACATATACGTTTTTAATACGTAATATTAAAACGTTTTTTTCACCAACCTGAAATGTATTTTTAACGTTTAAAAACCGTAAAATGGCCAGCTGGGTTGTTAGGCAACAACAAAACCCCTGTTCTACGAGTACGTAGACCCGACCAACCCATTTTGTTTTAATTTGAGAAATTCTTATTTTTTTAAACTCATTTTATGACATTTTGGATTGATTTAAAAAAAGAAAAAGATTTTGGAATATTTTTTGAAAACGTTTGAAAGTTGTTGAAAATTCACCAAAGGATCCTGTTCACTGATTTATGTGGCTGTGTGTATTGTGTGTGGGGTGGTGTTGGGGGGTGGTAGGAGCACTTCATTGTGAAAAGAGTATAGGGTCACGCGTTATGAACTCGCCTCCCAATAGGGTGGTGCCGTTACATTTTGTAGTTTTATGCTGTCATTTTCCTCAAATATCTTCAAAACCACAAAAGCTATCTCAACAAATTTTGTATCATTTTAAAGCCCTAATAACAAGCTATCTGCTGGCAAAATGGCATTGGTATAGCTAATATAGAAGGGGAGATACAGCTGTTTGATGTTTGGAGACCAGGGGTGGTGCTGAAAGGGGTGTATCTGGAAGGGGTGCCGCCAGTACAAACTCAATGGGGATAATCCAATAATGGCGATAATCTTTGTTCTTTTTACAATAACTAGTCATCGCCTAATGTTACAAACACCATTCTGGTCTCACTTTAAAGGATATTTAGTAGTTTTTAAGTATGTGGTTCAACAGACTTGTCAACTATTTGTAACAACTAATTAATTATGGATAAGACCATGATTATCAGCTTTCTTCCTATTCGCTACACAGTCAACATGAATAATCAGCCTCAATTTACCGGATTTATAAAAATGACTATAACAGAAAAAGTTTTCAACCTATGATAGCAAAAGTATACATTTTTGGAAAGCTTGTAACTAGAGGTATTCAGAAATGCCGTTTATATCAGGGAAGGGTTCATCATTAAACAAATATTTCTGAAAATTCTAAAAATATATAAAATAAAAATTGGAGATATTCACTAGCCGGTATAATTACCATACCGACGTAGTAAGTTTGACAATTATATATCATCTAATGGGTAATTTCATGAGGAATTCAAATATGTAAAGTAAATAATAATAGGGGTAGGTATAAAAAATATATCGATCTCAAATTAAAAATTAAAAAACTCTGATATTTTTCCGAACATTTCCGATCATACCATTTTAGTTCTTGGTCGTACTATAATTTTAATGGCATATTCGGTTTCCTCATGCAATTCCCTTCAGAAAATGTATACTTTTACTACCTCAGGGGGGTATACAAGCAAATATAAATGTGTAAAGTTAAAATCATGTCGCGAAAGCCAAAATCCGTGTGTAACGCGAAAGGAGGCGAGCTTAAAACACATGACCATAGATGACTTGTACTTTCACAGTAAGGGACATTTCATCCGTGCAAAATGTATATGGAGTGATTAGGTAAGACTTAGATTTTTAGCACACAATTAAAACAAAATGTGAATTAAATACGGAATTACGTTGGTCAAAATATATGCAAAGTATGGATTAACTATGCAGTAGCCTGATTTGTGGCATTTGGTGTGAGCAAAATATGGGTTCTCTTGGTAAAACAAAGGTGGATTTGAGGAAGAAGTCCACGTCAACAAAATTTGCTATCAATTGAAGTGAGCATAAGGGTGCTTTAGGGAAAGGTGAAATAGGGGGGAGAGTGGTGAACCCAATCAGTATGTGAAGTGATCAAGCAAAAGCAGTCGGAACTGTAGAAATTATTTCGTTTTTTATCCACTTTAATTGTAATATCTTTTCAATTAAGTATCCATTTAAAATGGGGTTTTCTGCAAAATGTAGCATTACAAATACCCAATAACATCAGAGAAAACTAAAATTGTGATATATTTGACTTCAGATTCATTTTGCTTGATCGCATCATATTATGTAGGCTGCAAATAATGAAATGACACCAACCTTTGCCGCTATCGTGAAGACTGATAATTTGTGATATTTTATCGTCATCCTCCACAACCATCATGATATCTGGTTTGATCTTAGTCTGAGAGTGTATGTCTTCTTTCTGGAGTGAATCAGTGGAACCCACTTTGCTCTTTCTTCTTCTACAGGCGCAGAAATTGATGAACATCCAACCCCAACGCTTCAACTTATCCACAGCGATTTGGAGACGCGACACTTCTACCGCTTTGTTTTTGACTGAGTCGGAGGAGAAAGAGTTAAGCAGCAACGCCAGGAAAAGGTTGAGGATCTGTAAAAAGATGAACAACATGACATGACCATTAAATATGATGAGTTTGATTTGATTTAATATAATGATAGCGAGCCTTCGTAAGCAATGTTGCTTTTTTCTTCTTCTAACTATTTTCTGCTTGAAATGAAGATGTATACTTGAATATAGTTTTTAAATTATTATCGCACTAGAAACATTAGTAAAATTGACATTTACAAATTTTGTCTTGACATGAACTACAACAGCCATGGTCTGGTATTAATATACATGTACTAAGATTACTTATTTAACTTTTAAGAATATGTAATTCATAAATAAAAAGGACATTTAGGCTATTTTAAAAAAACATTTTGCCTCAAAGCTCTTCAGTTTTTCAAAACATAATGTGGAATGCGTTTTTTAATTTTTTAATTTTTTAAAAATAAATATTAAATATTGAAATCCTTGTAAAAGTGACCTTATGTATTTAAAATGATGTGATCAATGAAAATCTGAAAAATCGGTGAAACTTGGGGGGGGGGGGTTGAGGGGGAAGAAAAATTATAATGCGCATCAATTAACTAATGCGCATCAATTAACTAACGTGCATCAATATAGCCTTACCATTATGTTTCCACAAAAGAATGTAGCAATGATGACCGCTATACATGTGCCAGTATCTGATGCCCTCATACAGTCATAAAGCGGCTCTACCCATTCCCCACATAAGATACGGAATACCATCATGATGGAATGGAAGAAATCACGGAAATTCCAGCGTGGTACCTCTCCTTCCTCAAAGTTAGTCGCGATGTAATCTTTTCCGAACAGTTGCATTCCAATGATGGCAAAAATGTACATGACGATGATCAGTACAATGGAAACATTTCCAATAGCCCCTACAGTGCTGCCGATGATAGAGATTAAGTTACGCATCGTGGACCATGACTGGGCCAGTTTCAGTACCCTCAAGAGGCGGAATGTACGCAGTGCAGAGAGGCCTTGTACCCCTTCCAACGGGAGTTCAACGAGGCTCATGACCACAATGAAGAAATCAAAACTATTCCAGGCGCTTCTAAAATAGCGGGGTCCAAGGGCAGTCAGCTTCATCACACATTCAACTGTGAAGATGACAGTGAAGATCTGGAAATTGGGAAAATATTAGAAATTTATAACAATTTTATTACTACGTGTTCAGTGGAAGCGGCAATCCATCTGAACGGCTCTTTTCAGAGCCACCAATTCGTTCACAAGTAGGAAAGGGCAACCTACGTGTTCAGTGGAAGCGGCAATCCATCTGAACGGCTCTTTTCAGAGCCACCAATTCTTTCACAAGTAGGAAAGGGCACCTACTCTCAAATCATCGGGCTAGGGGCAGCCCAAATGATGATAACAAGAGAAGTGGCAATCTCTATGTTTTGTTTAATATTATAATAATTTGGTCCTGAAGAAGTCAGAGCTAATCCTGACGAAAGCTTGACAGATTAAAACTCGTCCGACGGCGAACCTGTTAAACTTTTAACTTATATTATGAATACCCGTCGTAAAAGCCTATCTCACAAAAACAATTTTATTGTTACAAAAATTATTGGTTTAGGACAAACATATGCACTATTCAAAGATGATTGTGTGAGACTTAGAGGCTTAGTATGTGCAGACGATGCCGGACACGGGCATTCAATATTCAATGGTAAATTATGCGTACGAGGTTACGTGATCAAGTGAATGGGACGAATGCTTAACAACGGATTAAATTCAAATAATGATACTGGAGTTGGTTATCCAACTCCAGCAGTTTTAGGATGAAATAATTTAGTTCCAACCTGTGATGAATTTTATGGGGTCAAATACTCAAAATCCATTGTTACATTGAAACCAAGGGAAATTCAAAATTTACGGCCGTTCGTGTCCGCCATCGTCTGAGTATGCGATGTCTTTCATGAAGCGCCGTCGATCTTTGATTTCATCCTATAAATGCAATTTTGTTGTCAAATGACATTGATAAACATGAAACTATAACATATTCAAGGTTAAGTTTCCTATCACATTTTCAAAATAAGTTGTTGGATAACAGTTTATTTTTGAAGTTTTTTTGGTTTGTTCGTAAATAGAATTCCATGGTTTGACACTATTGACGCCGAGTGTTTCCGACTATGATCAAAACTGTGCACAGAGTGAATGCAATATAGTAGGGAATGGGTTATAATGAAAATCGAAACAAATATGTTGAACAATTTCTTACGTTGGAAGCAGATTCCCATTATGAATAAGTACAGTTCTGTGATGTTTTTTCACACAAAATACAATCAAGATATATTCCTAAAGTCAAAACTTTAACAAATATGTCAGTAAAATTTTGAAAAAAATCACATAATATTGTTTTAACTGAGGAATGAACATTCAAATGAACTCTTGCCAAATATATGAGATTACAGTGGCGTATTAGAAAAAATGACATTTAATAAAACATCACACATTGTATTTTGGTTTATGGTACTTTACCAAATGTGATGTTATGTAATCTCCCATGTTAACAATGATATGTGTTACCAGACCAAACTTACCAGATTTCCGTATTTCAGGGCTAAAGCCATATCCGTGCTAATTCCATGATAATCCAAACTTAGGAAGAGGGTATTAAGAAGAATACAGCATGTGATAAATAGGTCCATCAAAGGATCAAGCACGATGTAGCCAGTGTAGTACTGCAACTTCTTCAAATGGCGATAGCTTCTTCTTGAGCAGATAAAGTTTACACGACAACAGAAACAGCAGCATTTATACGGACAACATTGTACTGGGCTTTGATCTTGGTCGGTGGACTCATCAGGATCTGGAATTTATGGCAATACATCAAATGTATTCAATTCAGTTCAAAAATGAAGATCTCATAATTGCTAAACTCCGTGACATGATCAAGCAAAATGAGTCACAAGTCCGCAATTTTCAAATTTAATATTTGACCATTATACCAAACCAGGTGGAAAATACTTCAGTATGGTCTAAACCCCACTAAAATCGAACTTCTAGTTGTTAAGTTTCAATTTACCAACTCAGAAAACAAAGTAAAACATAAGAATTTGTCACTTCTTTTTACCTATAACTCAAAATCAATATTTTCGACATCCGACTCATTCCGCTTGATCGCGTCACAATTATGTCATTGTTTATTTTTGTAGTACTGTTTAGATAAACTTAAAGGCATATTATGTGATCTTTTCCAGAGAGCGCCCTCTATTCATGATTTTTTTAGAAAGTAGATTTTCTTGCAGATTTATATTTCTGATCATAAATCATACATACATTCCAAGTTACAGAGCGATACGATTCCTAATTACCTCAAAATCATGGTTTTAGAGTGAATTTAGAGTGCTATATTGTATTCAAAATTTTAATTTTTAATCAAAAAACTGATTTGGTACAAAAATCTAGTTGAAATATTGCGTTAGCACATCACGTCGCTATATCAGACGATTTAATGATGATTTTTGAAAAATTGCTAATATTTTCAAGAGAATGAAAAGGAAAAGTAACTTACCCAAAACCTCTAAATCACTAACGTTATCATCATCCTCATCATTTTTATCATTAGAAGATCCATCTTTGCTTGTCGTATCTGAATCTTTGTCTTTATCATCGTCATCTTCCCTGTCATTAGAATCATTGGATTCATCCGCATTCTCAGACGTATTATTAGTCTAGAAAATAACAAATTTTATATTATTAATAATAGAAAGTAGATTATATCAATTACAATCAAGAAACATCAGTGGCGTAACCAGCGGGGCGGGGCGGGGGCTTGCCCCCCAAATGAAATCAATCGGTGTGGAATGGAGCCCCCCAAATGAAATCAATCGGTTTGTTTAAACTTTGCTAAATCCCTTTTAAAATCTAATGAATTCCGTTGTTGGTTACCAAAATCTAGAGATGAACAAGTGCATAATATGACTCTCCGTAGTGCTCACAAAATAACTGTTCCTAAAACACGTACCCTGCGTTACGCTCGTAGCTCAATTCCATACATGGTCAAACTCTTAAATCATACATTATAGTTCTGTTTCAAATAGGGGGTGGGTTGTTGTGTTTTGCATGCTTTGTTATTTCTATGAATATATTGTTTCTATTTTTCTATATATTACATATTGTAAATATTGTTGTAATTCAGCATTTTGCTGCGATAATGATATGTTTATTAAACCTTGAATTGAAATTGAATTGAATTGAATGGAGCCCCCCCCCCCAATTAGAAGCCCCCCCCCCCCCCCATTTCAAGTCACTGCCCCTTCTTGCCCCCCCCCCCCCAAATGAAAAAGTCTAGTTACGCACCACTGAGAAACATAGATGATAAGACCATTCAAATTAATTTACGGTGAAGTTTAGTCTGTATTAACACTTCCATGCGGCAATTAGTTATACCATATACAAAACAGATTTTTCAAAAACCTTTTCCAACTTTCAAAGTCTATCTCCAGAATTACCGAGCCAATACTACTTATTTCAATGCATTTCTCATGTTGATTCCAAATATGGTAATTCAATTCAATAATTTTGACTTTTTTGAAACATTTTGTGAAATTTTGAAATGTCGTCTGCAGCTGCCTGCCGCGTGGAAAGTATTAATTACTAGTAAACATGATTCATTTTAATTTCACATGTGAAGCTCAAATACTGTGTTGACATTTTTGTGTTCCAATTTGTGCAATCAGAACTCCAAAGCATGAAAGTTCTAGTAAATTATAGAATGGGAACATTTATGCATACAAAGGTAATTATTTTACATACATAATCACATATTAAGAACGGAGGAGGACATGCTCATATTTGGTTGCTAGGCAAGATATCTGATAGGCTATAATTTTGAAGACATGAAAATAAACTTCTGTGAAAAAACAAAACAACACTAAGTACTCTTTAAAGCTCAAAAACAGTGTAAAATCAGAGTAATGTAGCTGTAATCATACTAAAATATGATAGAAAATATACATTTGAACGAAGAAAAAAGGTGAAATCAGCTCAAAAGCTGAACATTTTCTTGTTTGATTTTGAAACAGAATTCAATTCAATTTCGCATAAAGTAGGTCTGATGTTTCAAAACTTTGTATTGTGCGAAATAGTTTGTGAAGCAATTTTAAAAAGAGAAAACTTGACCCTAAATGAAATAATAGGATTGATCCAGCAATACAAGCTGTTTATTATTGACATATAGTTTGTATGAGTAAAATACACTTCACACAAGAATGATAATTGTCAACGAACGTTAAAACATGCCCTTCGTCTTATCTTTGTACCAAGTAGGCCAACCATAACCCCTACATTTTTTTAACCTCTCATTAATATCATGAAAATTTCTGAAAGCAACAACCAATTTGATTGATCGATTGATTGATTATCCTGAACTACTTGGTGCATATGCATATTGCTGGTACCTGTGCCTTTATATGTGTGTGTAATTATTATGTGTTTCAGAGGTAGCATCATGTTTAGGAATGATAAAAATAATATTTTAAGTTTGTGATGACAGACAGATGTGATCAGTATAAAACAACAACATTGGATCAACAGTATAAACTGGGATGCCCATAAGACACCTCTAGTCTAATTCATGTCCCATAAAACTTGCAATGAATTAAGATAAGTCCATATTTGTCAATCTGAAAATCGCTATATCAGTACTTCCTAATCAAGTCAAACAGGTATTGTTAACTAATCTAGCCAGAGAGTCTGTTTGTTGATATGAATAGCAATTTCCTTAACAGCGATTGATAGATCTTTTTTAATAATTGTCTTTTTATAGCAATTATCTTTTTTCAGGCAAACAGAAAGATCACAATTTGAAGCAAGTTTTTTTTGGGACACACTGTACACATATTTTGAACTCACTTTATCATCATAACTAGTAACCTCAGACGTCTGATAATCATGGAATAAATATATCATAATTTGTTATAATATGTGACTTGATCAAGCAAAATAATTCACATATAGGCAGTTTCCAATTTGATATCATGCTACAGTATGGTCCAATCCCCACTAAAATCTAATTTCTAGTTTTTAAGTTACAAACAATTTACCAACTCAGAAAACACAGTAGGAATTTGTCACTTCTTTTTACCTATAACTCAAAATCAATATTTCTGACATACGACTCATTCCGCTTAATCACGTCACATTATTTGCTATGATTGCATTCATTCAATGTACTATTGTATTGATTCAATAATTTATCCTGCCCGATAAATTATTTATTTTCAAATTGTGGCCATTGAATATGATGAGATATAAAATGAAATTGAGAGCTTACCACTTAAAAGTACTAACTAGATGAAGATGAGTGTTAAATATTCATGGCAAGTGTGGTTTTAATTATCATACCACACACAACTTTATTCCAAACATGGTTGACTTGTTTTGCCTTATTTTGATAGTTGCAGCTGATATTTATGACAAAAATGAGGCATAACTCATGATATACCTCTCACCATTGATAATTCCAATAGTTGTAAACAGTTGTCAAGGGTTTCCTGAGAAGTGCGTAGATGTGATGGAAGGAGATGTAAATTACCCAATTAGATAAAATGTAATTATGTTCATGAAATATATTATGGGTACATATTTCTTTTTTTATGCTGTGCCTGCATTTTTTCTGTCAGCGTAGCCAATCCCAGATTTGTTAGGGGGGGGGGGGGGGGATAACCTTAAAGGTCAAATATATATACATGTATGGTTTGTCTTGATAGGTTGATCAGATATTTGTATAGATGTATGTAACCAATCAGGAACTCTGTAAGAAAATTGCAAGTATCACCTCAATTAGTAATCTAAAACATATGTATATTTACCCCTGACAATCTTGACACATTATCGCTAACATTGTCCAATTCCATGACCATATTAGGAGGTAAAATCAGTGCATTGCGATCATCATCATCTCCATCCTCAGTGATCCCAGCAGCTTTGTTTGCTGCAGCAATCTCTGCCTGTTTCTTTAACCTCTTCTCTACTTTCTTTCTCTTCCTTTCAGCTATCCGTTTGAGCTTTTTAGGGTCCATGTCCAAAGTGTTTAGCTTTTTCTGTCTCTCAAGTTCCAATTCTTTTTCCTGTAATTTGGGAAAAGGATGAATAATGGCAGTACATTCAATTAATACACATCCTTAGGGGGCTGGCATTTTCTTCGGAAGGGGGGGGGTCCCAAATACACTGGGGGGGGTCATAGTTTTTTTGACATGAAAACAGGGGGGGTCATAAAATTATTTCATTGAAAATGGGGGGGGTCACAAATTTATCAAAGCATGCTTTCTGAAATGTGTCAGGCCCGTCAGATGGGGGGGCGACGGTTGCGATCGCCCCCCCCCCCCCCTTGAAAATCTTCCCCGGAAAATTTGTACACAGATGAAAAAATTTCGCGCGCTACGCGCGCATTTGTCTTCTCAAAATGCAATATTCTTTGTTACAAGCTTGTTTAGAGCCAAAATGTACCTCAATCGTGCAAAATATAGGTGCAAATTCGACAATTTTCGCGCGCTACGCGCGCATATTTGACTCATAATGTTTTTTTTTTTAAAACGCCCCCCCTTTGAAAAAAGTGTCGTAAGGGGGGGGGGGGGGGGGGGTCACAAAATAATGGACTGTATTGGTAGGGGGGGTCATAAAAATATGCAGCTCTTGGATAGGGGGGGTCATGAAAAAATTGTCTGGGTCTATCCACATTTTTGGGACCCCCCCCCCTTCCGAAGAAAATGCCAGCCCCCTTACCAACACCACTGACCCTCCACATCCACCCAAACTCCTCAACCACCCACACACCTTCCTCCTCCCCCACCCAACCTAGAAATCCACACACTCATTCACCAACCCTCCCCACACCCAGGGGGGCACTGACATTGGTAAAGGGTATTGTGCCGTGCTGAAGACCCCATTTTTCACCCTCTGCTGCTTGCTCTTATGACCCCCCTTTTGAGCCTGCATCAGTTGTTAAGACCCAAATTTTATTGATAATTCAAAAATTGTGAAATTTTGCATTCTAAAACCAAAAACCAAAAATCGTTACGTTCTTGCTAATCGAAATTGAACTATAGGCGGCCAGTTCTCAAGACCTACTTAAAATAAATCAGTTCCTAAGACCCTATTTTTATTTCATAAAATCCACTCAGTTCAGTTCTGTAGCCCCCCTTTTTGAGACCCTGGGCGGCACACCTCTACCCTAAAAAAGATGAGTGCCCCCCCCCTGGGCCCCACACACCCCTGTTTGTAATGACATCTGACCTTTGCTCCCACACACTTCACACAGATGACATCAATCTGTCATAACATTACAACATGGATATTGGTTTCACTTTGTGCCTGACATAATATGAAACCTCGTCCTTACACAATGCTGGCAAAATGCATAATGAGTAGGTGCATAAAATTGGAAGGGAAGAACAAACGCCAGAGTGTAGAACAAAGACACATTTTGCGGACCTATGCAAAAAGGGCCAGGATTGGCCAATATACTGGCTGATCCTCACAATTGTGCATGCGTGAAGCAAGTCAGATTAATTTTAAGGGCCCACCCAATCAATCTTTATTATGACATTGTATTTATCCCTACCTTTCCCTGGTTCTCCATTTCTTCAGTGTATGCCATAGCTACAACAGCCAACATGAGGTTGATTAGGTAAAAGGAGCCAAACATAACAGTCATGAAGAAGAAGAACATACTCCATGGGCCCAAGGCACGAATGATCTGAAAACGAAGCACATTGTTGAATCAATTAAATAGACATACATTTATGGAATTAGCAGGTGAATTTTAGAAGGTGCCATGCCAGTTTTAATTTGTATGTGTATTTTGCAGTTACTTTCGGGTATCAACAACAAAAGGTATGCTTTCTATCATTTTTATAGTAGATACTTGAGCATGATTTCTGCAATATTTAGAAATTATATTTTGCATTTTCTATTACATTTCCTTAAATAAAACATTAATGCCAAAAAACAATTCATTCTCTTGATATTACATACCAGATTGTAGACATTCTCCCAGAAATCAAGGGTGATAAGTTGAAAACTAGTGATCATTGCCCATCCAAAGTTGTCAAAGTTTGTGTAACCAAAGTTAGGGTTGTCTCCGATATCCAGCAAACAGGTGTAATTGACCGGACATCCGCTGCAATGTAAAGAAATCATAACAGTTACACATAATGTCACATGATCAATAACGTGTTAAAGATGCACTTAATGAGTAGACTGCACTGCAAACACTATGGTGTTAAATGTGCAACACTTAGTTGGTGTTAAGCGTCTTGGTGTTAAATTAACACCACTTGGTGTCACTGCAAAAACTTGAGTTTTAAAAATGTAACACTGCACATGGAGTCGGGTTTCTGGTGTTAAACCTGGTGTAAGAATAACTCCCATGGGTGTCATTATTCCACACATATGCGCACACGGAGGTTGGTTATATTGGTTTCGTAACACTTTGGATTGTATATTTATACATGTACATTTATACATTTCATATTAGATTCTATCTGCAACATGCACTACAGTATTTCATTATACAAATATTGAATGCCCGAGAGTGATAGTACAAATTAAATCACAAGGTCCAATTTTGATTTTTCCATTGCATGAGACGAAGCCGAGTGTAATGGAATAATCCAAATTGAACCGAGTGATAAAGTTTTACTATTGCACAAGCAAACGGCATTCAATATTTGTTTTACATCATAATGATATCACATTATTCTTTTCCAGCCATGTTGATAGTTAAACTATGGTTAATGGTTAAACTATGGTTATGGTTAATCACATGGTGGAAATCAAGCCTATCATGATATAAAACTAAATGGCAAGTAAGAACATTAATTTTACAAACACTTTCAAGTTTTAATAAATTTGAACTGTTGAACAGTGAAATATTTTAATTTGCAAGCATTTTATTTACAAGTACTTCAACCTATCTAACACCAAATTCTGATGTTGATTAATCAACCTTGGAGTCTGGTGTTAACCAACTCTGGGTTTGGTCCTCTCAGAACACCCAAGAAGGTGTTAAATTAAAGGTATATTATGTGATCTTTCCAGGGAACGCCCTCAACATCGAAAAAAAAATAGAAAGCAGATTTTCTTGCAGATTTACATTTCCGATCATAAATCATGCATACATTCCAAGTTACAGGGCGATACGATTCTTAATTACTTCAAAATCATGGTTTTAGAGTGAAAATAAACTGTCGGAATCCCGACAGTTTATATTTTTCACTCTAAATTCACTCTAAAACCATGATTTTGAGGTAATTAGGAATCGTATCGCTCTGTAACTTGGAATGTATGTATGATTTATGATCGGAAATGTAAATCTGCAAGAAAATCTACTTTCTAAAAAAAATCATGAATAGAGGGCGCTCTCTGGAAAAGTTCACATAATATGCCTTTAACACCCCTGGGTGTGGTCCTCTCAGAACACCAAGGTGGTGTTACATTATATAACTAACACCCGTTTAACATCAAAGACTGGTGTTAATCAACGGGTGTGGTCCTCTCAGAACACTTTCTCGGTTTTAAAATTAAAACCCTTGGTGTTACTTTTAACACCGGAGTTTTTGCAGTATAGGTTAACACTTTCTTTCCACCTAGCTATTGGTTTTAACCCTACACAAAACAGTTTTTTAAAAACCTTTCTCAACATTCAAGGTCTATCTCAAGGATTACTGAACAAGTACTAGGCATGTCTGTACTTATTTCAATGCATTTCTCATGGTGATTCCGAATATGATAATGAAATTCAATAATTGTAACATTGTTGAAACATTTTGTAACATTTTGAAAAACTATTTTGGTGTCATAAATCAAGAAGCTATAAGAAGGCTTGACCTTACAATGTCCCTCTTTTACAATCATTTAATCTATTCAGAATTCACTATTTTCGGTGTCTAGCTAGACCCACCTTTTTATCCCCTCAAATTACAAAAACCCTCAAAATGAGTGTTAAAAGAGATAATAAAGAAGTAGAAAAAGAAAGTATTGAAAAATAGAAAATAAAAGATGAGTACCGCTCCCCCTAAGTCACATCAAATCATGCTTAACCCCCTGAGAACTACCGGCCGATTGGTCAGAAAGATAGATACATCATTTATTGCACCAATCAGAGACATTTTTACAATGGTTGTATCCCTTATAAAGATTGTAGTAAATATTTTACAAGCTGCATTTTAATTGGCTATTCAAATGAGTATATCTTGCAATAAACCAATCAGAACCACTGTAAGATAGGCCGGTAGTGCCTAGGGGGTTAATACAAACATACATACCTCCATCCAGTTGGACTACAGTTGTCAAAGTCATTTTAAAAATATGCAAGCACAGATGGGAAAGAACAAGAAAATACACAACATTTTAGTTTTTATTCAAGTAGTGTACATTCTTGTTGCACTGGAACAAGGCATAGTCAGAATTTGTTAAAGCAATTTTAAATAAATGTTGCGTTTTTATCTTTAAAAAGTTACAAACGCAACATTTATTTACAATTGGTTTAAGTAGATTAACATCCACGGCACACAATTTAGAAATCACTTATCCGCTTATATAGATAACCTAACTCCATGATCGATTATCTACATCTACATCTACATCGATACTTAGCAGGATCCTTCATTTTAGGACGTAACGCCAAGTTCCCTGCAAACTAGGGAAGTGAGTATACAGACACAGACCGGAATGATCCCCTACTCTTTACGAAGGAGTCTGTGACCTTTTAACGTGCTCGGATTATTGCACTTTCCGATGCACGAGACCACCATTTATACGTGACTTCTGAACCACTAGACAATTGGGACTAAGTACCTTGCCCAAGGATACAAACATGTTGGCCGTAGTGGGCTCGAACTCACAACCTTTGCATCGTGAGACCGGCGTCTTATCCACTAGACCACACACGCTCCAAGATCCATGATTGCTTATATTTGTATGTGTATTTTTATACATACCCAGGTCCAGAGATGTTGCTACAGACCACTGGCTCTTCATCCCATAAGTACCAATTGCCTAGAAAATATGAAAAATGGAAAAAAATGGTTAAGAAAAGTGTCATAAATTATTGTTGATGCATTGATCTTAGCAATTAGGTCTATTCATTTGTCCCACATTTTAGAAAAGTGAATCACAATTCCAGGAATTAATCAAATATATGGATTTCTTTTCCTCTATTAAAGGTATACTAGCGGGCACCAGCGCTTCGCGCTGGACCCGCTAGAAAATTTCACGGGGAATAAGTAAACAAAGCGTAAGAAAATTTGATACAATAATATCAAGAACATGTCCTATACATAATCCAGACGGGGCCCTAAATAATCCGAATATCGCAGGTGCTTTTGATAATCCATGTTATACATTGCCTTAATCTAGGTAGGCCTACGTTTGTGTTTCCAGATACCTATGTAGGCCTCCCATGAGACCTGAAATGCAGGTACACGTTGTCCCTTACTTTATCATAGTCAAGTAAATTAAACGCGGGTGCCGAAGATAGCGGACAGTAAAAGCCACAATAGGCAGAGGTCAGTAATATCAAAGCGTTATAAATGTTTATATAAATATCAATCAAGAGTATGTCCTTAAATATTTCAGGTACTAAGGTGCCCTTGATATAATGTAAGTGACATGGTGCCCTTAATACACCATGAGCCTAGGCCCAATGTGCTCTTAAATAATACAGATACCCAAGATCTTAATCCGAGTAGGCCTACTCCATCAACGTGTTCTTAATACCCCCAGTTATACTCCTGTCAGCGCATGTCTCTACCTATTTTGTACCCCAAATAATAAAAAGTTGAATTTTAATGTCAAAATTGAAAGTTACATAAAATTAGCTTTTAAATGTCTCCCCGATTCTTTTATTGCCCTGCCACCCCGTTTTACTCCTTTAAAGGTATATTATGTGATCTTTCCATGGAACGCCCTCAACATCGAAAAAAATTGAAAGCAGATTTTCTTGCAAATTTACATTTCTGATCATAAATCGTACATACATTCCAAGTTACAGGGCGATAGCAATACGATTCTTAATTACTTCAAAATCATGGTTTTAGAGTGAAAATAAATTGTCGGATATCCGACAACTTATTTTATTCTAGTCTAAATTCACTCTAAAACCATGATTTTGAGGTAATTAGGAATCGTATCGCTCTGTAACTTGGAATATATGTACGATTTATGATCAGAAATGTAAATCTGCAAGAAAATCTACTCTCTAAAAAAAATCACGAATAGAGGGCGCTCTCTGGAAAAGATCACATAATATGCCTTTAACATATGGTGCTGGTGCAAGTGTCGCCACTGCCCATATGCACATACTGTATCCAGGTAATTCAGTAGGCCTACGTTCTGAGCGTTATAGTTTTATAGTCGGTCGTTTAGTTTTATGGTCGGCGGAGTCTATCATCAAGATCACTTGTACCATTCCACGCTTGTACTTGAGCACAATGTGTGCCATCCGGGTTTTGTTTGGCCTATTTACATTAAATACATTATTCCTCCAATAGGCATGTGGGGCCTTAGCGTATAGTATATGTAGACTGTAGTCCCTTTATCATGTTTGCTGTGTTCTATAAAGCCTCCCGAGATACTACTTGAGTGTACACCCTTGAAATCCAGTTATCACAGGTGGCCCACCTGCGCATAGTATATCCAGGTAATTTGAGACTCGTTTTATAGTGAACCCCGTAATCCAGATACCACGGATGCCCTGAAATCCAGACACTCTATAATAATCATGATAATGTACCACACGTTCCGTTTATCCAGATGCCCCATGTGCCCTTATATCCAGATTATCAAGTAAGGGAAGTGCGGAGAGGAGGAGGTGGCTTTAGGGTACACTATTGGAAAAAGGGTGCTTCAGAGGGGTTCTTGGCTGTCCCGTATAATGGTTTAAAGGTTCTTTGATTTTAAAGGCCCCAAAAGGTTCTGTAGAGAACCTTTAGAGGTTCGAAAGACCAATGTTTGCCCATATTTTGCCTATTTTGAACCTTAAAATGGTTCTTTTTTGAACCTTTTAAGGTGATATCAAGGGTTCCATACGGGACAGCCAAGAACCCCTGAAGCCTGAAGCATCCTTTTTCTAAGAGTGTACGGACTGCCTGCTTTCACTCTGCTCCGTTACAATGTGCACGGTTTGCGCCACAAACGCGTACACTTTTTGTCTGCGTCATTACGTGTGCGCCGAACCGCGTGCGCCATGTTAAACGCGGTCGCGCAGCACAACATAGAAACGGTTGACATGGTACTGCCAGTTTCTTTATCGTTAGCAAACGTCGCATTCATCTATGTTACTAATGTGAAAGTGTCACTTTAAGATCTGTGTAAGAGTTTTTGTTTACATTTAGAAAATGTCGTGAAATATTTTTATTTGTCGGACGTATAAATGCTTGTTACTATGCGATCTTTAAGAATAACAAACAGCCGCATATACAGAAATGTAGCTATATCCCTGAAGAAAATATTTTGGGTGAAGACCATATGTCATCACTCGTTCCGAAAACCACAATTTGTGTCCGAAAGTAGCTACCCGAGTAAAATAAATTCAACATTTCGGATTTTCACATGTGATCCTTTCTGCGCATGTCTGAAAACGGTAAAAAACGGGCATTGAACTATCTAATTAGCTCGTGTATTAGAGGCGCAATTACCACGCTTTTTCAGTTGAGGAGGGACGCGAGTGTAAAATTATATTGAACTATCTAATAAAGCCATGTTCCGAAAATTAGTATATCGATTATGTGATCTTTCCAGGGAACGCCCTCAACATGGAAAAAAAAATTGAAAGCAGATTTTCTTGCAGATTTACATTTCTGATCATAAATCGTACATATGATATGATTCTTACTTCAAAATCATGGTTTTAGAGTGAAAATAAAATGTCGGGATAACACTACAGTTTATATTTTCAAAACCCTGATTTTGAGGTAATTAGGAATCGTATTGCTCTGTAATTTGAAATGAATGTACGATTTATGATCAGAAATGTAAATCTGCAAGAAAATCTACTTTCTAAAAAAAAATCATGAAGAGAGGGCGCTCTCTGGAAAAGATCACATAATATGCCTTTAAAGAAGGGGCATCTCAAATTTAGTACATGTATTTCCAGTTCTTGTGTTCACTCTCGATCTGTAGTTACTATAAAACCAAACTACATACATATAATATGCTAAATGTCTACTAATTGACAATTAAAATGTCAACATTATTGAATTACATCACCATTTTTGAAAACACTATGAGAAATGCAGTACAAACATGCCTATGGTATTGGTTCTTGAGATAGACTTTGAAAGTTGGACAATTTTCTGGAAAATCTGTTTTACATGGTTATACCCGCGTGGAAAGAGCTCAAATCTAACTTGCTTTACAGAATATATCTGAATCAGATGTATCAATGACCTCCAGATATTTTTGTCTTCTCTTTTTTTTGGATGTTATTCTCTGTTTGGGTGTTTATCCTATTCCTGTCCCACGCCACTTTCATTGGCTTTTTTACTTGCCCAATTGTGTTTACTTGTATTTTTGATTATTTTCTGAGTTGCAGTGAACCAACCAATTGATTGGCCCATCAGAGCTCTCTGTTGAGAGTTACCCGTTTGATTTGTAATCACTCAGTTCATTAACTTTGTTAAAGGTATATTATGTGATCTTTTCCAGGGGACGCCCTCAATCCTCGAACAAAATTGGAAGCAGATGTTCTTGCAGATTTACTTTTCTGATCATAAATCATAAACATATCCAAGTTACAGAGTGATACGATTCCTAATAACCTCAAAATCATAGTTTTAGAGTGAATTTAGAATAAAATGTGAAAAAAATAGATTGTACCGCTCGCTCGGTACAATCTATTTTCAAACCATGATTTTGAAGTAATTAGGAATCGTATCGATCTGTTACTTAAAAGATCTTTATGATTTATGATCAAAAATGCAAATCTGCAAGAAAATCTGCTTTCATAGTAAAAATCAATGATAAAGGGCGCTACTTGGAAAATATCACATAATATGCCTTTAATGGCTGTTGGGCTATTGTTCAGATTCTTATATAAATCTGTATTCTATCCCCTTGATGTCTTACATAATCATTATTCACAGATGTACACTATAATCGTTACTGATCTGTTATTGTAATTTTGTTCATGCCGTTGCCAACATATACTCGAGTTCTTTGCATTATAGCTAATGATTTTATTTAGGTGGCCAGTACTTCCCGAGCTCTGCTCTGATTTGGTCAACATACCATAGTATATTAATTGTATTGTCATTATTATGTATCTCATTTGTGGAAAATAAACTGAACTGAACTGAACTAATTAATTAAATTAAAAGATTGCTCTTTATAATATACAAAAAAAGCAGCATAAACGTTAACAATAATTTGATTTGGACTTACTTTCATTCTGTACATGCAGGTACCATAAGACTTACTTTCATTCTGTACATGCAGGTACCATAAGACTTACTTTCATTCTGTACATGCAGGTACCATAAGACTTACTTTCATTCTGTACATGCAGGTACCATAAGACTTACTTTCATTCTGTACATGCAGGTACCATAAGACTTACTTTCATTCTGTACATGCAGGTACCATAAGACTTACTTTCATTGTGTACATGCAGGTACCATAAGACTTACTTTCATTCTGTACATGCAGGTACCATAAGACTTACTTTCATTCTGTACATGCAGGTACCATAAGACTTACTTTCATTGTGTACATGCAGGTACCATAAGACTTACTTTCATTGTGTACATGCAGGTACCATAAGACTTACTTTCATTGTGTACATGCAGGTACCATAAGACTTACTTTCATTCTGTACATGCAGGTACCATAAGACTTACTTTCATTCTGTACATGCAGGTACCATAAGACTTACTTTCATTGTGTACATGCAGGTACCATAAGACTTACTTTCATTGTGTACATGCAGGTACCATAAGACTTACTTTCATTGTGTACATGCAGGTACCATAAGACTTACTTTCATTGTGTACATGCAGGTACCATAAGACTTACTTTCATTGTGTACATGCAGGTACCATAAGACTTACTTTCATTGTGTACATGCAGGTACCATAAGACTTACTTTCATTGTGTACATGCAGGTACCATAAGACTTACTTTCATTGTGTACATGCAGGTACCATAAGACTTACTTTCATTCTGTACATGCAGGTACCATAAGACTTACTTTCATTCTGTACATGCAGGTACCACAAGACTTACTTTCATTCTGTACATGCAGGTACCATAAGACTTACTTTCATTCTGTACATGCAGGTACCATAAGACTTCTGAATCATTGTGTACTGTAATATCATAATCAGCAACACATTTCTGTAGCAAAGCGCCCATGAAGAGTTGTAATGCCAGAAGGGCGAATATTGCTAGGACAAACACGGTGAGTAACAACACCTCAGCAAGCATCTTGGTAGAGCGAAGAAGAGCGTTGATAATAGACTTCAAACCTAGATAGAGACGATAGAATATGATATGATTAAAGTTAATACATAACCAATGAATAGTATACATAAGGCGACAACAATAATAATAATAAATAACATTTATACCGCGCCTTTGCCTTGGGATACAAAGCGCAAAAGCATGAAAAATACAACAGCAAAAAGAAAAACCATGGAGATATTTTGTGACATATTTTCCCATTGAAATCATTGAGCGACTGGCAAATTGATCCAGTTTTTGTGACATATTTTCCCATTGAAATCAATGAGCAACTGGCAAATTGATCCAGTTTTTGTGACATATTTCCCCATTGATATCAATGAGCGACTGGCAAATTGATCCAGTTTTTGTGACATATTTTCCCATTGATATCAATGAGCGACTGGCAAATTGATCCAGTTTTTGTGACATATTTTCCCATTAAACTGTTTTGTGACATAATTTGTGATCAATCAACTTCCCGAGTCTTACCTGGTACAACCGATATTGTTTTCAATGCCCGAAGTACTCTGAAGGTCCGCAAACCTGAGAAGTTGCCGATATCTACGTTGCAAAGACTTAGCACGATTGTTATATAGCTGTAATAGAAGAAAACATAAATATACAGGATATTATGACAAATTACTGTAAAAATGAATAATGATCTAATTTTGTCTGTGTCGCCTACCAGATTAAAGCTCATGATCAGTTAAAACAATGTTTTTTTATTTTATTTAAGTTTCTTTGTATATTTGTTTGTTATGCTAAATGTGAACTGCAAATATTCAAATAATCATGCTTTAAATAAATCTTATAGCAATATTGTAAAATAATTTAGGTTAAAGTATTTAAAAAATGTACGCATTTAATTAAAAAATTATTACAAATGACAAAAAAAAGGAGTTCTTTGGTTTTCAAGAGATATCATTTTGATAGAAGTAATTCAAATATACACAATACTTACGCAAGTAAGATAACACCCGAATCTAGCCAATTCCATGGATCCCGAAGATATGTAAATTTATGAACACAAAAGCCCCTGGCTATTATCTTGACACACATTTCAAATGTATATATTGCTGTGAACACATATCTGTATAAATAAAACAGAATTGAAATGATTAAGAGCCTTAGTATAAATAATTAATAGGCAAAGAAAAAACCCTTTCTATGCGCCTGACCGACCCTTTTGTTTTGCATTTTCGCTTCTCTTTTTTATACAAATATTTTGAATTTTTTTTTAATTTAATTTTTTTTAAATTTTAAAATTGTCAACAACATTTTGACGAAAATAAAAAATAAAAAAATAAAAATAACAAACAAACGCCCAACCGACCTTACCATACCAGTGGAACAGGTTGGAGGTTTTTTGTCGCCTTAAACTTAAATTATTCAAGTTTCTTTAGGCCTACAACTTACTGTATACTGACACTGATGATGAACTAATTGTTCAAAAGCTTTATGATTAAACTATACTGTGACCTTTTATTTTTAATATTATCAATTAATATCACATTTCAATATTCTATTTCGATAGAGTATGTTCACTATATTACGGCATACTTACTCTGATACAAGCAGATAAAAGGGTCTGTCGAAAGGAAAAAGCAAAGAAAATACAAAGAAAAACATCATTAGTTATTCAGTTGAGTCAGCACAATTGTCTTGTGTGATTTTTATAGTTAAAATTACCTATTCGTATTGGCATTGGCAGTTAACATGGCAAAGGGGGCAAATAAGCGTACATGTAACACTGCATAATTTCAAAATAAATGGCCTCAGAGACCTTTTTTAGAAAGCCCAACTTTTCGCCCCTTCTTATTTGTATGCCCCCCCCCCCCTGATTTTGGTTTGCCCTCCTCCATCCAAACAATTTGTGATGCTGGTGCCGCCACTGCTTGCTGCTTTTTCTAGATAACCTTACCCACCCCATTCCTCAAGTTTCCCCATCAGCTGTCTGAATATTTATTTAAATAGTGTATTATTTTTAATTTAAAGTATATGCTATAAGATGAATTTGATCAATCTATACCCGGGAGAAACAAAAATACCCTTAGAAGAATTGAGTAGAAAGTGAACAACTTACTCAACGTCTACCTCTCCTGGAGCAGGGAATCTCGGTTGGTCTAAGGCTAAGAAGATACAGTTGGCTAAAATAGTTAACATTACAGCGAAATCAAAAAATCTAGAAGAAAAAAGGCAGGTGAAGGAAAAACATTGCTGAAGATGGCAATCATTGTCTCACAGGCATTAATTATGTCAACTTACCATTTTATTGTGAATTTTACTATCTTCAGAAGATAGCATAACATATGCTATCTTCTGAAGATAGTAAAAGTATGGATATCATCAGTTATGCTTAACATACATGCTTTGCTCACAGAGTCAAATCAAAAGGAAGTAACTCCATATTGTTTTAAAATTAAGTTTTTTGCATATATACAATAACAATATTTTACAGTATAATAAAGGCCTTTGGTACAGGTGCGTCATTGCAACATTGAAGACATTTCTGCTAAGCCTTTGCTTCCTCAAATTTTATACATGAAAAGTATGTATATGGCATGCTATGAAAAACCATGACAAAAAGAAGCAATGACCACATTTATGATGCAGCACATCAAAAGGGGGACTTGCAGCTATGTGTTTGTCAAGATATACATTACATGTAAATGAAAACGAACAGAACAAAATAAAGAGAATAGGCTAACACGAATTTATGAGTAATTTTTACTCGTAAAATCTGAATGCCTTGATCAATTTTGATAAATTTGATATCATTTTAAAGCTCAGTGATTACACATTATTATTTATACATCACATAATTACTCTGTGCGGATTGAGTGTTTCATTTTATGAAAATGAATGTTTAAAACTTGGGTATTGGTGTACCATTTAAGGTGTTGTGTTACTAATATACAAACTATTTTAATATAATAAAAATGGTGTTAGAATTTGGGTTATTCTTAATGCTTGAACCGACAATAGTTTATCCACTTTTTTCAGGAGAAGACAGTTATAGAAATACGCATTCACATTAAGGACAATTAGTTTGATCCATTTGGTTTGACCATTTTATATACCAATGATTTAAGTTTGCTATTAGTATTATTCTCAATTCTGTTATTGTTAAACCTTTAAAGCGAACCATATATATAGACATGACATTCAAAAAATTAGAAAGTAATCGATAAAAGATAAATAATACCAACTTTCTAATTTCTTTTTTCTTTCTTAATTCACCTCTTATTTGAAATACCTAAGTTGCAAGATTGGGGATTTGGCGTCCAAATTTGGCGTCCAACGTTATTGAGTGATGGGCATGTCCAAAAGGAGATTAATTCATTAACTAATTCATTATTTTATAGCATTTATTTGGGCAGTCATTCTTCTATGTGTGAATAATGCAAACGTTCTAACTATAGATGCACTATAGATTTAAGTATGATTAATACGTAATAAACACCAATTTTTAAACAAATTACAAATCAATTCTGAATAAAGGATACTGGTTTGTGAGTAAGAGAAGCATAAATCTCCGTATAGGATTGATTGGAGAGAAGATGTAACACGCATTGGTGGATGAAAATCTGTAGATGGATGAACTCTTGAAACGTTTACCAATTACGTTAAATGTCTGTAATGGGAAAAACAACAAGTAGAAAAGCAATCAATCATACATGCATATACTGTGTTATAAACAATCAAGAAATCAATTAAAAGTTGAAATATGGTCTGTTCAGAGTTTTCATCATTTATTTATATGTCAAAGAAGATGTCTTGAGCAACACCAGCATGCTTCAATTTCATCACATGACCACTGTGAGCAACACCAGCATGCTTCACTTTCAGCACATGACCACTGCGTCACATGCTTCACTTTCATCACATGACCACTGCGTCACATGCTTCACTTTCAGCACATGACCACTGTGTCACATGCTTCACTTTCATCACATGACCACTGTGTCACATGCTTCACTTTCATCACATGACCACTGCGTCACATGCTTCACTTTCATCACATGACCACTGTGTCACATGCTTCACTTTCATCACATGACCACTGCGTCACATGCTTCACTTTCATCACATGACCACTGCGTCACATGCTTCACTTTCAGCACATGACCACTGTGTCACATGCTTCACTTTCATCACATGACCACTGCGTCACATGCTTCACTTTCATCACATGACCACTGCGTCACATGCTTCACTTTCATCACATGACCACTGTGTCACATGCTTCACTTTCATCACATGACCACTGTGTCACATGCTTCACTTTCATCACATGACCACTGCGTCACATGCTTCACTTTCATCACATGACCACTGTGTCACATGCTTCACGTTCATCACATGACCACTGTGTCACATGCTTCACTTTCATCACATGACCACTGTGTCACATGCTTCACTTTCATCACATGACCACTGTGTCACATGCTTCACTTTCATCACATGACCACTGTGTCACATGCTTCACTTTCATCACATGACCACTGTGTCACATGCTTCACTTTCATCACATGACCACTGTGTCACATGCTTCACTTTCATCACATGACCACTGTGTCACATGCTTCACTTTCATCACATGACCACTGTGTCACATGCTTCACTTTCATCGACCTGTGACACCGGTGTTGATTGGACTGTCAAGGGCAGCGACACTTTCCGATGTTTGAGAGAATGACTTTTTTATTTACTTACACAAGTTATTACCACGTTATTTCACAAATATAAATGTTACTACATGTATAAATGTATATCATCAAGATAATTATTTACCATTGCTGTATTAAAGGCATTATGTGATCTTTTCCAGGGGGCGCCCTCTATTCATGAGTATTTTTAGAAAGTAAATTTTCTTGCAGATTTACATTTCTGATCATGAATCATAAATATATTATGAGTTACAGAGCGATACGATTCTTAATTACTTTAAAATCCTGGTTTTAGAGTGAATTTAGAGTGAAAATAATATAATAAAATAAGTTTATTTTCACTCTTTAAACCATGATTTTGAAGTAATTAGAATAGGAATCAAATTGCGCTGTAATGCGCTGTAAAGTAAATCTGCAAGAAAATATACTTTCTAAAAAAATCATGACTACATGTAGAGGGCGCTCCCTGGAAAAGATCACATAATATGCCTTTAATACGACACCTTGGATTAAGACAGGACCCAAGCGTGTGTCCGTATACGGACCGACCGTGTAAACAAACAAACAAACAAAGATCATTTCAAAAAATAATTATTAATAATCCCCATAATATGACTGGTAAAATAGGGACATTTTAATTTCAACTAAAATCTTCTGCTTTTTACAGCCCTTTTTGAATGATGATGTAGTACCTTGGACCTGTCCAAATTGATTTCAACCAAATTGAATCGGTTAGAATACCCGGTATTCTCAGTCGTGCATTTTGGATGGTGATCTTTGTAAATGTTTCAAACGCAGGTGGTATTTATTTGTCTTGAGTAAGTAATCTCATCATAACATGTGATTAATGAGCGTATTATAAAAATGTATGACGTTATATACGGGGAAAATGAGACAAGTTATCCAACAAGGTAAGTATAGCAGTAGCGTAATAGGGGCTTCAATTTATGTTTTATTATTATTATTATTATTATTATTATTATTATTCTTAGTGTTAGTGTTATTATTATCATTATTATTATTATTATTTATTTTATTTTATTTTATTTTATTATTCTTTTTTTTGGGGGGGGGGGGGGGGGGGGGGGGGGGGGGTGGGGGGGGGGGCGGGGGCGGCGGCATGATGAGGGGGACGGGCCTGTGATTAGGGGGAGGCATAACCGACTATTTTCTTTTATACATACATGTACATAGATTTTTATTGGGAAGGGGGCAAGCCTTCAGGCAGGGGAGGAGGCAGGGGGAATCTCCCCCCCCCCCCCCCCCCCCCCCCCCGCCCACCTCTAGTTATACCATTGGAAAGTAGAAAGAGACAAATTAGAATTTGAGCGGCATCCTTAATCTCTTCCCAACTTTCATGATCGAACTCCCGGCCACCTCAACTATTTCATGGATTACTCAGCTAATTGCCTTGTTTCATCGTATAACACACATTTAAATGGACAATTTATCTGATGTCGGATAGGAGAAGGGTCACATGGTTCGATACAGGGCCTATTGGTTAGTGTATGTTTGGTTAGAATGGCTTTTCCTATTTTCCACGAAATGTTACCTGCGCGCTGTGTTTATCTCCGCAAGTGGAGAAAGGGGTTACTTCAATGTGAAGCATGTAATAACGTAGGAGTCAGTGTCAACACCCGTTTTGCATTGAAATGTACAGAAGAAACCTGGTTCATTAGCACACAAGTAATGTGAGACTTCTCATATTTGTGTCAATATCGACTTGGGTTTTCTTTCTCAATAGCCTACAATGATGCGTCAAAGAGTCTCATAATTTTTTAAGCATTAAAAAAACCACCATTAGACCTTTTCGGATATCAGAAATATAGATGAAACCAGTCAAAACTAACATTAATGTTGCTGTCTAGCAACGTTAACACACCCTACGAGTACGACATGAGCTAAGCTACCTACATTAGGGCCTACGTCAAAAAGTTCTTGTTTTTCGAAACTTGTACAATTGTAGTTGCAATGCTTTCTGGGATTGCATTGAATAAACCTCTGACATGAATCTTCATTGTTCACGGTTTTAGATATGTTCCCTTTATTTGTTAGGGTTACTGCACTGTTGTATGTAAATTATATCGTTTGAAATTATATACTAAAAATGTTGCTCATAGGCCTATATTCATGTTTTGGTAGATTCAACAGCCGATAACGCTTCGCGCTTATAATGCCGGGAGCAACTAGTGGTGGTAAATCAAATAAAACCGAGAAACACTTCATTGGTAGTGTTCAGAACAATTATTTGCTGACACTGAGACAATATCACGACAGACTCAAATGGTTCTCTAAAGGAAATTATCCTTCATTATAACTTATTTGTGGACAAACATTTAACAGAGGTGTGCAAATACTTGTACAAAAGTAACAAGGAATCCCGGGGTTTATACAGCAGCCACGCCAATTGAAAACATGACCTCCGACGTACGGTATATATTAGTTTATAGCCTTATAGAATTGTGGTACAATGAACATTGTAATCACGTAAACTATTTCACTTCCAAAATATTACAAACATAAATTTATTTTACCATGGCAAGCATGCCACGATTTTAGTGCCAAAACTGTAGTATAGTCCAACCCAATACATGCAATAATACCGAATACGAATGAACTGACATACAGCTTTAGATCAACTGAGTGATATAATCATACTGTACCAATACAAGGGCCGTCAGCAACTTTTGCCCAAGGGGGTGCGTTTTCACGATTTTTTACCGGAAGCAGTGGCGTAGCTAGGGGTTTTTTTTCTCGTAAAAGGTTGCCCCAAAATATTTCGCACGTCAAAGTTTTTCGCACGGACACAACATTTCGCAGTACAAAAAGCACTGTAGTCAATGTTTTATGAATGTTTTACTATCATTGAAATTTGAACCTAAGAAAAACGCAATTTTTACCGAAAGAAAAAAAAGAAAAGATTTTCAAGTGGGGTGCGTCCGCACCCAACGCACCCCCCCCCCCCCCTTCTGACGGCCCTGATGACTGTGTAGTTTACACGATAGTCGGAGCTTTTATAGCAGATGTACAACAATGAACATACAAGATTTGCTAGGCATATAAAGCTCACATAATGGAACTCCAGAGACAAAATAAATATGGACTATAATCATCAGATCCCCCATGTAGATTCCTTTGAGTCTACCAAGGGCAACCCCTCCCCCAACCCGCCAACCAAACTTTCCACGCGGCAAGCATCTGCAGACGACAGTTCCAAAAGTTCACAAAATGTTTATAAAAAATTGTCAAAATTATTGAATTTGATCACCATATTTGGAATCATCATGAGAAATGCATTGAAATAAGTACAAACATGCCTAGTATAATTGGTTTAGTAATTCATGAGGTAGACCTTGAAAGTTGGGATATGTTTAAATCTGTTTTGAATAATGGTAAAACTAATATCTGCGTGGAAAGTGTTATATTTCACCATCTCTGGTATCGTACGTACGTCATCACTGGTCAGCACTCGATATTTCGATGAGGAAACGAAACAAAATTATTGATCAGTATCGAACCCTTCATTCGAGGTAGGTCCAATGATTGATTAAGAGTTTTCGCCTTTTCTTGATCTCTATTGTGACGCAAATGAGTTCTCATCCCGCCGTATATGAAATCTATATTGATCAATATTAAGCTCAAATAAATTTCATATAATAATATCCCAACCAATAGCAGTAAGGGAACCTCCTAAACCATATACTTATATAAATAAGAATATATTAAAAGTTTAATTTATACCAGATTTATGAACAGATCTGTTTCTTATAAACTTTAATCTGAATAATTACTCAAACGTCAAAACACGCACGCGTATTTCTAGTTTAAAAATTAGTTCCCATTTCATATATTTGATGATCAATATAAAGAGTTTTGAGTTCCAATTAGTGAAATCAGCATTTGCATTGCAATAAAATGAAATATGTGTTGTAATCAAATGCAACACTTCATTATAATTGTGTTAATATGTTCGAAAGCATTAGTTCTTCATCATTTATGTTTAAAACTCAACACAAGTATTGTATCATTAACACATTTTATTTGGCAATTAAGTGATATAATATATGTAGTATGAAAGAAATTAAATTATTGTTTAACATCCAACGTTAGTTAGTCGGTAATTACTTACGACATGCATGGAATTATTAGAATAATAATTCCATGCTACATGTAAATGTACACCGTGTAAACGCCCGTTAAACACTTAATTAAGAACATCAGATATTGAAACCCATTTCATTAACATGTTTATGCTATGTTCGGTGCTAATGTTGTTCATTTTTATGATTATATTAAACAGTGACATTTTGCGCCATAAACCGTCATTCCAAACCAACCTCCTAGTCAATTTCAGACACTGTTTTGGAATTTTACTTCGACGGCTTAGATCACATAATTGTATGCAACTTTATTATATATTAGATAACATTTTGAATAAGATGGAATAAGCAATCAACTTTCTGAAAAAGGCCTCCATCTTACAGTCTACCCAAAACCTTCATCCTAATTATAATTGTATTCTGGCATATCGATTAGATCAATCGATCAGCGATAAATGTTCAATACAGGCCATCAGTTATTACAACAACTGTACGCTGATGGTCTGATGTCAAATAAAAATGGCTTTGGTGATGATATACAGGGTGTGTTGAGACACAATAGCAGAGCTTATTAATAAGACAAAACAAACTTGCTCAGATATTATTTTCATACATTAAATGCAAAATAATGACAAAACAATGTCATTATTTCGTGAATTCTGCAGAGCAAAGATAAAATCGGGCTTTTATGACGATCGGATTTAGAGTTTGCGCCGTTATTCAATAGTGAAATTCAAAAGAGCTTATTAGTGAAATATCACAAATCTGAATCGGCATAAATAGACTTAATGGGCATAACATGTTTTCCTCAACCAATTTTAACCAACTAAAATTATTTAGAAAGTTAATGAGACAGCCTTTCTGTCAGAACAAAATTTCTGAGACATTTTTGCACAGATCTTTAGAAATAAAATCCCAAAGTTGAGTACATTTTGTTACTAACCCTGTATGCATCACTGGTATTCTCATGTTTGTAGTAGACATTGACATCCTCATTAGTGGCAGTTATAAATATCAATTAATGTGGAAACAATTGGAGGACAGGATGTGTTCGATAAATGACTATTGACTGATGCTATTTACACGTGGGGTGTACATGTACGTATAATATGGCAGTGTTTTGGTTTTCGATAGTGTCAAGTTAAAGAAATTAACAATTATCCATCTTTATAATGAAAATTAATAGTTGCTCAATTTAGATAATTTGCTTGTTTTCAACCTCCTGGAATTTTCAATTCTATTTCTCAAAAATAAGCATAAATTCTGGTGTCATTTTTCGACAAGTGTATTACTGGTGATAGACAACGTTATTGTAACTCCTTTTAGTCAGATATAAACTAGCCAACTATAAAATTAAGAAAACAAATCAAAATCAGGCCCTAAATGACTTTAACAGTCTCTGCCTCTAAGGGCGTACCATGTGGTGATTCATGGGTCCTCATCACATTTTTAAAAAAACTAGTGATACATTACCATAAAATTAAACTACTGCCAAATTTTAAAATTCCTAAAAGTTTTGGTTCGGCCGTAAAAAATCACCGACATTTTAGGAATAAATCCCATTAAAATGATTACTACGTTCCCTATAAGTATAACTATGCGCATCATGCACATCCCAACGAAAGGAAAACATATTTTGAAACCTCCAGTTGGGTACACAACAAAAGTGAAACAAAATCATTGGGATCTCGTTGGCGCGTCACATTACGCTGACCTTGAAACCGTGACAAACAGCGTCTTTAGCAGTTTTCAAGCCCTTACAGTTTGACGCGCCAACGAGATCCCATTACATAAACAAGTTCATATGGAAGAACTCAGAGCCTTTAACATATTCAAAAGTAAAAATTGTTGGGATCTCGTTGGCGCACGGATATAATCCAGGTCAAAGGTCAAGTTTTACCATTTTTAGCCATTTTCGCACCTCTGTGAATCCGTGCGCCATCTTTAAAACACCTTGGAAATGACATCTACTTGCAAAGATGGTTTACTTTGAATAAAAAATGAAGAAACTGGTTTGGGATCTCAGAATTTTTTATAAAGTTGATCTGAGGACCCATGAATCACAACACCCCCCAAAATGGTACAATCTTACAGGCAGAGACTGTTAAGAACATCCTATGGGCAGTTCCAAGCAAAACAGGTCATTTCAAAATAATTGAAAAAGGCTGTAAATTTACAATTCAAATTACTACCATCACATATTTAGTATAAAATGAAAGATATTTTCAAGCTCTTTCAAATGAGCTATTTTTTTTTTTAATTGATGTACATTAAGTATGATTTTTGTGTGAAAAAAAACCCTGATTTTTGGTAAAAAATTGTGATTTATTTTCAGAAAAATGCCCATATGTAGCACCCTTGTCTGACCCCTTCTTATGCTTTTATATAAGTTTTTTGGTTTAAGTTGCTAACTTACCACTTAAATTTTCATAAATTTACACTTTTGACATGATTTTGTTTTTTCTTATGTATTTTATTATGATGTTTGCATTGTGGACAACAAAACGTCATTCCGTAACGGTCATTCCGTAACGGTCATTCCGTAACGCTCTCATTTGTCGGTCTTTACGTCATATTCCAAAAAATATTTAACTAATTTTAACCAGGAAGTTGTCAATATTGTAGGTAAAGGTATACAGAATCACCCAAAAGTCAATTAAACGTGATACATTTCTAAATATCACAAAGTGTTATCAATGTCTAAATGACTAGAAAAATCATGTCCATTTTGTGTCATTCCGTAACGGCAATTATAAAAATCAATATTTCATTAATTAAAAATCTGATGGTCAAATTTTGTACCATATCTGAAAGTGTTTTGCAGTTACTATTAAAATATATTATTAGTTTGGTGAGAAGTAATAAACTTTTCAAGATATTATGATTTCAAACATAAAAATGCTTTGTGAATGTCATTCCGTAACGCTTGGAACTATACAAAACTATCTATAAGTCAATGTGTATATATTATCCCGGGATATCTTTGACGATTTTAAACGCTTATGCTTAAATATCTATAATGCGAACATCTCCATTTGAAAAAGAGTAATGTCTTATTTTAATTTTAGACAACTCAAAATGGTTAAAAATATGACAAATGTAAAGCAATGATTTGCAATGAATTGATTTATCATGGAATACCGTCTAGAAACCCATCAGCTGCATCTACCATTATGACGAATGACTATTTCCGTTTATACGTGCATTCCTTAATATTATATTCATTCAGCAAAGCGTTCAAGTGCTGCAAAATGATAATTATCGAATCATCAATCATTATTATTCCTATTAATGTGTGTTTATATTAATTATAGTATTATATAGATGACTTAATTGTGACCCCCTGGAAAGAATTGGTTATGTCTCTATACTATACGTACGTCATAATCGTGTACATTTGTAGATGTGAAATTGTAGACTTTAAATAAGAAATTAAAAACAATATTGGTTAAGATTACAGTTAACTACATGTATAACGTTCCCGATCTTGTTTCTGCTTTTTTACAGATAATTATTGCGATCAATTAATATGGATCCACGTGCAACTGCTGCCATAGTTTCTTTTCAGTTCTTCTTCCAATCTGTCCCTATAGACGGATTTATCATTTAATACATACATCATTATGTCTCTTCTTAAAGTACGGTGAAGGCTCCTGTTCCTATTGAAGGAATAGTAGATCGTAGCCGCAACCGAAACCTCTAAGGCCATAGAAGTACAAGACATGTCTCGTACCTGGGATGGGGGAGGTATTAGTGGATAAGAGGTCACGGGTAGGCCTACATGTATGTGTCGCCAAATATGGTCCCATTTTCAGCCGTCTGGTAAACGAATGACTCCTTTTCATTGCCTTTTTTGGTAAATCTATGGGTCTAATATCCTTAAATTCACAGAAATTGTAGCAAAATCTGTCAATCTGAAAATTATGGGTCTATAATATAATCATACATACTGCATAGTTATTGACACATGTAAGTGGTAATAACAAAATCTATAATAGGTGTGAAGATGAAAGTTAATCACCAGCATTAAGATAATCCGTAATGGGTTGTAAAGATGAAGTTAATCCCCGGATTTAATCAGTCAAAAATAAAATGACAGGTATGAGATGGGAGCAATGAGCTTGTAGACATGGAAAATGTTATGGCCATCCAGGAAAAGGTTTACGTTATTCGAAATGCATTAACTTTGTGTTTCCGTTTGTGTCTGCCCATAAAGTATAATAATTGAAGAGCTATGTTCCAAAAGGGATCAACTCCATATAAGTGAAATAGTGAGAAAAGCAACGTTTTTTAAATTAAGGATGTTGCACTTCTTTGATTTACGCTAATTTTCTGCCATATGAAAGATACTATAGGCCTACGTGTAAGCTTAAAATCAGGTTTGATTTCATTTGTCTAATTTTCACTGTATTTCCTGTGTCACCCTTTATTTTCGGAAACTAGTGGAGTTAATTAATCCCTTTTGGAACATAAATGTTTCGACCAATTTTCAAAAACCACTTTACTAAACAATCTTTATTTTTAATTAAGGTACACCTGAAAGACATTATCAAATCACATTGAAAACAGAAAACCGCTTTCAAATACCTCTTCAACTTTTTAAATTATGACATTTTGTTTTTTCTTGGGGGCGTTCAATCAAAATCTTCTTGTTGCGCGTGCTAGTGACACGGTCTTTAGTGTTGGTGCATGAGTAACTGTTTGTACTTTAGTTAACAACTACAATAATTTCTGATATCATTCCATGAGTTAGCAACCCTCTGTTATTAGCTCTATCTGGGTAAATATTCCTTATCGATAGATTAGAGTTTGGTATGGAAAGCAAGTGTTTTGTATCTAACTATCTACTACGTGCTGGCTAATTGTATGTAAATTGTATGGGTATAGCTATCTCCTTTATTCTTTCAAAACCTATAGTCTTAGTATTTTAAATATCACTAAAATAAGTATAATTGTCAGGTCATCTTTTCAACTCCAGGCAAAAACAAACGTTTATAAAGTATCTTCAGTATTATATAGATCTTGAGTATCTGGAATCCTGGCACGACGAGCTTGGTATGTGTTCTTCTAGTCTAGTCCAGCGTCCAGCGTGAAGATCCATGCTCACATTTAGGATCGCATACATGTAGCTGGTTCAGATGGTTACTCATCAAGATCAGCGTGAAGATCCATGCTCACATAGGATCGCATACATGTAGCTGGTCCAGATGGTTACTCATCAAGATCAGCGTGAAGATCCATGCTCACATATAGGATCGCATACACGTAGCTGGTCCAGATGGTTACTCATCAAGATCAGCGTGGAGATCCATGCTCACATAGGATCGCATACATGTAGCTGGTTCAGGTGGTTACTCATCAAGATCAGCGTGGAGATCCATGCTCACATTTAGGATCGCATACATGTAGACTGGTTCAGATGGTTACTCATCAAGATCAGCGTGGAGATCCATGCTCACATTTAGGATCGCATACATGTAGACTGGTTCAGATGGTTACTCATCAAGATCAGCGTGAAGATCCATGCTCACATTTAGGATCGCATACACGTAGACTGGTTCAGGTGGTTACTCATCAAGATCAGCGTGAAGATCCATGCTCACATATAGGATCGCATACACGTAGCTGGTTCAGATGGTTACTCATCAAGATCAGCGTGGAGATCCATGCTCACATAGGATCGCATACATGTAGCTGGTTCAGATGGTTACTCATCAAGATCAGCGTGAAGATCCATGCTCACATTTAGGATCGCATACATGTAGCTGGTTCAGATGGTTACTCATCAAGATCAGCGTGGAGATCCATGCTCACATAGGATCGCATACATGTAGCTGGTTCAGATGGTTACTCATCAAGATCAGCGTGAAGATCCATGCTCACATATAGGATCGCATACATGTAGCTGGTTCAGATGGTTACTCATCAAGATCAGCGTGGAGATCCATGCTCACATATAGGATCGCATACATGTAGCTGGTCTAGATGGTTACTCATCAAGATCAGCGTGAAGATCCATGCTCACATAGGATCGCATACATGTAGCTGGTTCAGGTGGTTACTCATCAAGATCAGCGTGGAGATCCATGCTCACATATAGGATCGCATACACGTAGCTGGTTCAGATGGTTACTCATCAAGATCTGCGTGAAGATCCATGCTCACACATAGGATCGCATACATGTAGCTGGTTCAGATGGTTACTCATCAAGATCAGCGTGAAGATCCATGCTCACATATAGGATCGCATACACTAGACTGGTTCAGATGGTTACTCATCAAGATCAGCGTGAAGATCCATGCTCACATTTAGGATCGCATACATGTAGCTGGTCCAGATGGTTACTCATCAAGATCAGCGTGGAGATCCATGCTCACATATAGGATCGCATACATGTAGCTGGTTCAGATGGTTACTCATCAAGATCAGCGTGGAGATCCATGCTCACATATAGGATCGCATACATGTAGCTGGTCCAGATGGTTACTCATCAAGATCATGGATCTCCACGCTCACATATAGGATCGCATTCAGATGGTTACTCATCAAGATCAGCGTGGAGATCCATGCTCACATATAGGATCGCATACACGTAGCTGGTTCAGATGGTTACTCATCAAGATCTGCGTGAAGATCCATGCTCACATAGGATCGCATACATGTAGCTGGTCCAGATGGTTACTCATCAAGATCAGCGTGAAGATCCATGCTCACATAGGATCGCATACATGTAGCTGGTCCAGATGGTTACTCATCAAGATCAGCGTGGAGATCCATGCTCACATAGGATCGCATACATGTAGCTGGTTCAGATGGTTACTCATCAAGATCAGCGTGAAGATCCATGCTCATATAGGATCGCATACATGTAGCTGGTCCAGATGGTTACTCATCAAGATCAGCGTGGAGATCCATGCTCACATAGGATCGCATACATGTAGCTGGTTCAGATGGTTACTCATCAAGATCAGCGTGGAGATCCATGCTCACATATAGGATCGCATACATGTAGCTGGTTCAGATGGTTACTCATCAAGATCAGCGTGAAGATCCATGCTCATATAGGATCGCATACATGTAGCTGGTCCAGATGGTTACTCATCAAGATCAGCGTGGAGATCCATGCTCACATAGGATCGCATACACTAGACTGGTTCAGATGGTTACTCATCAAGATCAGCGTGAAGATCCATGCTCACATTTAGGATCGCATACATGTAGCTGGTCCAGATGGTTACTCATCAAGATCAGCGTGGAGATCCATGCTCACATATAGGATCGCATACATGTAGCTGGTTCAGATGGTTACTCATCAAGATCAGCGTGGAGATCCATGCTCACATATAGGATCGCATACATGTAGCTGGTCCAGATGGTTACTCATCAAGATCATGGATCTCCACGCTCACATATAGGATCGCATTCAGATGGTTACTCATCAAGATCAGCGTGGAGATCCATGCTCATATAGGATCGCATACATGTAGCTGGTCCAGATGGTTACTCATCAAGATCAGCGTGAAGATCCATGCTCACATATAGGATCGCATACATGTAGCTGGTTCAGATGGTTACTCATCAAGATCAGCGTGGAGATCCATGCTCACATATAGGATCGCATACATGTAGCTGGTTCAGATGGTTACTCATCAAGATCAGCGTGGAGATCCATGCTCACATAGGATCGCATACATGTAGCTGGTTCAGATGGTTACTCATCAAGATCAGCGTGGAGATCCATGCTCACATAGGATCGCATACATGTAGCTGGTCCAGATGGTTACTCATCAAGATCAGCGTGGAGATCCATGCTCACATAGGATCGCATACATGTAGCTGGTTCAGATGGTTACTCATCAAGATCAGCGTGAAGATCCATGCTCACATATAGGATCGCATACATGTAGCTGGTCCAGATGGTTACTCATCAAGATCAGCGTGAAGATCCATGCTCACATATAGGATCGCATACATGTAGCTGGTCCAGATGGTTACTCATCAAGATCAGCGTGGAGATCCATGCTCACATAGGATCGCATACATGTAGCTGGTTCAGATGGTTACTCATCAAGATCTGCGTGAAGATCCATGCTCACATATAGGATCGCATACATGTAGCTGGTCCAGATGGTTACTCATCAAGATCAGCGTGAAGATCCATGCTCACATAGGATCGCATACATGTAGACTGGTTCAGGTGGTTACTCATCAAGATCAGCGTGAAGATCCATGCTCACATTTAGGATCGCATACATGTAGACTGGTTCAGGTGGTTACTCATCAAGATCAGCGTGAAGATCCATGCTCACATATAGGATCGCATACACGTAGACTGGTTCAGATGGTTACTCATCAAGATCAGCGTGAAGATCCATGCTCACATTTAGGATCGCATACATGTAGACTGGTTCAGGTGGTTACTCATCAAGATCAGCGTGAAGATCCATGCTCACATATAGGATCGCATACACGTAGACTGGTTCAGATGGTTACTCATCAAGATCAGTGTGAAGATCCATGCTCACATATAGGATCGCATACATGTAGCTGGTTCAGGTGGTTACTCATCAAGATCAGCGTGGAGATCCATGCTCACATAGGATCGCATACATGTAGCTGGTCCAGATGGTTACTCATCAAGATCAGTGTGGAGATCCATGCTCACATATAGGATCGCATACATGTAGACTGGTTCAGGTGGTTACTCATCAAGATCAGCGTGGAGATCCATGCTCACATAGGATCGCATACATGTAGCTGGTCCAGATGGTTACTCATCAAGATCAGCATGGAGATCCATGCTCACATAGGATCGCATACATGTAGCTGGTTCAGGTGGTTACTCATCAAGATCAGCGTGAAGATCCATGCTCACATAGGATCGCATACATGTAGCTGGTCCAGATGGTTACTCATCAAGATCAGCGTGGAGATCCATGCTCACATATAGGATCGCATACATGTAGCTGGTTCAGGTGGTTACTCATCAAGATCAGCGTGGAGATCCATGCTCACATATAGGATCGCATACATGTAGCTGGTTCAGATGGTTACTCATCAAGATCAGCGTGAAGATCCATGCTCACATATAGGATCGCATACATGTAGCTGGTCCAGATGGTTACTCATCAAGATCAGCGTGAAGATCCATGCTCACATATAGGATCGCATACATGTAGCTGGTTCAGATGGTTACTCATCAAGATCAGCGTGAAGATCCATGCTCACATAGGATCGCATACATGTAGCTGGTCCAGATGGTTACTCATCAAGATCAGCGTGAAGATCCATGCTCACATAGGATCGCATACATGTAGCTGGTCCAGATGGTTACTCATCAAGATCAGCGTGAAGATCCGTGCTCACATAGGATCGCATACATGTAGCTGGTTCAGGTGGTTACTCATCAAGATCAGCGTGAAGATCCATGCTCACATATAGGATCGCATACACGTAGCTGGTTCAGATGGTTACTCATCAAGATCAGCGTGGAGATCCATGCTCACATTTAGGATCGCATACATGTAGCTGGTCCAGATGGTTACTCATCAAGATCAGCGTAGAGATCCATGCTCACATTTAGGATCGCATACATGTAGCTGGTTCAGGTGGTTACTCATCAAGATCAGCGTGAAGATCCATGCTCACATATAGGATCGCATACACGTAGCTGGTTCAGATGGTTACTCATCAAGATCAGCGTGGAGATCCATGCTCACATATAGGATCGCATACATGTAGCTGGTTCAGATGGTTACTCATCAAGATCAGCGTGGAGATCCATGCTCACATATAGGATCGCATACATGTAGCTGGTCCAGATGGTTACTCATCAAGATCAGTGTGGAGATCCATGCTCACATTTAGGATCGCATACATGTAGACTGGTTCAGATGGTTACTCATCAAGATCAGCGTGGAGATCCATGCTCACATATAGGATCGCATACACGTAGCTGGTCCAGATGGTTACTCATCAAGATCAGCGTGGAGATCCATGCTCACATAGGATCGCATACATGTAGCTGGTTCAGATGGTTACTCATCAAGATCAGCGTGGAGATCCATGCTCACATAGGATCGCATACATGTAGCTGGTCCAGATGGTTACTCATCAAGATCAGCGTGAAGATCCATGCTCACATTTAGGATCGCATACATGTAGCTGGTTCAGGTGGTTACTCATCAAGATCAGCGTGAAGATCCATGCTCACATATAGGATCGCATACACGTAGCTGGTTCAGATGGTTACTCATCAAGATCAGCGTGGAGATCCATGCTCACATAGGATCGCATACATGTAGACTGGTTCAGGTGGTTACTCATCAAGATCAGCGTGGAGATCCATGCTCACATAGGATCGCATACATGTAGCTGGTCCAGATGGTTACTCATCAAGATCAGTGTGGAGATCCATGCTCACATATAGGATCGCATACATGTAGACTGGTTCAGGTGGTTACTCATCAAGATCAGCGTGGAGATCCATGCTCACATAGGATCGCATACATGTAGCTGGTCCAGATGGTTACTCATCAAGATCAGCGTGGAGATCCATGCTCACATAGGATCGCATACATGTAGCTGGTTCAGGTGGTTACTCATCAAGATCAGCGTGAAGATCCATGCTCACATAGGATCGCATACATGTAGCTGGTCCAGATGGTTACTCATCAAGATCAGCGTGAAGATCCATGCTCACATAGGATCGCATACATGTAGCTGGTTCAGGTGGTTACTCATCAAGATCAGCGTGAAGATCCATGCTCACATAGGATCGCATACATGTAGCTGGTCCAGATGGTTACTCATCAAGATCAGCGTGAAGATCCGTGCTCACATAGGATCGCATACATGTAGCTGGTCCAGATGGTTACTCATCAAGATCAGCGTGGAGATCCATGCTCACATAGGATCGCATACATGTAGCTGGTTCAGGTGGTTACTCATCAAGATCAGCGTGGAGATCCATGCTCACATTTAGGATCGCATACATGTAGACTGGTTCAGATGGTTACTCATCAAGATCAGCGTGAAGATCCATGCTCACATATAGGATCGCATACATGTAGCTGGTTCAGATGGTTACTCATCAAGATCAGCGTGAAGATCCATGCTCACATATAGGATCGCATACACTAGACTGGTTCAGATGGTTACTCATCAAGATCAGCGTGAAGATCCATGCTCACATTTAGGATCGCATACATGTAGCTGGTCCAGATGGTTACTCATCAAGATCAGCGTGGAGATCCATGCTCACATATAGGATCGCATACATGTAGCTGGTTCAGATGGTTACTCATCAAGATCAGCGTGGAGATCCATGCTCACATATAGGATCGCATACATGTAGCTGGTTCAGATGGTTACTCATCAAGATCATGGATCTCCACGCTCACATATAGGATCGCATTCAGATGGTTACTCATCAAGATCAGCGTGGAGATCCATGCTCACATATAGGATCGCATACACGTAGCTGGTTCAGATGGTTACTCATCAAGATCTGCGTGAAGATCCATGCTCACATAGGATCGCATACATGTAGCTGGTCCAGATGGTTACTCATCAAGATCAGCGTGAAGATCCATGCTCACATAGGATCGCATACATGTAGCTGGTCCAGATGGTTACTCATCAAGATCAGCGTGGAGATCCATGCTCACATTTAGGATCGCATACATGTAGACTGGTTCAGATGGTTACTCATCAAGTTCAGCGTGGAGATCCATGCTCACATATAGGATCGCATACACGTAGCTGGTCCAGATGGTTACTCATCAAGATCAGCGTGGAGATCCATGCTCACATAGGATCGCATACATGTAGCTGGTTCAGATGGTTACTCATCAAGATCAGCGTGGAGATCCATGCTCACATAGGATCGCATACATGTAGCTGGTCCAGATGGTTACTCATCAAGATCAGCGTGAAGATCCATGCTCACATTTAGGATCGCATACATGTAGCTGGTTCAGGTGGTTACTCATCAAGATCAGCGTGAAGATCCATGCTCACATAGGATCGCATACATGTAGCTGGTCCAGATGGTTACTCATCAAGATCAGCGTGGAGATCCATGCTCACATAGGATCGCATACATGTAGCTGGTTCAGATGGTTACTCATCAAGATCAGCGTGAAGATCCATGCTCACATATAGGATCGCATACATGTAGCTGGTCCAGATGGTTACTCATCAAGATCAGCGTGAAGATCCATGCTCACATATAGGATCGCATACATGTAGCTGGTCCAGATGGTTACTCATCAAGATCAGCGTGGAGATCCATGCTCACATAGGATCGCATACATGTAGCTGGTTCAGATGGTTACTCATCAAGATCTGCGTGAAGATCCATGCTCACATATAGGATCGCATACATGTAGCTGGTCCAGATGGTTACTCATCAAGATCAGCGTGAAGATCCATGCTCACATAGGATCGCATACATGTAGACTGGTTCAGGTGGTTACTCATCAAGATCAGCGTGAAGATCCATGCTCACATATAGGATCGCATACACGTAGACTGGTTCAGATGGTTACTCATCAAGATCAGCGTGAAGATCCATGCTCACATTTAGGATCGCATACATGTAGACTGGTTCAGGTGGTTACTCATCAAGATCAGCGTGAAGATCCATGCTCACATATAGGATCGCATACACGTAGACTGGTTCAGATGGTTACTCATCAAGATCAGTGTGAAGATCCATGCTCACATATAGGATCGCATACATGTAGCTGGTTCAGGTGGTTACTCATCAAGATCAGCGTGGAGATCCATGCTCACATAGGATCGCATACATGTAGCTGGTCCAGATGGTTACTCATCAAGATCAGTGTGGAGATCCATGCTCACATATAGGATCGCATACATGTAGACTGGTTCAGGTGGTTACTCATCAAGATCAGCGTGGAGATCCATGCTCACATAGGATCGCATACATGTAGCTGGTCCAGATGGTTACTCATCAAGATCAGCATGGAGATCCATGCTCACATAGGATCGCATACATGTAGCTGGTTCAGGTGGTTACTCATCAAGATCAGCGTGAAGATCCATGCTCACATAGGATCGCATACATGTAGCTGGTCCAGATGGTTACTCATCAAGATCAGCGTGGAGATCCATGCTCACATATAGGATCGCATACATGTAGCTGGTTCAGGTGGTTACTCATCAAGATCAGCGTGGAGATCCATGCTCACATATAGGATCGCATACATGTAGCTGGTTCAGATGGTTACTCATCAAGATCAGCGTGAAGATCCATGCTCACATATAGGATCGCATACATGTAGCTGGTCCAGATGGTTACTCATCAAGATCAGCGTGAAGATCCATGCTCACATATAGGATCGCATACATGTAGCTGGTTCAGATGGTTACTCATCAAGATCAGCGTGAAGATCCATGCTCACATAGGATCGCATACATGTAGCTGGTCCAGATGGTTACTCATCAAGATCAGCGTGAAGATCCATGCTCACATAGGATCGCATACATGTAGCTGGTCCAGATGGTTACTCATCAAGATCAGCGTGAAGATCCGTGCTCACATAGGATCGCATACATGTAGCTGGTTCAGGTGGTTACTCATCAAGATCAGCGTGAAGATCCATGCTCACATATAGGATCGCATACACGTAGCTGGTTCAGATGGTTACTCATCAAGATCAGCGTGGAGATCCATGCTCACATTTAGGATCGCATACATGTAGCTGGTCCAGATGGTTACTCATCAAGATCAGCGTAGAGATCCATGCTCACATTTAGGATCGCATACATGTAGCTGGTTCAGGTGGTTACTCATCAAGATCAGCGTGAAGATCCATGCTCACATATAGGATCGCATACACGTAGCTGGTTCAGATGGTTACTCATCAAGATCAGCGTGGAGATCCATGCTCACATATAGGATCGCATACATGTAGCTGGTTCAGATGGTTACTCATCAAGATCAGCGTGGAGATCCATGCTCACATATAGGATCGCATACATGTAGCTGGTCCAGATGGTTACTCATCAAGATCAGTGTGGAGATCCATGCTCACATTTAGGATCGCATACATGTAGACTGGTTCAGATGGTTACTCATCAAGATCAGCGTGGAGATCCATGCTCACATATAGGATCGCATACACGTAGCTGGTCCAGATGGTTACTCATCAAGATCAGCGTGGAGATCCATGCTCACATAGGATCGCATACATGTAGCTGGTTCAGATGGTTACTCATCAAGATCAGCGTGGAGATCCATGCTCACATAGGATCGCATACATGTAGCTGGTCCAGATGGTTACTCATCAAGATCAGCGTGAAGATCCATGCTCACATTTAGGATCGCATACATGTAGCTGGTTCAGGTGGTTACTCATCAAGATCAGCGTGAAGATCCATGCTCACATATAGGATCGCATACACGTAGCTGGTTCAGATGGTTACTCATCAAGATCAGCGTGGAGATCCATGCTCACATAGGATCGCATACATGTAGACTGGTTCAGGTGGTTACTCATCAAGATCAGCGTGGAGATCCATGCTCACATAGGATCGCATACATGTAGCTGGTCCAGATGGTTACTCATCAAGATCAGTGTGGAGATCCATGCTCACATATAGGATCGCATACATGTAGACTGGTTCAGGTGGTTACTCATCAAGATCAGCGTGGAGATCCATGCTCACATAGGATCGCATACATGTAGCTGGTCCAGATGGTTACTCATCAAGATCAGCGTGGAGATCCATGCTCACATAGGATCGCATACATGTAGCTGGTTCAGGTGGTTACTCATCAAGATCAGCGTGAAGATCCATGCTCACATAGGATCGCATACATGTAGCTGGTCCAGATGGTTACTCATCAAGATCAGCGTGAAGATCCATGCTCACATAGGATCGCATACATGTAGCTGGTTCAGGTGGTTACTCATCAAGATCAGCGTGAAGATCCATGCTCACATAGGATCGCATACATGTAGCTGGTCCAGATGGTTACTCATCAAGATCAGCGTGAAGATCCGTGCTCACATAGGATCGCATACATGTAGCTGGTCCAGATGGTTACTCATCAAGATCAGCGTGGAGATCCATGCTCACATAGGATCGCATACATGTAGCTGGTTCAGGTGGTTACTCATCAAGATCAGCGTGGAGATCCATGCTCACATTTAGGATCGCATACATGTAGACTGGTTCAGATGGTTACTCATCAAGATCAGCGTGAAGATCCATGCTCACATATAGGATCGCATACATGTAGCTGGTTCAGATGGTTACTCATCAAGATCAGCGTGAAGATCCATGCTCACATATAGGATCGCATACACTAGACTGGTTCAGATGGTTACTCATCAAGATCAGCGTGAAGATCCATGCTCACATTTAGGATCGCATACATGTAGCTGGTCCAGATGGTTACTCATCAAGATCAGCGTGGAGATCCATGCTCACATATAGGATCGCATACATGTAGCTGGTTCAGATGGTTACTCATCAAGATCAGCGTGGAGATCCATGCTCACATATAGGATCGCATACATGTAGCTGGTTCAGATGGTTACTCATCAAGATCATGGATCTCCACGCTCACATATAGGATCGCATTCAGATGGTTACTCATCAAGATCAGCGTGGAGATCCATGCTCACATATAGGATCGCATACACGTAGCTGGTTCAGATGGTTACTCATCAAGATCTGCGTGAAGATCCATGCTCACATAGGATCGCATACATGTAGCTGGTCCAGATGGTTACTCATCAAGATCAGCGTGAAGATCCATGCTCACATAGGATCGCATACATGTAGCTGGTCCAGATGGTTACTCATCAAGATCAGCGTGGAGATCCATGCTCACATTTAGGATCGCATACATGTAGACTGGTTCAGATGGTTACTCATCAAGTTCAGCGTGGAGATCCATGCTCACATATAGGATCGCATACACGTAGCTGGTCCAGATGGTTACTCATCAAGATCAGCGTGGAGATCCATGCTCACATAGGATCGCATACATGTAGCTGGTTCAGATGGTTACTCATCAAGATCAGCGTGGAGATCCATGCTCACATAGGATCGCATACATGTAGCTGGTCCAGATGGTTACTCATCAAGATCAGCGTGAAGATCCATGCTCACATTTAGGATCGCATACATGTAGCTGGTTCAGGTGGTTACTCATCAAGATCAGCGTGAAGATCCATGCTCACATAGGATCGCATACATGTAGCTGGTCCAGATGGTTACTCATCAAGATCAGCGTGAAGATCCATGCTCACATAGGATCGCATACATGTAGCTGGTTCAGGTGGTTACTCGTCAAGATCAGCGTGAAGATCCATGCTCACATAGGATCGCATACATGTAGCTGGTCCAGATGGTTACTCATCAAGATCAGCGTGAAGATCCGTGCTCACATAGGATCGCATACATGTAGCTGGTCCAGATGGTTACTCATCAAGATCAGCGTGGAGATCCATGCTCACATAGGATCGCATACATGTAGCTGGTCCAGATGGTTACTCATCAAGATCAGCGTGGAGATCCATGCTCACATAGGATCGCATACATGTAGCTGGTTCAGGTGGTTACTCATCAAGATCAGCGTGGAGATCCATGCTCACATTTAGGATCGCATACATGTAGACTGGTTCAGATGGTTACTCATCAAGATCAGCGTGAAGATCCATGCTCACATATAGGATCGCATACATGTAGCTGGTTCAGATGGTTACTCATCAAGATCAGCGTGAAGATCCATGCTCACATATAGGATCGCATACACTAGACTGGTTCAGATGGTTACTCATCAAGATCAGCGTGAAGATCCATGCTCACATTTAGGATCGCATACATGTAGCTGGTCCAGATGGTTACTCATCAAGATCAGCGTGGAGATCCATGCTCACATATAGGATCGCATACATGTAGCTGGTTCAGATGGTTACTCATCAAGATCAGCGTGGAGATCCATGCTCACATATAGGATCGCATACATGTAGCTGGTTCAGATGGTTACTCATCAAGATCATGGATCTCCACGCTCACATATAGGATCGCATTCAGATGGTTACTCATCAAGATCAGCGTGGAGATCCATGCTCACATATAGGATCGCATACACGTAGCTGGTTCAGATGGTTACTCATCAAGATCTGCGTGAAGATCCATGCTCACATAGGATCGCATACATGTAGCTGGTCCAGATGGTTACTCATCAAGATCAGCGTGAAGATCCATGCTCACATAGGATCGCATACATGTAGCTGGTCCAGATGGTTACTCATCAAGATCAGCGTGGAGATCCATGCTCACATTTAGGATCGCATACATGTAGCTGGTCCAGATGGTTACTCATCAAGATCAGCGTGGAGATCCATGCTCACATATAGGATCGCATACATGTAGCTGGTTCAGATGGTTACTCATCAAGATCAGCGTGGAGACCCATGCTCACATATAGGATCGCATACATGTAGCTGGTTCAGATGGTTACTCATCAAGATCAGCGTGAAGATCCATGCTCACATATAGGATCGCATACATGTAGCTGGTCCAGATGGTTACTCATCAAGATCAGCGTGAAGATCCATGCTCACATATAGGATCGCATACATGTAGCTGGTCCAGATGGTTACTCATCAAGATCAGCGTGAAGATCCATGCTCACATATAGGATCGCATACACGTAGACTGGTTCAGATGGTTACTCATCAAGATCAGCGTGGAGATCCATGCTCACATATAGGATCGCATACACGTAGCTGGTTCAGATGGTTACTCATCAAGATCAGCGTGAAGATCCATGCTCACATATAGGATCGCATACATTGATTTCCTTTCCTCATACGATCTCCTTCACGACAACCAGTATGGGTTCAGGAAAAACCACTCAACCGATCTAGCACTTGTTGACATTTATAACAAACTTTCTTCGGCTCTCTCCAAAAAACATCACACGATTGGCCTATTTCTAGACCTGTCAAAGGCTTTCGACACTATTGACCACTCAATCCTTCTCTCTAAACTAAATCACTACGGTATCCGAGGTACGCCGCTAGCCTTGCTCTCTAACTATCTTCATAATCGAAAGCAGTTTACGTCCTTTAACTCGCACTCTTCAAATCTCCTACCTGTTCAATGCGGCGTGCCCCAAGGCTCTATACTCGGACCCCTTCTATTCCTGATCTATGTGAATGACATTCCAAATGCTTCAAAGAAATTATCATATGTTCTTTTCGCTGATGACACCAACATTTTTATGTCACACCCTGATTTTACTACTTTAATTTCTACCTTTAATGATGAGCTACAACATGTGTCGAACTGGTTCAAGGCTAATAAACTTTCCCTTAACGTTAGCAAGACCAATTATATTCTATTCGGCTCTAATCGGCATACCTCCGTACATTCTGCTACCATTTCTATTGATTCTACCCCTATTTCACCTGTTAACCATACCAAATTCCTCGGCGTTATCATTGATAAACATCTAAACTGGAAACTTCACATCGCTAATACATGTACTCGGGTGTCTAGAAGTATCGGCATACTCCGGCGATTACGCTATGACCTTCCCTCTTCTATTCTGCTTACTCTTTATAATACACTTGTCTTGCCATACATATCTTATTGCAACATTGCATGGGCAATTACTCTATCAAAACATATATCCCTAAGCCCATGGTCGAGCACGGATATGACAAAACTCGACAAATTATTTATCTGTCAAAAGAAGGCTTTGCGTATCTGCGCTGGTTCATCATATGACTCGCATTCAATGCCTCTATTTCACAACTTTAATACTCTTAATATCTTCGATATCAACAAACTTCAAACTGCTTTATTTATGTTCCGTTTCAATAATAACGCTCTCCCAAATTCTTTTGGGGGTTTCTTCTCTAAACATAAAGATCTTCACAATTATAACACTAGAAATGCTAATAACTTTATTATTGATAATATTACATCTAAAGTACTTCGTCATTCAATAATCTATAATGGACCTAAAATCTGGAACTCGCTTGACTCTACTCTAACTAGTTGTACACAAATAAACCGCTTCAAAAATAGTTATAAAAAGAAATTGATCTCTGAGTATCTCTGAGTTTGTTTGTTTCACATTTGTCATGTCGTTACCTACATTTCCGGCCCACTGTCATTGTACTCTTTTCACTTCATCAAACCATCTCCCTACTTATCATAACAACCTCCTATAGTAGTAGTATAAACGGTTTTTTTTTTAATTCTTGATATTCACAGCGGTGGAGCCAAACTTAAAGCCTTCCAGGCTTAATGGCTTCTCCGCACACTTTCCAACATCACCTCTCTGGACCACTCTAATCGCCTGATATTTTATATTTATTATTAGCTTATCCTTTGTATCATTCATTTCACTATATATATCGTCTAGATTTATCTCTTTCATGATATCATACCATTCCTGTATATATATCTGTTTTCTTGATGTTATATTTTGTTATATTGTTATATTTGTATGTTGTTGGACTGTGTAAATAAATCTTATGAATGAATGAATGAAAAAAATGAATCAAGATCAGCGTGAAGATCCATGCTAACATTTAGGATCGCATACATGTGTAGGCTGGGTCAGCTGGTTACTCATCAAGATCAGCGTGGAGATCCATGCTCACATATAGGATCGCATACATGTAGCTGGTTCAGATGGTTACCCATCAATATCAGCGTGGAGATCCATGCTCACATAGGATCGCATACATGTAGCTGGTTCAGATGGTTACCCATCAAGATCAGCGTGAAGATCCATGCTCACATAGGATCGCATACATGTAGCTGGTCCAGATGGTTACTCATCAAGATCAGCGTGGAGATCCATGCTCACATATAGGATCGCATACATGTAGCTGGTTCAGATGGTTACTCATCAAGATCAGCGTGGAGATCCATGCTCACATTTAGGATCGCATACATGTGTAGGCTGGGTCAGCTGGTTACTCATCAAGATCAGCGTGGAGATCCATGCTCACATATAGGATCGCATACATGTAGCTGGTTCAGATGGTTACTCATCAAGATCAGCGTGAAGATCCATGCTCACATATAGGATCGCATACATGTAGCTGGTTCAGATGGTTACTCATCAAGATCAGCGTGGAGATCCATGCTCACATATAGAATCGCATACATGTAGCTGGTCTAGATGGTTACTCATCAAGATCAGCGTGAAGATCCATGCTCACATAGGATCGCATACATGTAGCTGGTTCAGATGGTTACTCATCAAGATCAGCGTGGAGATCCATGCTCACATAGGATCGCATACATGTAGCTGGTTCAGATGGTTACTCATCAAGATCAGCGTGGAGATCCATGCTCACATAGGATCGCATACATGTAGCTGGTCCAGATGGTTACTCATCAAGATCAGCGTGAAGATCCATGCTCACATAGGATCGCATACATGTAGCTGGTCCAGATGGTTACTCATCAAGATCAGCGTGAAGATCCATGCTCACATATAGGATCGCATACATGTAGCTGGTTCAGATGGTTACTCATCAAGATCAGCGTGGAGATCCATGCTCACATATAGGATCGCATACATGTAGCTGGTTCAGATGGTTACCTATCAAGATCAGCGTGGAGATCCATGCTCACATATAGGATCGCATACATGTAGCTGGTTCAGATGGTTACTCATCAAGATCAGCGTGGAGATCCATGCTCACATATAGGATAGCATACATGTAGCTGGTTCAGATGGTTACTCATCAAGATCAGCGTGGAGATCCATGCTCACATATAGGATCGCATACATGTAGCTGGTTCAGATGGTTACTCATCAAGATCAGCGTGAAGATCCATGCTCACATATAGGATCGCATACATGTAGCTGGTTCAGATGGTTACTCATCAAGATCAGCGTGAAGATCCATGCTCACATATAGGATCGCATACATGTAGCTGGTTCAGATGGTTACTCATCAAGATCAGCGTGGAGATCCATGCTCACATATAGGATAGCATACACGTAGCTGGTTCAGATGGTTACTCATCAAGATCAGCGTGGAGATCCATGATCACATAGGATCGCATACATGTAGCTGGTTCAGATGGTTACTCATCAAGATCAGCGTGGAGATCCATGCTCACATATAGGATAGCATACACGTAGCTGGGTCAGCTGGTTACTCATCAAGATCAGCGTGGAGATCCATGCTCACATATAGGATCGCATACACGTAGCTGGTTCAGATGGTTACTCATCAAGATCAGCGTGGAGATCCATGCTCACATATAGGATCGCATACATGTAGCTGGTTCAGATGGTTACTCATCAAGATCAGCGTGGAGATCCATGCTCACATATAGGATAGCATACATGTAGCTGGTTCAGATGGTTACTCATCAAGATCAGCGTGGAGATCCATGCTCACATATAGGATCGCATACATGTAGCTGGTTCAGATGGTTTCTCATCAAGATCAGCGTGAATATCCATGCTCACATATAGGATCGCATACATGTAGCTGGTTCAGATGGTTACCCATCAAGATCAGCGTAGAGATCCATGCTCACATATAGGATCGCATACATGTAGCTGATTCAGGTGGTTACTCATCAAGATCAGCGTGAAGATCCATGCTCACAGTTAGGATCGCATACATGATACATGTAGTCTGGTTCAGGTGGTCGGTCACTCATATCAAGATCAGCGTGAAGATCCATGCTCACACTCACAGTTAGGATCGCATAAGCTAACTTAGATGGTTACTCATCAAGACCAGAGTGAGGAAGTTTGATGATACCAAGATATCTTTGTTGATAAGATTAGTTTGCAAATTCTTTTCTAGGCGATGCTCAGGTTTAGATAAGTCTACTTTGTAATAATGATTTGTAATGTGTTACAATTCAGCCAGTTGGCTGCGATGACAATAAAATTTAGACCGTTATTATATATATATTATAATCTTGAACTGCTATATAATAAGTCACTTATGAACTACTTACTGCAATCATATGGTCAGATGGTGATGAATAAATGTTAACACTTTCCACACGGCTCTTCATATACAAAACCGATTTTTAGAAACCTTTCCCAACTTTCAAGGTCTATCCAAAGGATTACTGAATCAATACTTGGCATATTTGTCCCTATATTTCAATGCATTTCTCATAGTTTTTCCAAATATTTTATTTACATTCAATAATTTTGACATTTTTGAAATATTTTGTGACATTTTGGAATGTCGTCTGCAGACGCCTGCCTAGTGGAAAGTGTTAAGGTAAGATTATCAACAACAAGAGCACTTGTAAAGGTGCAAACATTTCAAATGCCATTATTAACATGATTAACAGCATCTTAGCTCCAGCCTACGATGCTGAGTAGCCTATGTTAGTTTTAGGAAACCAACTCCAAATCCTGATAGTATACATGTAGATACAGGAAAGGTGAGAAGACCTAGAGGCTAGACCATATGGTGGCTTTACTATCGTTCATGGTCCACTAAAGCCACACCACCCGTACCCCTCATTGAAATCTGACGTCGCGAAAATGACATTTTGAAATTGAAATCATCATTTGCACATCAAATATAACTAAAATCTTTCAAAATGCAGTCACATGTTATTCCTAGAACTCTTAGTAATACATTGAGTTCATTAATGTTGATCAAACATCCTCATTTTGGGGAAAATATTAAGGTGACAAATCGGCAGTGCTGACACTCAATGTGAATTTCGCGACGTCGTGAGTCTATGGAGGGTGGTGGTACCGTGTATCTTCGAAGATACACTTGCACTACGGTACCGATTGGGACTAAGAAGACCCAACCTTCCTGGTTGATAAATGTGAATAGGCCTAAACTACATTTTTGGAGAAGTGTTTTAATGTAGAGTTAGAGTTTCATCGTGTGCCCCATCCAAAGTCATCTTAAGTGTGAGATCCCAGCCATGCATCAAATCTTTGACAAAATAAAGTGCATTATAGTTATAATACTTGGGTGGGGTGGTGGGATATTGGGGTGGGGTGGTGGGATATTGGATTGGGGTGGTGTGGTGGGATATTGGATTGGGGTGGTGTGGTGGGATATTGGATTGGGGTGGGGTGGTGGGATATTGGGGTGGTGTGGTGGGGAGGGGGATGTTAAGGAATTCTTGTCCTATATATATGTAAGAAGTAATGTAAGTACTATTTAATGTCATGTTTTCTTGAACCAAAGAACCTGTATAATGAATACTTACTCTGTCGGTGGATTTTGCATCGTCTAATTCTTCGATTGGTCTTCCATACAACTCTTTTGGAAAGGGTCCTAGTTTCTGTGGAGCTGGTTTACCATCTATTAACTCTACATCTGGCACTCTTGCTTCTGCTTCCTCTTCTTCCTCAATAATAGAGGTCATACTAACTCTACTGAGCGATCGTACCGTCTGCTTTTCCTTGAAAGCAACATAACGACGTTCATTGTTTTTCAATGATTGAGCTGTAAGTTTTCGGTAATTGGGGTTACCGATTAAATCAAGCATAGTAGACATGATGAAGGGTTTGTCTGTTTTAATTAGCTTATGCAAAACAGTTAAATTCAGACTTTGTTCTTAAAATCATTGTTTGTGATGTTTGATCCTTTGCTCTAGAGATGACCGGTCTGCATGGAGTAGTATTTGTAAAAGAATTCTTGTTGTAATGGGCGCCATGTTTAGTTATCCAAACCGATCGATAAGAACCAAACAACGTTGCTGTTCGTTCACTTTTCACACGCACCCTTTCCTTACTGTATCGAAGTTTCGTTACTCCTTTTATTTTTGAAACTAGTAGATGATAACTCCAGTTCCCTTAAATCATATGTAATATCCAAAATAGTAGTATTTTCCTTTTCTAATCAAATTAAGCAAAGTGATAAAACATCATAAGAAATTATTGATCGCCTCTCCGTTGACGATACACGCTGGTGTCTAGGTATTATCGCAGATAGTTAAAGGCAAACATCAGTCACATACTTTCACCTGCAGAAATCTCTAGTTAACACGAAGCACATAATATGATTGTATACTTTTCATACGTATAATTAAATTCCACTTTGGTATCCATCATTGGTGAATCTCCGTTGTCTCCCAATATAAGTATCAAATTCAAATCGTTGTTGTTGTCGTCAATATAGTTGTATGGTACGTGAAGGTACATGTATCAATTTTACATATCGAATATTGCATGGTTGGTCGTGGTATCAGATGAGCTCACGATGTATTGTCTTCCAAGTGGATTAGTACAACCAAGGGGGTCGTCTTGCCCATAGTTGATACATGTATCCACGCAACCTTAGTTATTGTCCTACTTAGAGATGAATTATTGAGCATGCGCACGGACCGTTAAGCGGTCTGAGTGGATAGTCTTCGAAGGAAATTGCTTCTCCTTTTCTCATTTAAATATATATATTATTATTTTTAGGTTATGCAGAGGGTCGATGGGTGAGATCGCCGTCTATGGTGAGATCAGAAAAATATAGCATCGCCACTAGAGCAGAGCTGGGTACTGTCACTGGTAGTAGGCATAGAAATTGTAGAGATCTCGCTGTCTCTGGAAGTTTCACCCAACGGGCGGGCTGTTACCACAGTGTCCATTCTGTTCAGTTAGGAACTTGGAAAGGGGTTTAAATTAATCTCGGAAAATATCGAATTCATTGACAATGTATTAATCTGAGACGATTATATCAGTTATATTAAAATCGTCTCAGGAGTCAGGTATTATTAATGACCGTGGATGTGTTATAAATTGAATAACGGGTTTCGGTTCGGTACCGTTATAATTAATGAACCGTAAATAATTGCCGGTCATTGTTCATTTTGGACAAGGATGTAGACTTAATTTAGTATAAGCAAGGAGTTATCATACATAACTCCTTGGTATAAGTATAATTGTAATATACACTGTACGTCACACTATTTGATTGTGCTCTAGATTATTGGAAAAATACACATCAAAAAGCACAATTATTACTAGACAATAATCTGGCCTCGTTATTTATCCCTCATAAAATGTAAGCACGTCATTCAATATTTAGAATTTTATATAAAGGGAAAGCTAATTCCAATCAAATTAAAACAAATCATGCTAAGTATATCCGGAATCGGCTTCGAACTTGGACCCGTTTCTTAAATAATATTTACTTATTTATTTATTTATTTATTTATTTATTTATTTATTTATTTATTTATTTATTTATTTATTTATTTATTTATTTATTTATTTATTTATTTATTTAGTTAGTTAGTTAGTTAGTTAGTTAGTTAGTTAGTTAGTTAGTTAGTTAGTTAGTTAGTTAGTTAGTTAGTTAGTTAGTTAGTTAGTTAGTTTATTTAGTTAGTTAGTTAGTTAGTTAGTTAGTAAGTTAGTTAGTTAGTTAGTTAGTTAGTTAGTTAGTTAGTTAGTTAATTAGTTAGTTATAAGCTTTTTAGTTATTAGTTATTTAGTTATTTAGTTTTTTTAGTTAGTTAGTTTTTTTAGTTAGTTAGTTAGTTAGTTAGTTAGTTAGTTAGTTAGTTAGTTAGTTTGAGTTAGTTGAGTTATTAATATTGTTTTCGTTTTTATTGCTTTCATGTGTGTGTGTTGCCCGGTGTTTGTTTGTTTGTTTACACGGTCGGATCATGTGGAAACATTCAGCTATAGGTCCTCATGGGTCCAGATTCAAGCAAATGTTTGGGCCAGGCTGAAAATTAGTAGGCCTATAGACCCACCCTAACAATGCTGAATTACACTCTTACAAAAAGCTCATCCGAAATTATTTAGAACTTATCAAATTTGATTAGAATGCTGTATCTGCCGGGGACATAGGTCTACAAGATTCTAATCAACATTGACACGGACAAACTACGGTAATTTGGACACTCTTTTGACACCACTGTATACTAAAAAAATATATGAGAAGGACGTTAGAGTGTAACAGTGTCGGCCTATTTTAGGGTCTATAGCATGGCGTAGCTAGGTTTTTCATATTGTGGGGGGGGGGGGCAAGAAATGAAAGTGAACCGACAAGATTGTCTGACAAAAGAAATACACTTATTTTTGCTATGATTGCAATTGCATTGAGGTACATTTTAGCTCTAAACAAGCTATTTTGACCATCATAATTCCATGATTCCTCTTGTCAAATGAACCGACAGTGCCAATCTTAACCGACATGACAGTCAATATTGGGGGGGGGGGGGGGGGGCGGTTAGTACTTTGATGAGAGACCGCCTGGGAATACCGGGTGCTGTATAGACTTTTGTTTTTGTCGCACCGTCATTTAAGTTTGTATTGACTTTTGGTTCGGCTAGTATTTATTCGTTGTTTAGATGAAATATTTTATTTTAAATTTAGAAATTATCATTTTTGTTGCCAGTTGTCCGAGTCTATATATTATTTATTAAAAATAAATGCAGTTTTTGCTTCTGCTACTTACTTGGCAAAACTTACACACTTATGGCCTGACATGACAGCGCCCTCACCTCGTGTGGAATTATCATTTCTTAGATTTAGGCTCGCCGTGGAAAGATTTGCTGTCTACGGTAGATAGCTTGGAATGTGGGATTGGGTGATGTTTTCAATAACAACATTAGGCCTATTAAACTGATTGATGTCTTGCCAACATATAAAGAATTTTAGGCATTGAAGTTCAGCAACGTCGGACGCGGTTAGTACGTGGATGGGAGACCACCTGGGAATACGGGGTGCTGTAGACTCTTGTTTTTGTCGCACCTTCATTTAAATTTGTCATTGTCTTGTGATTTTTGTTTCGGCCTTACATTTATTCGTTGCTAGATGAAATATTTTAGTTTATATAAGAAATTATCTTTTAAATGTTTTCTTTTCTTTTTCTTTTCTTCTGCTCCTTACTCGGTATCAGTGTTACTGTTAATGCAATCACACACTTATGGACTGACATGACAGCGCCCTCCCCTCGAGTGGAATTATTATAGGCTCGTGGATGGATTTAGTGCTGTCTTCAGTAGCTAGGAATGTGTGATTTGGTGAGGTTGTCAATCATTGTCAATAGCAACATTTAGGCCTAACTGATGTCATGCCAACTTATAAAGACTGTCAGACATGTTGAACATTCTTTTGAGCTGTAAGTAGGCCTATATAAGATTTATTGTGCCATGTATCTACGACCATACCACGTTGAATATACCGGTTCTCGTCCGATCACCGACGTTAAGCAACGTAGGGCCCGGGATTGTGTCCAAAATAAACACCAAGAGACTTAACCTTTTCACTTGGCCATTTTATAGAGTTATATTTTACAAAGTGACCAAATGCTAAACCTTGAGTTTTTTCCACATTAATTTTTGGTCCTGCAAAATATCCAAATGTATCAATGATTTTCAACATGCTATCAAGAGATTCTTTCGTTGATCAGAAAAGAGTTGTATCGTCAGCAAATTGGCTAATACGAGCTTCACATTTTTCTTCGTTATTGTCATCAATGACAATACCTGAGATAGTTTTATCCTGTCTTTTTCAAAGATAAGACTTTGGAGACTACAACAAACAAGATTGCAGATAACGGGCAGCCCTGACGCAAACCTCTGCTCAATCTAAAGAACTTTGATTTCCAACCAAGATTTAAAACAGAACTCTCAATATTATTATAGCCTACATTACTGTAATCCAATTGATAATCGATGGTCCAAAATCAAACTTCTGTAATGTTTGAACTATAAAGTTCCATTCGACGGTGTAGGGGGGGGGGGGGGGGTTAGTACTTTGATGAGAGACCGCCTGGGAATACCGGGTGCTGTATAGACTTTTGTTTTTGTCGCACCGTCATTTAAGTTTGTATTGACTTTTGGTTCGGCTAGTATTTATTCGTTGTTTAGATGAAATATTTTATTTTAAATTTAGAAATTATCATTTTTGTTGCCAGTTTGTCCGAGTCTATATATTATTTATTAAAAATAAATGCAGTTTTTGCTTCTGCTACTTACTTGGCAAAACTTACACACTTATGGCCTGACATGACAGCGCCCTCACCTCGTGTGGAATTATCATTTCTTAGATTTAGGCTCGCCGTGGAAAGATTTGCTGTCTATACGGTAGATAGCTTGGAATGTGGGATTGGGTGATGTTTTCAATAACAACATTAGGCCTATTAAACTAATTGATGTCTTGCCAACATATAAAGACTGTCAGACATTGAAGTTCAGCAACGTCGGACGCGCGTTAGTACGTGGATGGGAGACCACCTGGGAATACGGGGTGCTGTAGTAGACTCTTGTTTTTGTCGCACCTTCATTTAAATTTGTCATTGTCTTGTGATTTTTGTTTCGGCCTTACATTTATTCGTTGCTAGATGAAATATTTTAGTTTAGATAAGAAATTATCATTTTAAAAAAAAGATTTTTTTCTTTTCTTCTGCTCCTTACTTGGCATCAGTGTTACTGTTAATGCAATCACAAACTTATGGATTGACATGACAGCGCCCTCACCTCGGGTGGAATTATTATTTCTTAGAAGTTATGTTCGTCGGGATGGATTTGCTGTCTTCGGTAGCTAGGAATGTGTGATTTGGTGATGTTGTCAATTATTGTCAATAGCAACATTTAGGCCTAACTGATGTCATGCCAACTTATAAAGACTGTCAGACATGTTGAACATTCTTTTGAGCTGTAAGTAGGCCTATATAAGGTGCCATGTATCTACGGCCATACCACGTTGATACACCGGTTCTCGTCCGATCACCGAAGTTGAGCAACGTAGAGCCCGGTTAGTACTTCGGAGACCGCCTGGGAATACCGGGTGCTGTACAGGGTGTCCCCAAAAAAAAAACCGTGCACGTGTTTAACCCGCTTATTGACCATGAAGTTCAAGAAGTTGGTATAACGTTTTTATACATTTTGAAAGACTAAACGCTTAACTTTCATATACCGTTTATTTCATCTAATTTGGTTTTGTCACTCCTGAGATATGATCAATTAACTAAAGCTACCTAAAATCGATGTTGTGCCACTTTTGATAAGCGCAAGCATCAAACCGATACTAACTTGGGTTTTTTTTCTTTTTCTTTTTTCCATTCATTTTATTTTTCATTCATCTATATACTATACATAGTTATATAACATAATAACAATATATCAAACATACTGGTATCAATAAGTTACAAATATGAAAAAGAAACATGACTCTACCAGCGAATGTACCAACAATTACCATTAGCATGATTAGCATGAAGATAGATGGCTAATGATCATCAATCATCAATGGCACATGACCTTCGCAGTTGAGTTGACAAACAAAGCAATATAGTTGAGTTGACAAACAAAGCAATATACATGCAGTCGCGTAGCCAGTGGCGTAGCCAGCGATCGCCCCCTCGCCCCCCCCCCCCCAATATTGACGTCGTGTCGGTTGAGATTGGCACTGTCGGTTCATTTGACCAAAGGAATCATGGAATTACGATGGTCAAAAGTACACAGAGGAAATCTTTTCGCGCGCTATGCGCGCATATGTCTCCATAAAATACAATATTCTTTGGTACAAGCTTGTTTAGAGCCAAAATGTAGCTCAATTGTGCAAAAAATAGGTGTTAAGTCGAAAATTTTCGCGCGCAAGAAGTGCGCATTTCTAGACTCACAAACAATTTTGTCGGTTCATTCTTATTTTCCCCCAATATGAATAACCTAGATACGCCACTGTGTACATGTGTTTTACAATAAGAATATCAGAACCTAAGTTTACTTTGTGCTATGTAGGCTTTTGCCAATCGTATGCCACATATTTTCACTGTGTCTCAAGATACTAATTCTCCATTTTAATTCGTATAGAAACCATTTAAATGCATCAACGTTTTTATTATCAGTGATCTTGATATGTCTGGATTTATACAGAGTGAACGACGCCAGACTAAGCATTCTATTTAGCATTACATTCAATATATTTTGATTATCTGGTTTATAACCAAGCACAATGATTTGTAACGATATCTCTGGACATGGAATATTGTTAGAAATAATAATTCTTTTAAAATGAACCCAAAAGCATTTTGACAAAGGACAGGCAATAAATGAATGTAGATAATCATCTGATGTGTTGCACTCAAAACAATTGGGTGAGTTCGCCTTATTCCATTTATATAAGTTTGCTTTGGTAGCTATGATTCTATATAATAATTTGTAATTGAACTTGAAGAATAGTTTTCATAGTCCAAATGTCGTCCCATTTTGGAGACGTAGACAGCTCCTGTAAACTTTTTAACTACATGAACGTAATATACCTTGATTGCCAATACATTATATTTACACGTTTTTTATTTACATATATACATGAGGTTCTTAAACGAGTACTTATTTCAATAGGCATATTGTTGGCGTTTAATAAAGCCAACTAATTCTTTGGAATTGATTTGAAAATCATAAAAAGCTCTGCAATCCAGTTGTACTTATTTTTAAGCTTGTCAAGTATATATGTAGTTGAAAAGATACCATCATTATTTATAAGATCATTGATATATATTGTCACTATCAATTCAGTGTTTGAAATACAAGGTCTTGCCATGTGCATGATCAGGTCATTTCCCCATATAATATGACTTTTGACCCTTAATGAGTCGTTGATTGGTAAGTTTCTATAATCATTATCTAGATTATGCCATGCTTTTACCAGATCTGAATAAAATTTTGATAGACCAATTAACGATGGGGCATTCTTTGCTTCCACAAAATTCATATTTAAGATTAAAAAGTTTGGACCATGAGCATTTAAATAGCGTTTAAAAAGACATTTCCATTTAGTAATACTATCATCATCACACACATAACGTTTTAACCATATACATTTCAAAGCTATACATTGAGATTTAAAATCACACATTTTTATTCCTCCCATATTGTAATTTCGAATGAGAGTCTTTCTCTTTATTTTCTCCGGTTGTTTACTCCATAAGAAATTGAAAATAATTGAGTTCACTTCATTCGTGAAGTTTTCAGGAACGGGTAGACAAGACATTATAAATGTTAAATTGGATATACCAAGACATTTTATAATAGTTGCTTTACCATACAGCGTTAGCTTTCTTCTATACCATGAGTTCAAGATTCGAATTAGTCGATCTTCTCTTGCCAAATGCTCTGTAACATTCTATCATATTGTGTCCAAAATAAACACCAAGAGACTTAACATTTTCAGTTGGCCATTTTACATAGTTATGTTTTACAAAGTGACCAAATGCTAAACCTTGAGTTATTTCCACATTAATTTTTGGTCCTGCAAAATATCCAAATGTATTAAGGATTTTCAACATGCTATCAAGAGATTCTTTCGTTGAGCAGAAAAGAGTTGTATCGTCAGCAAATTGGCTAATACGAGCTTCACATTTTTCTTCGTTATTGTCATCAATGACAATACCTGAGAAAGTTTTATCCTGTCTTATGTTCAAAGATAAGACTTCGGAGACTACAACGAACAAGAGTGCAGATAACGGGCAGCCCTGACGCAAACCTCTGCTCAATCTAAAGAACTTTGATTTCCAACCAATATTTAAAACAGAACTCTCAATATTAGTATACATTACTGTAATCCAATTGATAAACGATGGTCCAAAATTAAACTTCTGTAATGTTTGAACTATAAAGTTCCATTCGACGGTGTCGAAAGCTTTTTTCGAAATCTACAAACAATATCGCAGCCGATTTATTCTCATTTATACATAAATTAATAACATCATCAATTAATCTTATATTTGTACCAATATATCTACCTTTTATGTAACCAGTTTGATCTGTATGTATGATTTTACTTATAACTTTCTTCAAACGATTTGCCAATACCACTGACATGAATTTGTAGTCAGTGTTCAACAGCCTTATTGGGCGCCAGTTTTTTAATTGCAGTTTGTCGCCTTTTTTGTAAATTAAACTGATAATTGCTCTTCTTTGAGTGGGTGACATGTGACCTTTTCGATGCAGCAATTTAATGAGTTTATCACTAAGGTACTTATGCAATTCCAGAACACTTTATAAAACTCTGCTGGAATACCATCGCAACCTGGACTTTTACTTGGTCTTAGTTGATCTACTGCTTCTTTACATTCATTATGCGTCAATAAACCTTCACATTTACCTTGTTCTTCTTCGGTTAAAATCTTAGGAAATGATGTATTATTCAGATACCCTTTAATATTAGCACTATCAACATTAGCGCTTGTATACAGATTGGTGTAAAACCTTTCCTCTTCCTTCATAATATCTGATTGCTTAGTTAGCAAGGAATCGTCAGGTAGTTTGAGTTTTGTGATAGACTTTTTTGTTGCGTGAAACTATTCGAGACCAAGAAAATACGCACTACTTTTTTCTCCTTCTTCGTACCATCTTGTTCGAGATCTCATTATTTGCCCTTTTACTGTATTTTAATACATCTTGTCAAGTATACCGTTTACTCTATCAATTTCATTTGCAACACTTACAGGGTGAGTCAAAAAAAAAGAAGTTTACTCAACTTCAGCGATTTGTTTAGAAAAAAGTATTCGTTGGTTTTCAAAACAATTTACTACGGTATAAAGACAAATTCATTAGCTTTAATATGAATTTTATGTGGTTTAGATTGGTTGAGGGAAACTTATTTTACGCTGTTTTGAATGAACGTGACCAATTTAACGTCCGAACACGCTTCCAGATTTTGACCATTATATTTCATAAGATACGGCCAATAAAAAATTACAATACCTACAGCGAAAGGATCAATTCCTTTGTTATGAAATGATTAAAGTGTGGTAATTGTGTCATAAATAGGCCTTAAAGCTGTCTATTGTCCCTCAGTGCAACTATCCTAAGCACACTCTCAAAGATCAGGAGAAAGACCAAACAAGATGCTGGATTATCAAGTGGGTTTCTATTCATTAACAGGAATAAATTTTACATGTAGAGAGAGAAAGAGAGGGATCTAGACTATTACTTACTAGTCTTACTGTGGACATTGACAATTTTTGATTGGTTCAAGGATAATGTTTACTTAATCGGACATATTACGAAAAATAAGTGCAATATTATGTTTATTGATTTTATCAAAATACTATATCGTTTATTATTCACATTATCAGATAGTCACTGGTGACAATATTTATTCAATATCCTCATCTAGTTTTATCATGTTTATGAATATCCCTGGCGGACTATTTAATCCTTGCAATTATTATTTATTAACTGACAGTGGTGATACGATTTAATCCATATTTCATGCTTTAATCTGTTAGGAGACAATTTTGAACAAGTCTATTGTCTACTTAATTCTTTTAATAAACAAGATGTGTAATGCTTTACATCATAAATCCTAGTAAACATTATTATGCTCGTTAAGCTTGAAATTAAAAACCGTGTTTTTGGTGAAAAAACAGCTCCTGTACAGAAATAGTCATATTTACTTAACGGTATCATCAAATAGCGTGATCTTTTTCCAGATGATAGCAAAGAAATGGCGCAATCATTTAAAGTTTTGTTTTGCCTTGATTTTGTGGTCAACATTTTGTTGTTGTTGATTTTTTCATTTAGGGTAAACTTTTTTTTGACTCACCCTGTATATCGGGAAAGCGGATAGCATTTAGACCTTTGAAATAAGACACTAAATTATTCTCAACCTGACGTTTTTGATGCTGTTTTGTAACCGACAGACAGTCGATATTGGGGGCGATCTTTTTCAGGTCATAGGCCAATATATTTTCAAATCCAACATTTTGGTTTATCGACACAGTTTTTGAAATCTTTATTTATCGATTGACAAACAAGGATTCAAATATATAGTTAAATACGTTAAAAAACCTGGTGTTATCGGCGAATTTGGTTGTTCGAATTACTGGACATTGAGCTTTCCATATACATGATATTCGCGCGTTGTAAATTCTGATAAACGTTGATGTCACCTCATTGTCTACATTACCCTATACATGTTATACACCTGTACACTAACATTTTTAGTTAAAGGAACATCGTCCCACAACCAACTTCTTGATGTCCCCTTCTTTCTCCAAGTTTTGGAGAAGGTGAAATTCTTTGATGTAATTATGTGTCCACGTTGTGTAGCTTTTTACCGGTTCATGTTCAGAATAATGGTTCTGGATCGGTTTTCCATCGCCAGTATGTTTATAGGGATAGAAACCATATAAGGATATGTCCCGACAGAAATAGCGCGCCATCGAATAGACATTCAGGCCCTGTGTTGCTATTGATAGCCAAGGTAAATTCCAGTCTCTGAAAGAATAAGTATGAATATAATTTATTAAATTAAATCACAACATAACACATTTAATACATTAGAATCATGGCCGTCAGATGGGGGGGGGGGGGGGGGGGGGGGGGTGCGTTGGGTACCCCCCTTGAAAATCTCTTCTTTTTTTCCTTCCTTTTTTAGGGTAAAAATTGCGTTTTTCTTAGTTTCAAATTTCAATGATAGTAAAACTACTCATAAACATTGACTACAGTGCTTTTTGGACTGCGAAATTTTGTGTCCTTGCGATTTTTTTTTTATACTTCACCCCCCCCCCCCCCCTCTCCCCCCCCCCCCCCCCCCCCCCCCCCCCCCCACACTTACGTGGAATTCATGAGGTGACTGACTTGGAAAATTTTTGGGGCAACCTTTTACGAAAATTTTAGGTGAAAACGCACCCCCCCTTGGGCAAAAGTGTCTGACGGCCCTGAGAATGAAAGTTCATCTGTGTTGGTGATAAATAATATGAAGTTAAACTTTCGATACACAACACAAGAAATAATTACCTGGAATTTTCAGGTGTTGCTACACCTTTCATCAGCAGACTAATGACTCGACTTGACCTTTTGAAGGTGTGACGTCAGAATCGGGTCATAGACTCTTGGTAATTTGTACCTGCCCCCGTCTTTGTTGAGTGATGGTTGGTTGGCTCGTCAAATCACCCTGTCCAGCACAAATTGGGCGTTATTCAAACGCTACACCACAGGGCTGATACTGTCATCACTGACCAGGTTGACATCACTACAGAGAAGTAGCACGTTGATAAAGCATTGACCAAGTGTGGGTACCCGAAGTGGGCATTCGACCGTGTCCACAAACCTAAGGGTACGGTCAAACCGAAAACTAAAGACAGTGAGAAACAGAAAAAGGACACGTAGTGTTGCCTTATATCAAGGGCCCATCAGAGGCTCTCCGCAGGATTTTCGGAAACTACGGGATACGCGCTTACTTCAAACCCACGCGCACACTACGCCAACTTCTGGTCTCTCCAAAAGACAAAACTGAGAAGGACACTGTAGGCCCAGTGTACATGATCCCTTGTCAGGGTCAGACTACCCGGGTCTTTGCTCCGAGTCATACATCGGACTAAACCGAACGCTCATTAAAGACACCGTTTCTAGAGCACAAGGCGTCCTAGTTCCACCTCGTCCGAGGTATCCAACACATCCACATTGAGTCGCCAGGACACAGCGTTGACTTAGACAAAGTCAAGATTTTGGATAGGGATCCTCGTTGGTTTGAGAGAGGTGTCAAGGAGGCAATATACATCAGAGCCAACCAACCATCACTCAACAAAGACGGGAGCAGGTACAAATTACCAAGAGTCTATGACCCGATTCTGATTCTGACGTCACACCTCCAAAAGGTCAAGTCGAGTCATTAGTCTGCTGATGAAAGGTGTAGCAACACCTGAAAATTCCAGGCAATTATTTCTTGTGTTGAGATCGAAAGTTTAACTTCATATTACATGTAATAAATTTACATGCTTTACATGCTTAGGGCTCGTTAACATAACATAACATAACAATTAATATTTATATAGCGCTATTCCATCTAGATCATAGCGCATGTAACACATCAGTACACAAAATACATTTAGCATGGACAAAGGTGAGTCTTTAGACTACAACGAAAATGAGAGATATTGTCAGTTTCTCTTATGGTACGAGGGAGATTGTTCCATGCCCGTGGACCAGCTACACTGAAAGATTTCTGACCCAAGACCTTATTTGTCCTAGGAACATTTAGGCGAGTAATGTCATTTGCAGAACGAAGAGCTCTTCGAGGAACATATGGTGACAGTAAATTGCATAAATATCCAGGTGCAGTATTGTTCATGCTTTTGAAGACAAAAAGACAGAGTTTGAATTGAATCCTTTCCCGTATGGGCAGCCAGTGGAGTTCTTTAAGCGTGGGAGTAATATGGTCACGCATGGATATGGAACATATCAACCGAGCGGCATTGTTCTGCAATCTTTGAACTCTGTTCAATTCATGTTCCGTAGCACCAAAGAGAAGAAGATTACCATAGTCAAGACGAGAGATAACTAAAGCTCTAACGACATGATGAAGAGTGTCTTTATCGAGGTATCGCTTTATTCTACGGATGTTTCTTAACTGGTAATGTGTAGATTGACAGAGGCTAGATATTTGTTTGGTCATGGTCATATTTGCATCAAATTTTACACCCAGGTTCCGAACAGACAGCGTTGGTTCAATATGTGCATCACCAATTGCCAGGGACACAGGTGGCAAGCTCTGGAGAAAATGGGGTGATCCAAACACAATAAACTCTGTTTTGCTCTCATTTAATTTCAACATGTTAATGGTCATCCAATTTTGGATTTCACAAATACACAGTTGTAGCCTCTTGATTGCGTGTTGCATAGCACCAGGTATTTTGGGGTTAAAGGAACAGTATAACTGCGTGTCGTCTGCATAAAGGTGAAAGTCTAAGCCATGGCGGCGAATGATGTTTCCGAGAGGGAGCGTATAGATTAAAAACTTTAAAGGACCAAGAATGGATCCTTGCGGTAGACCATATTTTAGATCCACAGGATCTGAGTAGCTGTTGCCAATGGACACGCGGCTCTGTCTACCAGAGAGGTATGACTTAAACCATTGTAGGGCAGTACCTGATACACCTAGCTCTGTGTTCATTCTCCTAAGTAAAACAGTATGGTCGATAGTGTCAAAGGCTGCAGACAGATCCAATAAAACAAGAAAAACTATATGCGACTTGTCCATCGCCATGAGTACATCGTCTTTAATCTTTAAAAGCGCCGTTTCTGTACTGTTATGTGTCTTATAAGCAGACTGGTATAGCTCCTCAAGATCGTGCCGAGACATGTGCTGTTTCAGTTGTGTGGCAACAGCTTTTTCGATAAGTTTGGCAACAAATTTGATATTAGAAACAGGACGATAACTGCTTAAGGCGTTGTGATCCAATGATGGTTTTTTCAAAATTGGTGATATTATGGCTTGACCAAGGGAGTTTGGGAAAATGCCGGTTGAAATAGATGTGTTTATGATAGATGTGAGAACAGGTAGAATAATATCCAACTTGTCCTTTAAGAACCACGTAGGAATGGTGTCAAGAGCACATGATTTACTAGCAAATCCCTTCACTAATTTCCGTGCATCCTCCTCTGTAATCCTTTCAAACTCGTTTAACATTTCCAAGTCGGTTGGGAGTTCATTGATCTCGTTGGTGGTCGTATCATTGTCAGGCTGTTGCTCATTAAGAGTGTTGCGAATCTTATCAACCTTGTCCTTGAAGAAAACAGCGAAATCATTTGCCAGAAGTTGAGGTGAATCGGATTCAGGGAGAATTCTGCGGTTTTTGTTGAGTAAAGAGTTGACAGTCTTGAAAACATCCTTTTTGTCTGAAGTTGCAAGAGAGGACCTGTAAAACTCCGTCTTACTGTCATCAATCAGTTGATTGACTCTATCCCTCTGATTTTGATAAGCCATACGATCGATCTCAGTACCAGATTTACGCCATTTACGCTCATATTTTCTTCTCAAACGTCTCTCGACTTTGATATCCTGATGATACCAAGGTTGCTTGGGTCGTAACTTATGGGATTTAGTTTTGAGAGGTGCGTGCTTATCCAGTACCCGAAGTGATGGCAGATTCAAAGCTGGTCAGCAATTCCATAGGTGACTTACCAGATTGTATTTCACAAACTTTAGATGCTAGGTCCTTTTCGAAAGCATCGTGGTTCATATGCTGGAAATTTCTACTAGTAGAGACAGAATTTACAGGCACCGATTTCTCTTGGTTTAACACGCAATGAATCATGTGATGATCAGATAAAGAGTATTCCTTCACCTTGCAGTTATTGATTAATTGATCATCGCGGCATGTTATAACAAGATCCAAAGTATGTCCTGCCCTATGTGTAGGTTCGTGAATGTGCTGGTGCAATCCTGGAAGAAACAAGTGATGAATTAAATCTCTTAACAACCGAATGATCAGGCTTGTCAACATGAATGTTAAAGTCCCCTAGTATAAGTAGTCTGCTTGTTAAAGATGATACGGTGGTGATAAAGTCATCAAACTCTTCCAAGAAATCACATGTATTCTTAGGGAAAGGATCAGGGCGATAAATGACGACATATGTAATTCCATGTATCGGGTCCGTGATGCAAGCATATTCAAAGGTATGAGTAACCAGATCAGGTTTGAAAGTCCCGGAATTTCATCGCTGTTTTATATACTACAGCAATACCTCCGTGGTCATCAGTACCTCTTGGATAATTTAAGACGAGTATGTCGGTGGTGTGCATTCTCCAATGACAACAGCATCATTTTCATTCAACCACGATTCTGTTATGCACATAACATCAACATCATGCTCAATCAGGTAGTCGCTTAAAAATGTGGTTTTATTTCCGACAGACCGGGCGTTCCAAAGGCACATTGTAACCTTTTTCTTTTTGTTAGTTTTGTTAGGTAAGGAATATCTGCCAGTTTCTGAATTTGCTGATTCTAATGTGACGTTATGTTTGACTTGTCCATTATTTCCACGATGTGTTGGATTGTCTGTTGTTTATACCAAGAGTCACCAAATGTCTCCATAAAGTGTTTGATACATGGGCTTTGGATTTCATATTATGATTAATATGAAGTAACTGCTCCTTGGTATAAGAGAGTGTAGGCCTTGATTTTGACTGACGTAATAGTGGGTGCAGGTGTAATATCAGGACCGGTGTTTGGATGAATATCACCGGCCTTGATGAGGAGTTGTAGCTTGAAAGTCACTGTAGAGTTCTACCCATTATTGCACAGATTATGGTTGTCAAAACCAGAGAATATTATGTTTAAATTTAATTGTAAACTAAAGTTTGATCAGTTCCAAATTGGCGAGAAAAATTCGCGGTTTTTATCTCTCCTCGCGCAAAAAGTAATTCAAGCGCACGCGCGAAATTATGGCCCCACGCGCGCAATTTTGGCCCGCACCCTAATTACTAATCACGCCATATGATGCGTAGTGCGCTGTTTGCCTCATCCGGGCCGCGTCATTCTGTATCCATTTGCTGTTTGTTTACTTATAAGCATGCTGGCTGCATGAAACAGTGGCGTACCCAGCTTTTGGAAACTGGGGGGGGGGGGGGGGGGGGGGTTGGGGGGGGGGGTTGTACCGACGAAAGACATGATGTACCGACAATTGTTTTTACATACTTCCTAAAAAATCGTAAAACTTGCACAATTTTTCCCCGTCAGCAGCTGAAATTTATAAGAGGGGGGGGGGGGGGGGGGGGGGTAGTAGTGATGAAATTGTGTTCGCATAACCGGCCAAAATCGCAAATCTACCGACGGAGGGTCGTTTTTACCGACGGGGATATTTCAGGGGGGGGGGGGGGGCACTGGAATGAAATGAAAATTAGAAAAGATGGAGGAAAAGAATGAAGTAAAAAGAGCCACTTCCTACAAATAAAGTTAACAATTTTGCTGTCAGCCTTCGGACATGAGAAAAGAATAGTCTTGATTCAATCTCATTTGCCACACAGGCATGTGCAAGGAGGCTTCGCTAATTTGGAATTGATCAAACTATAGCTTCGTTTTCCAATTTTATACCACGAGATACGGTTCAAATGAGGGGTAGACCGACTCCGTCGGCCTCGGGTATCGAACCCGGGTCGTCTGCCTTGAAGTGAGTACCACATAAGCAAGCCACGGAGCCCGCGTTTCTAAAAATATCAAGATTTTCTTCCGAATCTTATAGCCCGCCTGTAACATTTACAGTCAACCTTTGACCGTAAAATTTACAGGTTTTATCTAACAGTGTAGGGTCTTCTATCTATGCAAGATGGGGACAGGCCTGAGATCAGAAGCCAAACTGACTAATTTGGGTTAATATGTTACATTATTTGCCATTTTATTTGGGGGCATCAGGGGGGGGGGGGGAGATCTATGTTCAATGCACTAATATTCGTTCTGTATTGAAACTTACTTTTCAAATTTAACTGCTTCCCAATTGTAAGCCACGTTAATGTTCAGGTCCGTTTCTTTCAGTCCGCGTATAACGTTCATTAAGGCTGTTCTCTTGTTGTATTCGTCCGTCTCCTTTGTATACCAAAGTATAGAGTTATTCATATAAGTCAACATCTGATCTATCTTGTTCTGATCATGCTTCTCAAGAGCTTCTTTGCGCTGCTGTAACGAAGTAAAATGCGCAGAAAGTGTCCTCAGAGTGTCCCAATTTATTGCCATTAAGTCTATTCTTGAGCCCACATCATCATTGAAATGTTCCACGTCTTTTAAATTCATGCGTATCACGAAATCATGCGAATCAATATCTTTGCCACAACGGCTGTTAAACAGAATGCCTCCGTTACCTATGATAGCGCATGATTTCTTATAAAACACGGAAGAGAACGGCTCATAATACTGATCGATAGGGCACCTGTCTAATGACATCAACGTCGAACTTCTCTGCATAGTATGACTTGTAGGCTTATTGCTAGATAATTTTGGCGGGAAGTTTTGTTTTAAATGTACGTTGGCAATAGGCGTCGTCTGCGGATAAATCAAAATGGCGCCTCTCATCGGAATGCATCGCTGTGTCCCGTTGTATCTGAAATGAAGTTAACAAAGATTGATTATAGATATTTTGTATGTTTGTTTGATTTTTAATTCTGCAATTGTATCACCGTCATTTAAGATTTGCTATATAGGGTATCTGTATCTGAAATGAAGTTAACAAAGATTGATTATCAGATATTTTGTATGTTTGTTTGATTTTTAATTCTGCAATTGTATCACCGTCATTGTGCACGATTTGAAACGGCCATTTGATATTGATCCGTGCATTGAACCATGGAATTATTGTTGTTTGTATAAAACGTTGTTAATCTAGTTTATCTCCCAAAGTACGAAAGTAATCGACTGAAAAATAAGCAAACCGTGGCAAGTTTCGTAAACTGACCGTGTTTTTCGTCATTCCAATGGGATTTACACACAGTAAATTGGTTTTGCTAAAATGGTCATTATCATCACATTAATTGTCAAAATGTTCCTGAAAAATTATTCGTTCACTCTGGGATAAGTCATTAATACTCTGACACTGAGTTGTCAAATGAAAAGGCAAATCTGAATACAAGCATCACCTGTTACAGACCAAGAAGGCAATCAGTCTACAAGAAGTGAACGCACGTGTCAGAGCTGTTCGCATGTTGGACAAAATGGTGGCCATGTCGAAAGAAGGCTTCATGAAAAAACTTAATAACAAACAACTAAATGATTTCTATTTTAAACTGCAAGGAAGCTAACGTTTGATTGTATGTCTTAAAAAAAAACCTTAAAGCAGAAGACCGTTACTCATACCGTATAATTTGTGAACCTAAAGGCAAATGTGAATGACTTTTCAGTGCAATTATCAAGAAACAAAGTGTCTTCAGAACATTTTTATTAAGTTTTATTTATTTCTACAATGTTTTACCACCTTTGGCTCATTAAATATACCAAGAACCTGTAATAAATTACAGGCACAGCAACGCCTTACTTGTAGACTCTGACTCCATATCATCATGCTGCTGTAATATTCATGTCGTAACTGTGTAAATCCCATTGGAATTACGAAAAATGCGGACAGTTTACAAAACGTGTCACAGTTTGCTTATTTGTTAGTCGATTACTTTCTTTTTGGGGGAGGATAAACTAAATTAACAACGCTTTATACAACTACAGACAACAACAATTCTATGGTTCAATGCAAGCATCAAGGTCAAATGGCAATTATTTTTTATTCACCCTGTATATTAGGGTAGAAAAAATAACAGGTAAGGTTGTCGATCCAGTTAGTTATCTTGCCCAGTCAGCTAGCATATCACGCGTATGGTCGCTGCGAGAGACATTTCTAACATTTACATACGACTATACGAGTATATGCAGTGGGTACACACTAAAAACTCTGGGGTCAAAAAATTACCCCGACGCGGTCATTTTTGACCCCGTTTCCGGTATCAAATATGCACACTACCCCGGACGGGGTTAAAATGACCCAATTGGTCGGGGTTATTCTAATGACCCCGTACTTGGTCAAAAAGTAACCCGTTGTGGTCCAAATAGGCCTATAACCCCATTTTGGGTCAAATGAAATGACCACTTTGGCAGTGGTCAAAATATAACCCCATTTTGGGGTCGGAATGAAACGACCCCTTTGGCATGGGGTTACTCAATAACCACATTACGTGGTTGTTTTCAACCCAATTACTAGGTGAAATTAACCCAATTACTGGGTCAAAATAACCCAAATTATTGGGTCAAATTAAAATGAAACACAATTAATAATGATATTTAGAAATAGATTGTTTCAAGCACCATTTTATTTTGCTGATTGCATACTTTTCTAATTTACTTCATTAATATAATGCACGTATCTGGTTTGTGAACAATCACTAAGTGAGTGACGTCTTGAATTAATCATGTTAATAAAATGGCTATATAAATCCTTACGAAATCTACTTTCCATGGTGTCATTTTTAAAGAAGCCGATGCACACCCGTGTGTCAAATAGTTCTGAAGTGCAAGTCATTATAAAGTTGATAAATTGAGCGGCAGTTGGTCACATTATTATCTTTATTTCATAATAATGCAAACACATTTTATGTTAATGCTCAATCTTGAATTTAGATTTCCATAGCTTATGTTTGAGACGGACGGATAGTCAATACTTTATATAGGTACCAATACGCCACGGCATAGGCATCGGCAAAATAACCCCGAAGGGTTTTGACAACGTTCACCGGGGTCAAAATAACCATACGATCGCGGTCATCCTATAACAATAATAACCCCATTATGGGTCAAAACAACCCCAAACGGGGTTGATTCCAAATGACCCCGGGAAAATGACCCATTAGATTTTAGTGTGTATGACACAATTTGAGCTGTTATTTATTGACTCATCTCATTCAGGTAATAATTATTATATAATTATGTAATATTTAATAGTACCTTCCCCCTTCCTTTATTTGAAAGGTGAGGGGTCGGGGGGGGGGGGGGTGGTCAAACTTGCATTGAATCTCCATTTTCATGAATTAAAAGTCAGAACAATTGAATTTCAGGTACATCATATTTCTGTTAACTATATCAGCGAATTAATTTAACTCATTGAGGGCCTCTCTAGGGGTTGTATGTCAGCTTCCTAGACCCACAATTAATTTGTTGTTCAGAATTCATGTGTATAGACCCTGAAACATCAGTAACATTGGCAAGCGATCAAGGCATATCTGGAAGTTATATATGAATAAAATCAACTAATTTAGTCATCTTTCTGGGTATCCCTCTAAAAGGTGGGATTTAGGCAGTTCACTAGGCCTATATCAATAGTTAAACTGATGATTTTCTTTCTGGCACAGACCAATGTTATAATAATATTTCAAGATTTGGAAGGTGTTTACATTATTAAATTAAAGGCACATCCGTCAAATATGATTTGTATTAAAAATTGTATCAAATGTGTTAGTGCATGACGAGAGTTGAATAAACTTCTTGTGAATGAGTCATCAAGCGATACCATACAGTGTACAGGGTGAGTCAAAAAAAGTTTACCCTAATTGAAAAAATCTAAAAAAATATTTCTGACCACAAAATCAAGGCAAACAAAACTTTAAACGATTGTGCCATTTCTTTGCTTCCATCTAGAAAAAAATCACGCTATTTGATGATACCGTTAAGTAATTATGACTATTTCTGTACAGGAGCTGTTTTTTCACCAAAAACACGGTTTTTAATTTCGAGCTTAATAATGTTTACTAGGATTATGATGTAAAGCATTACACATCTTGTTTATTAAAAGAATTAAGTAGACAATAGACATGTTCAAAATTGTCTCCTAATAGATTAAAACAATAGACAGCTTTAAGGCCTATTTATGACACAATTACCACACTTTAATCATTTCATAACAAAGGAATTGATCCTTTCGCTGTCGGTATTGTAATTTTTTATTGGTCGTATCTTATGAAATATAATGGTCAAAATCTGGAAGCGTGTTCGGACGTTAAATTGGTCACTTTTATTCAAAACAGCGTAAAATAAGTTTCCCTCAACCAATCTAAAGCAGATAAAATTCATATTAAAGCTAATTGATTTGTCTTTATACAGTGGTAAATTGTTTTGAAAACAAACGAAACCTTTTTTCTTAAAAAAATCGCTGAAGTTGAGTAAACTTCTTTTTGACTCACCCTGTATGTCTTGTTTTTCATGCTATAAGCATGATAAGGAAGTAATACATAAATGTATTGTTTAAAGTACACGTGCCAGTAGTATGGTTATATTCACATGTTTTGTTTGTTACTATGGATGATAAAAAGACAAATGTGTTTTCCGTTCAAATAAAATTTCTTCTTTTTCCACAGTAGCCTCATAATGTTCAATAATGATTTTTAAAATAATGATTTAAAATTTATTAACCACATCATCGCTGTTGGGAAACTGTGCATAAGCAAGTTTAGATAGGCCTATGGCAACCAACCAAATCTTTTATTCCTATTTGAAAAAGAACTCTGTCTTCGTAGACTGATTTCACTGCTATAACTATGTCATGTACAGGCTGTAACAAAAAAAAGGTATACAGTTTTGATAAAAATATTAAAAATATCTCCCGTAGAATTTCTGTTTTGAGTTTCAATAGTATGCGAGGGGAATTTTCTAAGCTTTCGAATAAGCTTTTAAACGTTTGATCATAGTTTACGGGAAAATACACCTATTTCAAATCATGTTCTTTATATATGAAGAGCTAGTTCCAAAAGGCGCTAACTCACTAAAAGTGAAATAGGAGAAAAGCAACGTTTTTTAAAATGAGTATGTTGCACTTCTTCGATTATGCTAATTTTCTGCCATATGAAAGAGACCATACGTGGAAGCTTAAAAATTGGTTTGATTTCATTTTTTGATTTTCACTGTATTTCCTATGTCTTTCTTTATTTTTGGAAATCAGTGGAGTTGGCGCCTTTTGGAACCAAAATGTTTCGACCAATTTTCAAAAACCACTTAACCAAGCAATCTTTATTTCCAAGCTTAGGAACAACCGATTTGAACGAAATAAAAATTAGTTTACATTTTAGGTTACTTAGGTTACATTTTATTTTATGCATCTCTATTCATTTTAAATAGGTTTAAAAAATGAATGAAATCGAAATATATATTTGAGAGGTTCGTTTCAAGAGATGGCGTTATTCTCTATAATCTCAACGGTTTGGAGTTATGGTTATACAGGGTGTATCAAAAAAATTAGGACGGTGTGATTCTTATTTAAATCATTGGACCATGACCAATTTAGTCTCACTGTAAAGCCCAATTAATTATTATGATATCCTGAAAATATAAGATCAATGTGATGCAAAATAAGAAAACTAGCGTACTTTGCGTAAACCATGTCATTTACTGGTTTGTACAATGGGATATACATAACAGACCAGCATGGTTTACGTTTCAATACGTTATAATAATTTAATGTAAAAGCTGAATGCAAACTGCTTATCCACAAATATAGCCAGAAAATGACAGAATACAACATGCACAACATATATATATATATATATATATATAGACAGAGGAACAATAGGCAGGAAGTGACAGAGATAATGTAACACAGAGGGGGTCAAAGTGACAGATGGATGAATATGGGAAGGTATATCAAACTTGACAGCTGATTGATGAAGTGGATAATGTAACAAAAGGATGACATAGACAAAGGGGAGATTAAAAAGTAAAAGGCAAATGGGATAAGAAAAAAATGGTGAGTAAGATCCATAATGGTTATTGATGACTACAAATAAATAATAAAAATGGATGGAAATGTAAAATGACTGAGGGATGCATTTAAGAAAACAAGATAAAACAAAGTGGGAGTAGGCCTGTGGAAACAAATAATGGGGCGTAGGGGAACCGGTGCTCCCCTGAAATATCTCCGTCGGTAAACTTGAGTTTCCGGCGGAAAATTTGCAATGTTTTCAGCCGTTTTTGAGGACAACTATGTCGGAGAACTTAATAGAATATACGGCACTGCGAGACTAACTTCACTCTAAGGCAGACTTGTAAACCGGCCCAGGACAGAACTGCTGGAGAACTGACTATTCTGTGTTTTGCCGAATGATCCAAAAACAATTGCAAGAACTAAATATTGACTATACAAACGCAGAAAATCTAGCAGAACTGGCCAGTGACAGATATACCTGGCATTTACTAACTGATAAGTGAGGGCGCCATGTCAACAAAGACGTAATGCGTAACTGATGATGATGATGACTGCGACGCGTTATGTGCTACGCGCCGACTGCATGGTTACAGTGTACGCAGAGAAAAACAAACATGGCCCGTAGAAATAGTCTCAAAAGCCGGGCTGAAAAGGCCCTGGATTTGACTCCTTTTGCTCATATCTCGGTCAATTCTGTACGGTTTTCGGCCGTTTATAGCTTATAACCCGTGTCATGGCATCATCTAATATCAGTGAAATATTCACGGCTTTAAAATGCAAAATGAGAAAGCCTTTTCAGGATATACGATATTTTTATTCAAATATGACCATAAACAATATTATGAGCCACAAAAGCGGCATACATCATTACATGAACAAAGCATGAACAAATTGGTGAGGTTAGCACAATGCAGAATTAATTATCTTTGGTGAGTCTATTTCTAATTTTCCATATGATGTTAGTGCCAATCATAGCACTAATTGAGGTATATTTTGCAACGGCCTTAGCAACTTTGATGGGGAAACCAAGTTTCCTTAACCCACTGCAGAAGCGGTAGTGAACATGTCCGAGTGACCCAATCACGAAAACGAGGATTTTACAATCAAAACCGCAGATGGTTAGCATATCGCAAAGAGGCATGTACTTCTGGAACTTGGTGTTGTAACACTCATCAATGAAAGCATCAAATGGGCATGAAACTTCGAAAATGAAACACTTCATGTTTTCATGATCAATCAGGAAAAGATCCGGTTTCCTCGCCTGAATGTGCTTAAAAATGTTTGCAAATTCGATTTCCTCGTCGTCGTTGGTGATTAGGGCACCCGAAATGAGTTTTTCACAGTAAACCACAAACGAATTGTTATATTTTGTGATTTCTTTTTGAAGGATATTAACAATTCTATTATGTCTCGATGTGTAATTGTTTCGGAACTGCATACATCCATTTGCAACATGCGATATTGTATCGTATGGGTTCCTACACAAAGGGCAAGACTTGAGGAAACATGACATGAAGCAAGGAATTAGACTCAGCTATTTGCAGTCTGGCCTTGGTGATAAATTTAACCAAATCATCACTTAAATCACCATTCTTTAAATGCTCCATTGAGCATGCATAGTCTATCTTCTCGAGACCAGCAAGTCTTCCCTGTGATACTAGATCTTTCCAGTTTATCAGTTCAGTCTCTGTCAGTTTATAACGAAACACATAGGAATAGAACAATATTTGGGGTTTGAGGTCAAAAAAATTCGCACGGTCAAAAAAAATCGCACACACAGTACATGTACTATATGTACAATTTTGCCTTATATTTGACTATTTGGGCTGAATATGTCCACACATAACCAATACCTCGCACGCAATCTCGGTCTTTTATCATTTTTTCCCCTATTTTTTTCTTCTTCCCCTTATTCATTTTTGTATAGGGGGCGGGGGCACAAATGCGTTTTGGGGGCGGGGGCGCAAATGCGTTTTGGGGGCGGGGGCACAAATGTTTTTTTCCCGTCAGGGGGGGGGGGGGGGGGGGGGGGGGGGCATTCCCCCCACCCTGCCCCCCCCCCCCCCGAGCTACGCCACTGATTGTGTTCTTTTATTCTATTGAAAATAATTATTAAATTAATTAAAATATTAATCTTAATAAAAGTCTTGTTTTTAATGCAATTATAACATATTCAGTGTCGTGAATATTATGAAGGATCTCTCTCTCAGTGCCCCTTTATTAAAAGTAAAAAATTAAACGCATGTTTAGCTTTAACTTAAAACCACGTTTAAATACGGACAATAAAAGTCCGACTAATTAATATAACTAGCGGTACGCCCGTCCTTCGGACGGGCTCTCCCGCTAGGGAGTAGGGCCTACCAGATAGAACACAAAATGAAACAACACATAAGTGTTGGCAAATTTATGACGAAACACATAGGAATAGAACAATATTTAAAACATTTTTGTTTTAATTCAAAAGTTTTCAAATTTCAATTAAAAGACCCCCGCCCGCCCACGCCCCGTGGCATATTTCAACTCCAAGGCCTAAACCTTAACCATCTCCCGTAGCCCACCAGTCACTCCCTTGCCCTGCTCCCGCCCGTGACATATCCGTTACGCAATTTAGCATCACATTTCTTCATCATTACACCCCCCATTCGTCACCGCCCCCGCCCCGCCCGTGGCATATCTCAACCCAAGGCCTAAAGTTCCCCAACTGCGGCTTATCTCAACGCCTAGGCCTAACCTTAACCATCTCCCGTAGCGCGGCGTATTTCTCCAATATTTGTCCGCCAGCGTGTCGCACACAGTATCAAATCCCACATCTGACATCATGTTACGTAATTTAGATTCACCATATCATGTTTTGTTTTATCAGAAACCACATTATTTCGTTACTTTATGACCCGCTGCCGCCCCCCCCCCCGCCCGCCCTGCCGTCCCCGCCCGCCCCCGTCTCCGCCCCCGCCCCGTGGCTTATCTCAACCCCAAGGCCTAAACCATAACCAACCCCGTGTTGGGCTCTCCCGCTAGGGAGTAGGGCCTACCAGATCGAACACCTACAAAACGAAACAACTTAAAGTGTTAGAACATTTATAACGAAACACATAATAGAAATAGAACAATATCTAAAACATTTTTGTTTTAAATCAAAAGGTTTTGTAGTAGGATTAATTCAAAAGTTTTCAAATTTCAATTAAAAAAGACCCCCCGCCCGCCCACGCCCCTTGGCATATTTTAACTCCCAAGGCCTAAACCTTAATCATCTCCCGTACCCCACCCGTCACTCCCCGCCCCCGCCCCCGCCCCGTAGCATATCCGTTACGCAATTTATCATCACATTTCTTCATTAACCCCCTGTCTCCCAAACAACATTACATCATAACACACAACCCCATTCGTCACCGCCCCCGCCCGTCCCGCCCCGTGACATATCTCAACCCCAAGGCCCAATGTTCCACGCCCCGCGTCTTATCTCAACGCCAAGGTCTAACCTTAACCATCCCCCGTAGCGCGGCGTATTTCTCCAATATTTGTCCGCCCGCGTGTCAAATCCCACATCTGACACCATCGTTACGCAATTTAATAACACATATCTTTATTAGCCCCATCCCAAACCACATAACCCTACCATAACCTACATGTAGGCACTAAGGGGATCATTACACACAACCCCTAACCGTCACCGGCCCGCCCCCGCCTCGTGGCTTATGCAACCCCAAGGCCTAAACCGTAACCAACTCCCGTGCTGCAGCGTATTTCTCCAATATTTGCCCGCCCGCGTGTGTAGGGGTGCGTGAGTGTACGGTGCGTGTGCGCGTTTTTTTGCATGGCGCACTGCGCGATATGTGCAACGCGCGCCGACTGCATGGTTACAGTGTACGCATAGAGAAAAAACAAACATGGCCCGTAGAAATAATCTCAAAAGCCGGGCTGAAAAGGCCCTAAATTGAATATCATTTTGCTCATATCTCGGTCAATTCAGTGTACGGTTTTTGGCCATTTATAGCTTATAACCCGTGTCAGGTCATCATCCAGTATCAGTGAAATATTCACGGCTTTAAAATGCAAAATGAGAAAGCCTTTTCAGGATACATACACACCTACATACACCCATACATACAACATACGGCGAATTATAGTAAGACTAGCGGAACGCCCGTCCTTCGGACGGGCTCTCCCGCTAGGGGGTAGGGCCTACCAGATAGAACACCTACATAATGAAACAACTTATGTTGGATAATTTATAACAAAACACAGGAATCGAATAGAACAATATCTAAAACATTTTTGTTTTAAATCAAAAGGTTTTGTAGTAGGATTAATTCAAAAGTTTTCAAATTTCAATTAAAAAAATTAAAAAAGACCCCCCGCCCGCACACGCCCGTGGCATATTTCAACTCGAAGGCCTAAACCTTAACCATCTCCCGTACCCCACCCGTCACTCCCCCGCCCCCGCCCCCGCCCCGTGGCATATCCGTTACACAATTTAGCATCACATTTCTTCATTAAACCCCTGTCTCCCAAACCACATTACATCATTACACACAACCCCCATTCGTCACCGCCACCGCCCGCCCCGCCCGTGGCATATCTCAACCCCAAGGCCCAAGTTCCACGCCCCGTGGCTTATCTCAACGCCAAGGCCTAACCTTAACCATCTCCCGTAGCGCGGCGTATTTCTCCAATATTTGTCCGCCCGCGTGTCACATACAGTATCAAATCCCACATCTGACACCATCGTTACGCAATTTAATAATACATTTCTTTATTAACCCCATCCCAAACCACATAACCCTAACATAACCTAGACCCTAAGGGGATCATTACACACAACACAACTTCTAACCGTCACCGCCTCCGCCCCCGCCTCGTGGCTTATGCAACCCCAAGGCCTAAACCATAACCAACCCCGTGTGGCGCAGCGTATTTCTACAATATTTACCCGCCCGCGTGTGTAGGGGTGCGTGGGTGTAGTGCGTGTGCGCGTTTATTTTGCATGGCGCACTGCGACGCGTTATGTGCTACGCGCCGACTGCATGGTTACAGTGTACGCAGAGAAAAACAAACATGGCCCGTAGAAATAGTCTCAAAAGCCGGGCTGAAAAGGCCTAAATTGGACATCATTTTACTCATATCTCGGTCAATTCTGTACGGTTTTTGGCCATTCATAGCTTATAACCCGTGTCAGGTCATCATCTAGTATCAGTGAAATATTCATGGCTTTAAAATGCAAAATGAGAAAGCCTTTTCAGGATACATACATACCATACACCCCTACACACATACATACAACATACGGTGAATTATAGTAAGACTAGCGGGACGCCCGTCCTTCGGACGGGCTCTCCCGCTAGGGAGTAGGGCCTACCAGATCGAACACCTACAATATGAAACAACTTAAAGTGTTAGAAAATGTATAACGAAATACATAATAGAAATAGAACAATATCTAAAACATTTTTGTTTTAAATCAAAAGGTTTTGTAGTAGGATTAATTCAAAAGTTTTAAAATTTCAATTAAAAAAGACCCCCCGCCCGCCCACGCCCCTTGGCATATTTCAACTCCCAAGGCCTAAACCTTAACCATCTCCCGTACCTCACCCGTCACTCCCCCGCCCCCGTCCCGTGGCATACCCGTTACGCAATTTAGCATCACATTTCTTCATTAACCCCCTGTCTCCCAAACTCCATTACATCATAACACACAACCCCATTCGTCAGCGCCCCCGCACGCCCGCCCCGTGACATATCTCAACCCCAAAGCCCAATGTTCCACGCCCCGCGGCTTATCTCAACGCCAAGGTCTAACCTTAACCATCCCCCGTAGCGCAGCGTATTTCTCCAATATTTGTCCGCCCGCGTGTCACATACAGTATCAAATCCCACATCTGACACCATCGTTACGCAATTTAATAATACATTTCTTTATTAACCCCATCCCAAACCACATAACCCTAACATAACCTACATGTAGGCACTAAGGGGATCATTACACACAACCCCTAACCGTCACCACCCCGCCCTCGCCCCGTGGCTTATGCAACCCCAAGGCCTAAACCGTAACCAACTCCCGTGCTGCAGCGTATTTCTCCAATATTTGCCCGCCCGCGTATGTAGGGGTGCGTGGGTGTAGTGCGTGTGCGCGTTTATTTTGCATGGCGCACTGCTGCGCGCTATGTGCAACGCGCGCCGACTGCATGGTTACAGTGTACGCATAGAGAAAATACAAACATGGCCCGTAGAAGTAGTCTCAAAAGCCGGGCTGAAAAGGCCCTAAATTGGACATCATTTTGCTCATATCTCGGTCAATTCTGTACGGTTTTCGGCCATTTATAGCTTATAACCCGTGTCAGGTCATCATCCAGTATCAGTGAAATATTCACGGCTTTAAAATGCAAAATGAGAAAGCCTTTTCAGGATACATACACACATACACCCCTACACCCCTACATACATACATACAGCATACGGTGAATTATAGTAAGATTGCGTTAATTTATTCTATTGAAAATAATTATTAAATTAAGTAAGTATTACTCTTAATAAAAGTCTTATTATTAAACCATGGACTTATCCATGTTATAACATATTCAGTGTCACGATATTTTAACATCAACTTCAAAGGTGGCCACAATGTACACTGTCATGTTTCCAATATTAAGAATACGCATTTTACGTATTTTTAGCCAGCCACGTGTCGTCACCGTATGTCGTCATTATTGAATGAGCACGTTTTGAACCCGGTTTTGAATGAGCACGTTTTACCATGTTTACTGCTGTTTTAATAAATGTTAAGATAAATTCTAACAAAGCTAACATTTTATGATAAAACGGTGATTTACAACAACAAAAAAAGACACTATTTTTCCGAATTTTACGGTCGGCCGCTGCAACACAACAATATTTGTTTGGCCTAATAATAATAATAATGCTTCGTGATGATGCACAACGGGACACCGTGTACTGATGTGGTCCTATTGTTGGTAAACATTGACTTTAAACAAGTATAATTGACCTCACACAGAGGTGTGAAAACTCTATTGTTCGATTACGTAATACGTCTTCAGCCGATATGACACACAACACTCTCGTATTTCACCGCCAAGTTGATACATTGCCTGTTACTCTCTAAGTAAACGTACAACCATTGCATTCGTGAGCAAGTAATAGTGTATCCGGGGCCCAGGATTAAAATAGGTTACACCCCCTGTCTTTAGAGTTATTGGGTCTGCGGCGAATTCTCAGCCTTCAAGGTTGATGCCTGTTGATGATGACCTCGAAACTAAGAGCCAAAGTTCACCTTCGACATACCTTAACGCATGAACAGCGACGAGGAGATTCAAATGTTTTTCCGACATTTTTTGAGTAAGTCCCAACCCGACAAACTTATGTAGGGATTAACAGCTTTGTCATAATCGCGTCTTTCCAATACAAAGTTCTCTCTCGATCAACCATAACACACTTGATAGTGCAATGATAGTAACATTAGTACAGGTGAGCGCGTATGTTGGGACATTTTTCCCGGCATGAGCTGCTCAACGAACCTAATACTGGTGACCCAGTAATGGTGACCCAGTAAGGATGCCATAAAGCATTCAGGGCAGGAGATAATTTGTATTAATGACTGTATCTAATATGATGCCAAAACTTTATATTTCAAAGATTGGATTAAGAATCGCATCATCACGACTCAAAGAATGCTGCGCTGAACTTGCCAGTCCACTCTGCAGGCTTTTTGATCTCTGCTTCACTCATGGTGTGTTCCCTAACCAATGGAAAACAGCATCTGTCCACAAGAGAGGTTCCAAGGCTGATCCGACAACGTACCGTCCTATCTCACTGCTAAGCAATATCAGCAAGATCATGGAAGCTGTTGTGCAGAAACAACTTCAACGCTTTCTTCTCAGCAATGATCTGATTTCCAACAGACAGTTTGGGTTTAGAGAAGGCCACAGTACAGCTGATCTCCTCAACATTTTGTCACAGAAATGGAACAACTCCCTAGACCAAAGTGACGAGGTTTGTGTCATTGCCCTTGACATAAAAGGAGCTTTCGACAAAGTATGTTACCAGAAGACTGCTTTCATGGATACACAACTACTTATCCGATAGATCTATAGTATCAATGTCGTCATGTCGGGACAAGTATCCAACACTGCACCCATAAATGCTTCTGTTCCACAAGGATCTATCCTTGGTCCACTACTGTTTTCTGTCTTCATTGATGACCTTGTGGATGTCTGTGACAACGAGCTCTACCTGTACGATGACGATTCAACACTTTTCGCACCCATTAAGTCTTCAACCAGCTCCAATGCAGTAGCTGCTAGCCTTAACAGTGATCTAAGCAATATGAAAGCGTGGGCTGATAAATGGAAAGTGACCTTTGAGCCTACCAAGTGCAAGACCATGGTAATCTCTAGGAAGAGAACCCCATCCCAACTTGAACTCTACTTTGGTGACTGCAAGCTACCATCTGCAGACAAACTGGAAATCCTGGGTGTTACCATTGATAGCAAGCTGACTTGGTCCAAACACATCTCGGCTGTCTCAACCAGGGCTGGCCAGAAGCTCGGCGCTCTTCGCAAGGTTGCAAATAAATTGACGGCATTGGGCAGATCTACTGTGTACAAATCACAAGTCCGTAGTGTAATGGAGTATGCTTCACTAGGCTGGTCTAGCGCTTCACCTACTATCCTAAGCCAGCTTGACAACATCCAAAGGAAGGCACTCAAGATCATTGGAGCTCATGATGCTACTGGTCTATCGCATCTCGGCATCACAAGCCTACTTCACCGGCGACAGGTAGCAGCAGCCACGGTCTTATACAAAATGCATACCAACCACTGCCCACAAGATTTAGCAGCACTGCTCCCCACACCATTATGTTCATCGTCGTGCTACGCGTGCAAGTGTTGCAATGCCTGATCATGCCCTTTCACTGCCGCCTGCCAGAACTTGCTGCTTAGACAGAAGTTTCATCCATACGGCTGTTCCACTGTGGAACAGTCTTCCAGTCAATGTTGCTGGCAACATCCAAGAGGAAGGACTACAATCGTTTAAATGTCGTGTTAACAGACACTTTCTCTACAGAGTATGTTGGCTAAGCTCTCTCGATGTATCAATGACCTCCAGATATTATTTTCGTCTTATTTTTTTGATGTTATTCTCTATGTTTGGGTGTTAATCCTATTCCTGTCCCACGCCACTTTCATTGGTATTTTTACTCGCCCAATTGTGTTTACTTATTTTTGATTATTTTCTGAGTTGCAGTGAACCAATTGATTGGCCCATCAGAGCTCTCTGTTGAGAGTTACCCGTTTGATTTGTAATCACTCAGTTCATTAACGTTGTTAATGGCTGTTGGGCTATTCACATTTGCTCTTTATATACAAAAAAAAATCACATAATATCAAGTTTGTATAGGGAAGATGGGTCAATATTGTTGATGAGTGATTTACAAAATATAATTAGAAAACCTGGTGGTATATGTTAGAGAAACAGGGGAGAGAATTAAAATATTTAAATAAAGACAACAATAATAAGGATTGGTAATGGACTGACTTACAAGGCGAAGTGTTATAAATTAGAAACTGCTCATCCAGGTGAAATATACACATTTGGAATGTTTGTATCAATGTTCACAAATGAAGCGAGGCTCTTATCTGTGAATTGGAAGATTGTATATTGTATTAAAGTAGCCTAATATTTACCCTACGAACATATTTTTGGCAAAATTTGGTAAGGCAAGAATCCTTACCAATTCTTCTTTTACTGCAAAAATATTAGACGAGATAAATTCAATCATTTGTGTTAAATCTTATAACTGTAAAGAAAAGAAATACCGTAACAACAAAACACAACTGTAAAAATGTTTGGTGTATATATTGTACCAGGAAGTACATGTATATACATGTATATATCGCTGATAGTCATTACCTATGAATGTGAAGCATGTTACAGGGTGTATACAATATAGGACTCTGCTTCATGACGGTTTCATACTAGTTGGAACCACTGCATCATAACAAATTTAGCATCAATGCAAAGCTCAATTAATAATGATAATATTCTGAAAATCTGAGATTAATCAAATGAAAACAAGACCGCTACCATAATTTGCGTGAACCATGACATTTACTAGTCTGTATAATAGGATTTACACATACGGATTAGAAAATGACTGTTTACGTTTGAATACATTGCATTCATAAACATTGTAAATCATAGTAAAGTGCTCGTCAAAAGAAAGTCATACACTTTGTTGATGTCCCATAGAATGTCATCCGATTATTTATCGTCCAAACAGGCTAGATAGACATTTAGATGAATTCTGTCTGAGAAAAAGTACACATTTATCCTTACTTTTTTTAAAAAGCCAAAATCTCTCTTAATTAAGCTTATTTAATGACCATCCAGACTTGCAAGGTATCAAATTAAAGGTAAAGATGTGCTTAAAACAATGGTCTGAGCAGATAATTCAATATCCCTTTAGTATTTAAAATATTTTCCTCCAAACATTTGGTGGTATTTTTAAAAACCACAATGGTGTTTTTGTATTTTTCTCATGAATTAAACATGAATAGGCCTAATAAACACTAAAATCACAGAGAAAGATGTTTATGGTTAGCCACACAAATCTGTCAAGCCATTCGTTAACATGTTTGCTGTGTAATTAATTTTACGCGCATAATTAATTCATTAATTAGGCGTTAAATGGAATAAATTTGAACCACTTTTTGTATGCCCAATTAAGTTATGTAAGGTTTCAAATGAATCCTTAAATTATGCTTAATAAAATGTTTAAGCCACATTTCTCAATTTCACTTTTCTTTTTATGTAATATTAATCAAAACTTTTGGATACATTAATTTTGCAACATTTTCTTACAATAACAATGTATTTCATACAACTGTGCACAGACCTGGCAAAAGTATATTAATATTTGTCCAGCCATGCAGGCAAACAATGGAAGGAATATTCAGGGATTTGCCCACGCTAAGGGACCAATGTTTTGAAATTCGCGCTACAAGACACTTAAAATGGCATTCAGCAGTGTGCAGTAAAGGGTTTTATGCATAGAGTGTACATAACTGTAAGGTGACCATGTGCTGACATGAGATCCATTATACATACAGGCACCATCTAAAGGCACAAAGTCTAAATAGTCAAGGCCATAAAAGCAAGTAGCCATCTCCTGGTTGGATTAGCTTGTATGGTTACTCAAATATTAGCCAATCTGGAATGAGGTTAATTAATAAGAATTGAGATAATGCTGATAAACCACGAGCTCTTTAAAACAAAACTGTTTTGATATATTATGATAACAATACTAGGATTGAAATGATCATGGTCGTACAACACACAGGAGGCACTATATTTATAATTTAATATTTGGGCATTTATGCTCTGTTGCACTGTAGTAAGATGATGATTGGGGTGCTTCAATTGATCAATGCAGCCCATACGGGAGCATTGTACCAAATCAATGCGCAATTTGTTTCTCCGGGGATGGTATGTTTGTATTTAAATGAACGAATGGGACTTACCCGTTGCACCTACAATGATAAAATACGTTATTTTTAATTTATCGACCTAAATAGTGCCCAGGGCGTAAGCACCTGCCTAAATGGTGAACAGGCATGCCAGAAAACGTGAAAAAGTGAGGGCGCTGTATGCAGGTCCGTAGCGGAAAATTTAGGTTAATAACCCCCATGAAACAAGGCTTAAATTAAAGTTGAGATGTTGCTGAAAATGGTCATAGGTGACAAGTATGCAATAAATGTAACCGGAGGGTAGAAAAGGTGTCTTGAAATATGGCACTTTTACACGTATTTCAATGAGAAAGATATTTGGTGTGGTGCTCCCATACACTAATACCTGTCACACGGTCTTGCGTGTTCAAAACCCAAGTGTGAAAATACGGTAAACTGCACTTTGTTCTATCCTTATCAATATAGTGTTCTCAATTGTAAATTAAGAGGGCGCCGTTAGGCCAAAAAAAAAAATTGTTATGTTGTCCTCGACAGCTTTCAGAGAGGAGGGGCGGGCGGGCGGATTTTTTTTTTTTTTTTTTTTACCAGCAGAAGCTCAAAGTTCAGCCAACAAGAAGTTAAAATCACTCTAAGAGCCGCACATATATGTTATAAACACTTAATTTAATATTAATGCCATTTAAACTGTTAAAAAAAAAATCTGAAAAAAATCTGGAAAAAAAATCTGAAAAAAAAAAAAAAAATCTGAAAAAAAAAAAATCTGATTTAAAAAAAAAAAAAAACACCAACGATTTTTAAAAAAAAAAAATCTGAAAAAAAAAAAAAAAATCGGAGCGGCCCTAAAATGACGAGCGGGCGGTCGAGGACAGCATAACAATTTTTTTTTTGGCCTTATGCCAAGAAGCGAAAGATTTTAGGACAGCAGACAGCCATATTTAGAAATACATCGTACACGATATGCGATTGGTCATTTAAACCCTGTTTGGAAAACAACAAGTTTGCTTTCTTTGAAAATATAGCTAAGCCTAATTTGACTAATTCATTACATGATAGCTATTCTTGGCTTGGTCTATTTCCAATTATTCAGAGTGCTGCCCTGCAAACAATCCCAACGAGTATGGTACACAATACTGCACGTACATGTACATGGTCAGGTTGTGGAATGCAGAAGCTAAGAAAGTTGAACATGTTTAAGGGTGTATGGTATATTGAGTGACGCTGTATAATTGTTGGCTGTTGCCTTTAATTGCTTGCCTTTTTATTTGTAATATATTTATTTGTATATAGTATATATATATAATAAATTATCTAAATGATGCACTGCCCGTATCAAAAGTGCTAAATTCCTAAGAAGAGCGTAATATATTGAAAAACAAGCAGTATACACAAACTCAATGTTTTTGGTGTAACGTAATGTTTTTTCTGGATGGCCATATTTCCCAGTCTACCAACTCATCCTGTTTTCTATTGACTATTGTTTTCATTTTTCATTATTATGATCCAACTTTTATGACTGATTAGTGATTACCTACCTAATCTGGTGATTAACTTTCACCTATACAACTAATAATGGATTATCCTATCTGGAGAATGACTTTCACACCTATTTAGAGAATAATGACTGCGTAACAACTGTTTTCGTGAATTTGTTTTCAAATCAGAGGTTTTTGTTCTGGTCTGAGGAATTGTCCCGAGGGGCGCAGCCCCCGAGGGACAATTCCGAATGACCAGAACAAAACCCGAGGATTTCAAAACAAATTCACGAAAACAGTTGTTAAGCAGTCATTATTCTCATTCATTACTGAAAAAGATGCATATTTTATCCAAATCGTTGATTTGTACCGATATAATCTTGCTAATAATTAATTAGTTTTCTGTTTATTTTGTCCACCCCTTCTTAGTTATTGAAACAGTCCAAGTCGGGTCATCCCCTCATTAACATTTTTATCATTCAACCAATCAGAAATAAGCTTTAATCGTGTTTCCTCATAACTCATTGAATATTCAGTTTAGGGGCGTGGGGCGTTAATTTGATTGGTCGGTCAGTGAGCAAAACAATGGAACACTTTGGCGCAGTACTTTCGGGCAATTATTAGTAACCCGCGCTCGGCGTGCGCGTTCTTATCTAACGATCAATTTGATTAGAACGCACTTGGTACGCAGCTACCGCGATTATTCATGAAGTAATGAATATGGATTATTGATATTCCACTTATGTGTGTCAATTACTTGGATATGCTGTATTATATTATATTATTATTATTGTTGACTATTTTATAATTAGATGTACGCCAGTCTGAAGATTGCCACCGCCCTGTGTGGTTGGTGTGCATGAAACTGCCAGTTATTACTATGTATAAATAATTCTTAATTTACTGCTTGTTTTTCAATATAGTATATATATATATATATATAATTGGTGTCATTTGTATGTATTTAAATGTTTTATTGTAAGATTGTATGCAATTCAGCCTTTGGCTGCTATGTACATTTGTTTAATAAACCTTGAATAATAATAAAATACATGTTTCTATAGTTTTCTATATTTATTCGGAAAACACTTTCAAAACAGGGTAAGGGTATGGTGTATAAGTCCCAAGTATGCAAATGAGGATAATGAGATTTATTCCGTTGTTGAGTACTGGGTAGATGTGTGGTAGAGCATGACATTGTATTCAGTGAGCTCATTTGCATACTTGGGACTTCTACACCATACCGCTACCCAAAACAGCGGCACCCACCCGAAGATGGTGCATCCAAAGGGGGGGGGGGGGGGGGGGGGGGGGGGGGGGGGGGGGGGGGGGTGACATTCAAACAAGTTTTACCTAAAATTAAACAAAGTTGTGTATTATTATCACAGTGCATTCTTCAGGTTGCCATTCCAACAATAAATTGGTTTATGCAAGTAGGCCTTCCATAAACCTTATTATTTACAGATAACAAACACAGGAGAAACGAAATGGAGGTATTGCTCATCGGCTTCATCGATTTATTAACCTTTACTGAGCACCCAAAAATGGCACTCTTTTTCATTATCAACTATGTAGGTTCACTACAATTTATACTGGGAATTTTAATTACCTCATACATTTGTAGAATTAAATTTAACATAGTTTTAATATATTGATGATAAGTCACCTGTAGATTCACTCCATTTTAATTACGTCATTCAATTGAGCATTAAATTAAGCATAGTTTTCATGTTTGTATAAATAGATTGAACTGACTGTAGATTCACTACAATTAATACTGGTAATTTTCATTACAACATTCAATTGTAGAATTAAATTAAACATAGTGTTAATTTATTCATGATATGTCACTACAAAATATAGTAGTACCTTAATAATACATTGGATAGTAAATTTATCATACAATATTTGTATAAATAGATTGATCTGATCGTCCATTTGACGATGCTTATTGTATAATGAAATAATAATAAGTCGTGGAAATGTAATTGTATAAATTGATAACAGACGTGTTAGCATCATCAACAACCATCACATTTTTTGGAAAAGTAAAAATACCTAAACCTACTGTATAACACCTAAGAGAGATATGCTCATGAGATGACACAATGATGGATGAACTAATGAATTGACTAAGGACCAATATTATATTAGATGAGTCATTTATAACTTTTTTCAGCACATGATTCCAGGGATCTGTAGATTACCAACCCCTACCCTTAGAGAATAGCTCGGAGAGATAACACTGCTAATTTCACATTGTATACTGACTCAAATTTATGGTATTCAACATATGATTCTAATAACATATGTAAATATTTTAATGTCCTATAGTCTACTATCTGCATAATTTATTGTATCAATTTAATGAATGAATGGCAATAATAGAGCGAGCACATAAATTGCTGACTCTAAAATTATACCCAAGTAAAGGGTGGGTGGGAGTGGAATTTCAAGGAAAGCGACCCGTCACGATGAAGCCAAAGAGAAATATGATCTATGATCAAAACAATGGAAAGGTAAAAGCACGGAACCTCATCCAGAGCCAAAACAAAGGGCAAAACTCGCGGTCATGAAAGCAAGGATGCTGATTGGCCCGATGTACGGTAACCAAGGCACATAGACGCCCACTGCAAAAGGGATAGCCCAGGGGTATCTGCTCCCCCATGAATGGATTTGTTTGGCTGAAAAAGCACACCTAACAGAGCAAATCACTAGCTATTTCCTATTTGCCATTGTGTAAACAAATTATTACGGGCGTATGTGGGGATATCGATTAGCTTCACGTAGATTCCTACACGTAAGATTTTTATTTTTCCAAAGTCATGAAATGCCCTGATAATATCTCCATTTAACTCCCTTTCCATCACTCTCTGACAACTGATATTTGACAAATAGTATCTTTATATTGTTAATAAACTTCATGTTAAGTCATACTGTTCAAAAATAGATGAAAACAGTGAATTTTTATCAGTGGCGTAGCCAGAGGGGGGGGGGGGGGGCGATCGCCCCCCCAATATTGACGTCGTGTCGGTTGAGATTAGCACTGTCGGTTCATTTGACTAGAGGAATCATGGAATTATGATGGTCAAATGAAAAAAATTCGCGCGCTGCGCGCGCATAACAGTCACTTAAATGCAATATTCGTTGGTACAAGCTTGTTTACAGCCAAAATGTACCTCAATCGTGCCAAAAATAGGTGTAAAGTCAAAAAATTTCGCGCGTGTCTTGACTCAAAACAATCTTGTCGGGTCATTTTCAGTTCTCGCCCCCCCCCCCAATATGAATAACCTGGCTACGCCACTGATTTTTATCAATAGAACGATGAGTAACTGTATGTATAGTCAACGGCATCTTTTGCGTCTAAAATAAGAACTATTAGAGTTATGCAACTCAAACTTATGAATACGACTTTTTTAAGGATGACCTTTCATGTAGATTAGTAAACTTCAAGTTTAAAATCGGAACATCTACCTTTAAATCCTGATTATCATTTTTGATAAATATGACGACCCTCTCATCTGTACTTAAGGTACAATTAAGTAAGAAATAGGTACTAATGTATTTCGTCCATAAAGTAAATTGAGAGCTGATGTCTATTATTAAGCAGTACATATCAAATATAGCCCAATTATCAATTCCCCAAATGAAAACCCATTAATATTATTATTATCACCCATTTAGTCATTATGAGTCCACATGAATCTGTATCAATTGATACGCAATAAAACAGTCACAACAAATGGCCTTCTAATGGGCATAATGGGTCTAACATACAGGGTGTATCCAAACAAATAGGACACTTTTTCATGACGGTGTAATACTTGTTATAATAATCATTGGACCAAGACCAATTTATTCTCAATGTAAAGCCCAATTAATTATTATGATATCCTTTAAATATGAGATCAATCCGATGACAAATAAGGAAACTAGCATAATTTGCGTAAACCATGTCATTTACTGGTTTGTACAATGGGATTTACATGTATAGACCAGTAAATAACATGGTTTGCGTTTCAATACGTTAGAATAATTATGAACATATATATGCATATTCTGTGCAAATCAAAAAAGTTCTCGAACCCACTATAGATGGTTCATTAGCATGATAAGAAGTAGGATGCGCGTAACAATGTTACTCTACTGTTACTGTGTGAATGACCATTGTACAAACTATACAATAGATGGCCTTGCCTAATAGGTCATAATTTCCTAATTTAATGATGGATTTTTCTCATCTTTTAAGGATTTTATCTTTATCGGTTGTACTTTACATTGAAATAAAAATTGGTCATGCTTCAGTTATATAACAAGGATTTAAACCATCATCAAAAGGGGTCCTATTTTTTTTTGATACACCCTGTATACCCTTGTCACTATCAGACTTATCGTGCGATTCCGGATTCGGACTCGAGTCCAATTTTTGGCTCGGACTCCTACACAAAAGACTCGGCTCGGCTCGAACTCGGAAACGAAAGGACTAAAAGGACTTGAGTCTGGACTCGGACAAAAATGGACTCGAGTCCGGACTCAGGCTAAAAAAAGGACTCGAGTCCGGACTCAGACCAAAAAAGGACTCGAGTCCGGACTCGGACAAAAAAGGACTCTAATTGGCTCAGAATCGGATACAAGTGGACTCGGCTCGGCTCGGACTCTTACGAGTTGGACTCGGATATGTAATCAAATATGATGAACAAACAATATTAAAGAAAAGAAATAGAGTTTCCTAATTTCTAGAAAGGCTTTGTATTGACCTACATTAGAACTGCTCATATATTAGGAAATGTTACAGGGGTAACCTTCCCTGGACAACATCCTTACACTTCTGAGTTGTATTCTCAAAATAACGTTCACCGATATCTGTCATGGTCATGTCCTTCTGGCGGACATAAACAAGTTGTAAATTATATCCTACCTGATACTGTTCATGCTTGTGCAAAGTTTCCTGCAGTATATTGATGACATGTCTGCTATTCCCCCAAATAGAGTGGTCCGTGTATGCAAAATAAATACACACGCCAAAGCGTAGCATACAAGCATGATAAATAATCTTCGGGACATACTTTATGGTCGTATGAGGTTGAATTCACAAAGAATTACAACTTTTGATTTGTTTTTTCACGGCGATCCATATGACACTATGAGCATTAAGGAAGTGTGTGTCGACTATTACAAAAATACACGATAATAATCACAATTTTTGGTTTAATATTATACGGAACTGCGCGCGCAAGTCTTGCAAATGTAATGACGTCATAGGCGTATGAGTGACCAATAAGAAACCATTACCGAAATAGGTCGCCATACATGTTTAAAGGGGCTCAGTTTTATTAATCGCCATGTATCCTTATTTATTCTACTATTTAGGGTAAAAAAGTTTCCATTGCCATACCACATGACACTACATGGACACTTTAATATTCAAGAGGAGCATGCCTTAAATTATTAACCTCTTTATCATGTTTATTGGGTTGTGAATTGACCGATTTACTCAGCAGATTTCACAACGGTAAATAGGTTTCATGTACCTTTACATGTTAAAGGGGTGTTAACAAACGTCGATTTTTCTCGCTTTTAAAGCGACTGGATTTTTTAATTTTATATTTTTCTTCAAGTTATAGGGTTACCCTGAAAGTTCCGAGAAGTAAGCTCCCGAAATTGGACAGCTGGTGTATCGCTCTCATTTATTATTATCAGAACATTGAGCAGTGTTCACCGATAAACCTACAAATGGACTGAAAAGGTCTGTTTCTTTCCTGTACCTTTCCTGATTACTTATGATTAATGCTACAAGATGCTAAAGTAGAGAGAAAATCCGATTGTTGATTGTCGTATATTAGGCAAGGACTACAATCATTAACGGTGTGCAATCTTAATGAACAATTATTTTTGGTTTTATTGTTTTTACTTTCAAGTTCAATCCTCTTAATGACAATGACACGAACACTATTCTTTTGCAAAAACAACAAGCTATACGTCTTTCTTTTTACCATTTAAAATGAGAGCCATACTTGGCCCACCACTTAAACATGTACTATCTACTGAAGACAGCAAACTGTCAACATATAGCCAGGGCGGCTTTTGGGTCGCATCAATTAATGTTTTAGGACTACAAGTGGTAAGAAGAAGTAAAAATGACCATTTTATCCATATTTATGTTAGTTTAAATTTTTTTCACTTGCTTTTATATCATTTTTAAAAAAATATACAAACAAGTTGTTGAGCTCTGTGTTAATGTAGTGTGAAATACTATGGAATATGTTTTTATTTAAAATTCCGGTTTCCTTGGCAACGTAAATTGACTGGACTGGATTGACTCTAGAAGAAGAGCTAATTGTGATCACATATCGCTGATGTTTGTGGATGTTTAGCACTTTGAACTTGGTTGGCCCGGAAGTGATGTTTTACTTTTTCCATTGTCTGATGTTCCTGGAGACCCCTTATGAAGCATGGGTAAGCAGTTCAGATTTCCAAGTTTGGTGGTTTGTTTGTTTGTTTGTTTGTTTACACGGTCGGTCCATACGGACACACGCTTGGGTCCTGAAGGGACCATACTCAAGCAAAATGCTCGGGCCAGGCTTAAAAAGCCTATATAAGCATGCTGGCTAAATGAAATGAAAGTTAGAAAAGATGGAAGAAAAGAATGAAGTAAAAAGAGCCACTTCCAACAAATAAATTTAACAATTTTGCTGTCAGCCTTGGACATGAGAAAAGAATAGTCTTGATCCAATCTCTTTCGCCACATAGGCTTGAACCACATTATTTGTAAATGAAGAAACATTTAAAGTTAAACCAGTTGATATTTACTTTTTAAACCCTAGTGACCCTTTATTGACCTTTGACCCGAATGTCATGATCGACTCTTTTTCTTTTTTTATCAATCTGCACAAAATGCATCAAATTTGGTTGAAATCGGAGCAAGTTTTAAATATGGATCCTGTTCTGATTACTTATTCACCCCTTGACCCATCGTTGACCACTTATCAGAAACTGTGAAGACCCTGTATGCACCGGTTTTGGAAAATACATTATGTCAACATATTGTGGTCAATGCATTCATAGTCTGGGAGCCTAATTTCAACCCATAAAGTACAGAAGGTTTGACCCCCTAAAGTTTCTTAGGTCATCTAAGACATTTTTGTGGTCTAAATGACCCCCTCGGCCGGGTCTAGACTACAGATTCCCCTTTGAAAATACTACTGGGGTCAATCAGACTCAATGGTTGTATCTCTACCCGATATTTAGTTCTCGAGGTATAGGGCAAAATAGGTCAAAGATCAAGATTTTCCAAAAATCCGTTGCACAGGGGTTAAATTCTCAAAATGCTCCGATTTTAATAAACATGGTCTCAAATTGTTCAGATGGATACAACAAGACATAAAAAGAATAGTTTGCCATATCTACTAGTCAAGTATCTATAAGTTTCATTAGGTCAGGAAGCTATCCCGCTAATGTGTGCTGACCATTGATCTAATGAAACTAATACTATAGATGCTTTAAAAATAGTAGACATGGCACACTATTCTTTTCACTTTTTTGAAACTATCCAGTGCAAGTTCGAAGTATACAATGACTACCGATCATACAATTATGACTGCATATCTAATAATATGACCACCAAACAAACAAAACTAATCCCTTTTGCTCAATTATTTTCTTACATCTTTACCTTCTACATACGAGTATCTTTGTTTCCCCGTTATATCTCCCTTCCTACCCATGCTACCGTTGTTCTTGTTTTCGTCTATTTCCTCAGTTTGAGCAGTCCTCGACCACACTCTTTGTTTAGCTAATCATTATGTCTATAGTTGATTAACACTTTCCACGCGGCTATTATTTTTTACCATATGCAAAACCGTATTTTTCAGAAACCTTTCCCAAATTTCAAAGGCTATCTCAAGAATTACTGAACCAATACCAGGAATGGTTGTACTTATTTCAATGCATTTCTCATGATGATTCCAAATTTAGGGATGAAATGTAATAATGTTGACATTTTTGAAACATTTTGTGAATTTGTGGAATGTCGTCTGCAGCCGCCTGCCGCATGGAAAGTGTTAAGGAACTTACACACACCTCCAAGTACAGTGATTTCAATTTCGTCTGTTTGGTGCCCATTGGGAGTCATATTTGCATAATTCAATTCAACTGCTCAGTATCTAGGTGTGACAGTGGAGAATGGGTAGCCTGTCTTCATTTATATTATCTTACAATGCTCACTGTTATCTGGAGTTTATTTACTAGCATACAAAATATATTGCTTAGGTTAAATACACTATAAATTGTTGAATGTTGAGTTTCAAGTTATAATGTACACTTTCCACACCGGATTGACCGTGAATGAAATATTCAACAGAAAAAGAAACTATCAGATTCCACACAACCACTAAATGATTGTAGTCCTTGCCGACGACCCTTGGATTTTCTCTCAGTCTGAGCATCCTGTGACCCAATCATAATCATAAGTAATCAAGAAAGGTACTTAATTGCCCTCAAATAATTAAAGTTGGAATATAATCCTGACTTTAGGACAAATATCTATTACCACAGTGAACACTTTAGAGTGCGTCTGATTTCATCCACAACATATCAGTAGACCATCCAAAAGGCAATAAATGTGCTTTAAAAAAATGCATCACGGCATTTTTTGTTACAGCTCTACATTTAGGCTAAATTAAGTGCTTAAATAGTAAGGTTTCCAATGAAGGGGGGTGACAAAAATAGAAATCGTTTTTAGGCCATTTTCAGCATAAAATGACCGTTTTTGGGCAAATATAAGATTTGTGTGTTTTTTGGTGCAATTCATATCTTTGAACAATGTACTATCCACCAGTAATCAGTTTGACGTGATTTGATGTTTAGTTAAGGAATAATCCGTAATTAAAGCTGCTTAAATATAAAGAAAATAAAAGCATAAGGGAGTACAAAAGGGCACTTTTCTCAGTTTTGTAGTTGTATTTGCCACTTATATTCGCTAGTTGCTTAATCTGTCATGCGATGATTGAATAAATCAGCAAACTAGTTTGACATGGTCTATGGCATTTATAGATAGTTTTATGATGACAAGTATGGTAAAATTCAACATTAAAGGGGTATTCCATGGTTATTTAACATAAAGGTGTAGAATCGTTATAGTGACTTAGAGGTGTATTTAAGGGAGTGTCTTCTGTGCCCTCACAGGACTTCCAAACCTACTTTTTGAACCTCTTTTCATGGTCCTAAAACATATTCAGGGTTTTACCAAAATTAATGTTAGTATACTAAGGGGTTATTCAAAATGGCGTCCAAAATGGCCGCCAAAAGGGTCAAATTTCGTAAATGTATGATAAAAGTATACTTTTTAACAACGGTAATACTTTGAGTTACTCGGTATGTATGTAGTAACTCATATCCAGTACTTTTACATTGTTAAAATAAATTAAATCAAGATGGCCGCCAAAATGGCCGCCCTAATTGTAAAAATAGCGTATAACAGCGTATATTGCATCATATATACCATGTTCTAAACTGCTAAACTAATGCTTTTAGATAAACGACTCACCTCTGTGAAAGTTTTGAATATTTATCGCATTCTAAAATGACTGCCAGACGATTAGAACTGATGTTAAATGACCTAAAACAGGTGGTTTACATTATAAAAATAACATGTAAAACAATGTAATACCTATACCGCAAAAGCTAATAAAACAGCAGTAATTATATTTCTATGATAAAATGTGATAGTTTTAATATTTTAAAATATCCAAGATCGTCGACGAAAAAGTTAATCATTGAATAACCCTGGGTGATCTTTTAATGGCCCCAACTCACCATTAAAAGACCAGAGCCGTCATCTAACACAAACCCTACATGACCATTTATTGCCTCGATACAAGTGATATTGTAATAAACCTAAGTGACCATTGACATTTGTTTAATGACTCCAAATGATCCGAGTGATCATTTCAATACCCCGTGAGATCATTTAATGACCCTAGGTGAAAGGTTAACGACACCGAGCAATCATTAAATGACCCGGATGGTCGCTTAATAACCCCAGGTGATCATTCAATCAACCAAAATGTACGATGACAGTGTAGTTTTAACTATAGGGTGTATGTATTAAACTCTCATCCAGCACGTTTGCATTGTTAACATACTTTGAATCCTAGATGGCCCCCAAAATGGCCGCCTAAACATAAAAATAGCCAATAATAACAGCATATTTTGTATCATATTCATCAAATGATTTAAGGCTACCAGATGGACTCCATTAACTACCAATTGGTCAGAAGAAAATAGCAAGATGGCTACCAAATTGATTACAATATGGTCAGAAATAGCTGATTGGACCTTATCTACTATACATTTTCGCTATCTACCAGTATCCAACATTTTATAAACAGATAAAGTTAGTGATGTAATGGGGATAATTATGATGGGCTTCAAAACCCTACCTTATTATTGAAATATCCAAAAGGATCGTCAATCAATCCCAATCGCCACCAAGTATGCATAGGTAGTTGTATGAATCCATCAATTACCTTATTAATCAGATACTTACTTAATTGAATGGGGTCATTTCGGTATCACTCGCGGTCTGTAGATGATCACCTAGGTTAATCAAATAATCACTCGTGGTCATTAACTGATCCTTTTGGATCATTGAATGGTCATTTGGGTTAATAGAATGATCACCTTGGGTAAGTAAGCGAACGTCCGGGTCATTATATGATTTCTTGGGGTCATTACGCTATCACCTAGGGTCATTAAATTATCAAATGGTGTAATGAAATGATCACTCAGGATCGCATTGGGTCATTGAACAGTCACTTTGTGTCAATGGTCACCAAGGGTTATCAAACTTGGATCGAGTCAATAAATATTACCTTGGGGTCATAAATTCATCCCTTGGTGTTACTGGATGACAGTTTGGGCGGCTTGAGTAATCACATGATGGATTGGGCCATAACATATCACTTGGTATCATCAAGAGTCATTACACGGTCCATTTGAGTCATTACACGATCCAGTTGAGTCATTACACGATCCAGTTGAGTCATTACACGATCCAGTTGAGTCATTACATGGTCAATTGGGGTCATTGAATGATCACCTGTGGTTATTAAGCGACCAACCGGGTCATTAAATGATTGCTTGGTGTCATTAACTTATCAGCTATAGGGTCATTAAATGATCCCCCGGGGTAATGAAATGATCACTCAGGATCACATGAAGTCATTAAACAATCCCTTTGTGTCAATGGTCACTTAGATTTATTACAATATCACTTGGATCGAGTCAATAAATGGTCATGTAGGGTATGTGTTAGATGACGGCCCCATCATTAAATGGTGAGATGGCGTCATTAAATGATCACTCAGGGTTATTCAATGATTCACTTTTTCGGCGACCATCTTGCACATTTTAAAATATTAAAAATATTACGTTTTATCATAGAAATATAAAGAATGCTGTTTCATTAGCTTTTGCGGTATTACATTGTTTTATGTTATTTTTATAATGTAAACCACCTGTTTTAGGTCATTTAACATCAGTTCTAATCGTCTGGCAGCCATTTTAGAATGCGATAAATATTCAAAACTTTCACAGAGGTGAGTCGTTTATCTAAAAGCATTAGTTTAGCAGTTTAGAACATGGTATATATGATGCAATATACGCTGTTATACGCTATTTTTACAATTAGGGCGGCCATCTTGGCGGCCATCTTGATTTAATTTATGTTAACAATGCAAAAGTACTGGATATGAGTTACTACATACATACCGAGTAACTCAAAGTATTACCGTTGTTAAAAAGTATACTTTTATCATACATTTACGAATTTTGACCCTTTTGGCGGCCATTTTGGACGCCATTTTGAATAACCCTTTAGCATACTAACATTAAATTTGGTAAAACCCTGAATATGTTTTAGGACCATGAAAAGAGGTTCAAAAAGTAGGTTTGGGAGTCCTGTGAGTGCACAGAAGACACTCCCTTAAATACACCTCTAAGTCACTATAACGATTCTACACCTTTATATTAAATAACCATGGAATACCCCTTTAATGTTGGATTTTATCATACTTCTCATCATAAAACTATCTATAAATGTCATAGACCATGTCAAACTAGTTTGCTGATTTATTCAATCATCGCATGACAGATTAAGCAACTAGCGAATATAAGTGGCAAATACAACTACAAAACTGAGAAAAGTGCCCTTTTGTACTCCCTTATGCTTTTATTTTCTATATATTTAAGCAGCTTTAATTACGGATTATTCCTTAACTAAACATTAAATTAGGTCAAACTGATTACTGGTGGATAGTGCATTGTTTAAAGATATGAATTGCACCAAAAAACACAAAAATCATATTTTTGCCCAAAAACGGTCATTTTATGCTGAAAATGGCCTAAAAATCTATTTCTATTTTTGTCACCCCCCTTCGTTGGAAACCTTACTATTTAAGCACTTAATTTAGCCTAAATGTAGAGCTGTAACAAAAAATGCCGTAATGCATTTTTTTAAAGCACATTTATTGCCTTTGGATGGTCTACTGTATGACTCTTTTGAATATATTGAATTATCCATATCAGCAAGATTACAAAGCCCATTATTTCTGGTCATATCTACCGTCCACAGAGAACGAAACACAAACAATCTAAGGCACCAATGTTTTCCCGTGAATTCTCTCAATTTGTTGAATATATCTTTTGTATACCAGAGAATGTTATGATTGCTGGTGATTTTTAATTTTCATGTGGAGGATATATCTGATCGTGAGGCATTAATATTTTGTGACATCATTGATTCTGCCAACATAAAACAGCATGTGCTAGGTCCAGCTCATCGTGATGGTCACACCCATGATCTAATTCTCACCATCTGACAACTTAGTTTCAAATATTACTAAGACTAGTTATTTGTCATCTGATCAGTCTGCCATCAAATGTTCGCTGTATATTGGACGACCAGATCCGGTCAAAATGGAGATAAAAACACGCTCATTTCGTAATCTTGATGTCAACGCTTTTTGTGATGATATATCTAATTCTCCTTTGTGTGCATCTTTGGCTTCTTTCTCTGATATTAATTTGTTGATCAACAAGTATAAATCTGTCTTGTCAACATTACTTGACAAGCATGCTCCTCTTACAACGCGAACAATTACATGTAAACCCCATGCACCTTGGTTTACTGAGGATATTCGCAAAGTTATGCAAGAAGTCCGTCGGGGTGAGCGTCAATGGTGCTCCTCAAAACCTGGAATTCTCAAACTGATCTTCTTGGGGCAAGCACACATGTATCACCAATTAATTAAACAGGCTAAATGTGACTACCATAAGAAGTAATTTGAAGGCTTCACGACAACTTTTGGGCATAATGGGTCTAACATACAGGGTGTATCCAAACAAATAGGACACTTTTTCATGACGGTGTAATACTTGTTATAATCATTGGACCAAGACCAATTTAGTCTCAATGTAAAGACCATTTAATAATTATGACATCCTTAAGATATGAGCTCAATCCGATGAAAAATAAGAAAACTAGCATAATTTGCGTAAACCATGTCATTTACTGGTTTGTACAATGGGATTTACATGTATAGACCAGTAAATAACATGGTTTGCGTTTCAATACGTTAGAATAATTATGAAAATTATATAGAACATAATCTATCAGTCAATAGCGAAGATTAGTTTGGTAATCAATTTACTTCTGGCACTAATCAATACTGGCTAAATAATCCACAAATCAGATGCATGCATATTCTGTGCAAATTAAAAAGTTCTCGAACCCACTGTAGATGGTTCATTTAATAGCATGATAAGAAGTAGGATGCGCGTTCATGTTAATCTACTGTTACTGTGTGAATGACCATTGTACATACTATGCAATAGATTGCCTTGCCTAATAGGTCACAATTTTCTTATTTAGCGATGGATTTTTCTCATCTTTTAAGGATTTTATCTTTATCGGTTGTACTTTACATTGAAATAAAAATTGGTCTTGCTTCAGTGATTTAACAAGGATTTAAACCATCATCAAAAAGTGTCCTATTTCTTTTGATACACCCTGTATACCCTTGTCACTATCAGACTTATATCGTACGATTCCGGATTCGGACTCGAGTCCAACTTTTGGCTCGGACTCCTACACAAGAAGACTCGGCTCGGCTCGAACTCGGAAACGAAAGGACTAAATGGACTTGAGTCCGGACTCGGACAAAAATGGACTCGAGTCCGGACTCAGGCCAAAAAAGGACTCGAGTCAGGACTCAGACCAAAAAAGGACTCGAGTCCGGACTCGGACAAAAAGGACTCTAATTGGCTCAGAATCGGATACAATTGATACTCGGCTCGGCTCGGACTCTGGTGAAGTGGACTCGGGTATGTAATCAATTATGATGAACAAACAATATCAAAGACATAGAGTCTCCTAATTTCTAGAAAGGCTTTATATTGACCTATATATCATTAGAACTGCTGATATCAGGAAATGTCACAGGGGTAACCTTCCCTGGTCAACATCCTTACACTTTTGCCCGGCACTTTTGAGTTGTATTTCTCAAAATAACGTTCTCCGATATCTGTCATGGTCATATGCTTCTGGTGGACATAAACAAATTGTAAAATTATATCCTACCTCAGTCAATAGTTAGGTCACCTAAGCCCTATATGAAAGCTATGAAGATTGTTAAACGGGGTCAGTCGTCACAAACATGCACAAACACAATAGCCAAAGGACCTTGCTTTTGTCAACACTCCCTACACAGAGGACTGCAGTGCAAATCTCTACGATTTTCGCTATGTAATCTCTATGGCGGATTTCATTCCGTTGTATGAAGCTATGATGTTTGCGTGGTCTTCGCTATCTCCAAGCAGATAGAGCAATACGTACATGGACTTTTTTGTAGACGAGGGTTCATTTCATGATTTGGCGAGGTTTAGAATGAGTTAGGATTCCTGTAATTTCGAAGACCACAGATTTTCAAAACGTGAATTTTCCAACATTTTACGACATAAATTTGGTCACAAAACGTGTTTAATACTATACATTTTACTGTTCTGCAGATGTTAATGACCCTCCTCTAAAATTCTACATGATTTTTAACACGTTTCTCAGTTTTTAAGATGCCCAAATAGACCATTTCCCGAAGCTATTTCTAGCAAATATTGCAGTCACTGATACTCCATTGTTTTCTTGCGTATAACAAAATCTGACACGCAGCGTGACCTCCCTGCTGGCTGACCTGATACTGGTCATGCTTGTGCAAAGTTTCCTGCAGTATATTGAAGACATGTCTGCTATTCCTCAAAATAAAGTGGTCCGTGTATGCAAAATAAATACACACGCCAAAGCGTAGCATACAAGCATGATAAATAATCTTCGGGACATACTTTATGGTCATGTGAGGTTGAATTCACAAAGAATTACAACTTTTGATTTGGTTTTTCACGGTAATCCATATGAAACTATGAGCATTAAGGAAGTGTGTGTCGACTATAACAAAAATACACGATAAATTACAATTTTTGTTTTAATATTATATGGAGCTGCGCGCGCAAGTCCTGCAAATGTAATGACGTCATAGGCGTATAAGTGACTGACAACCAATAAGAAACCATTACAGAAATGGGTCGCCATACATGTTTAAAGGGGCTCAGTTTTATTAACCCTAACACTCCCGGTGGATTTTCCAACGAAATTTTTTTCAAGCGAAAAAAGCACACACAACAAGAGGTGCCACACCCCGGGGTTTGAACCCACGACCTCTCGGTTGACGGGCGAACGCTCTACAAACTGCACCACGGATTTCATGGGATACGGGGCTGTAAGGGTTAATAGCCATGCATGTAACCTTATTTACTCTACTATTTAGGGTTAAAAGTTTCCATTGCCATACCACATGACACTACATTAAAAACTTTAATATTAAAGAGGAGCATGTATTAAATCATTTTAATAAGTAAATCGGTCAATTCACAACCCAATAAACATGATAAAGAGGTAAAACCTCTTTATCATGTTTATTGGGTTGTGAATTGACCGATTTACTCAGCAGATTCCACACCGGTAAATAGGTTCCATATACCTTTACATGTTAAAGGGGTGTTAAAAAACGTCGATTTTTCTCGCTTTAGTAAAGCGACTGGATTTTTAAATTTTACAGAGTTACCCTGAAAGTTCCGAGAAGTAAGCCCCCGAAATTGGACAGCTGGTGTATCGCTCTCATTTATTATCAGAACATTGAGCAGTGTTCACCGAAAAACCAACAAAATTGACTGAAAATGAGCTTAACAATATGTTTTTCAATTTTATATGGAAAGGCAAGACGGATAGGATTGGCAGGGACCAGATGTGTGGCGATTATGACGAAGGGGGTACAAAAATGATCCAAGTTGGTATATTTTTCAACGCTCTGAAAACTTATCATGGATTAGACGTCTTTTAAGGGCTGGTAATTCCAATAAAGCTGTTATCATGTTTCTGCATTTCTCACAGCTGAAGGACATGGGTAACTTTATCTGCGGCACCAGTAGGTGGACCAATTTTATTAATAAGATGAGCAATACCTTCTGGAAGGAAGTTCCTCTTGCCTGGAATTCGTTTCAGCAACACAAGAAGCTAAACGATTGCAGCGAAGTTCTACGGTCATGTATCTGGAACAATCCTCAGATTAATATTGGTGGAAATATTGTTTTCTATTCCAGTTGGGTTCAAAATGGCATTCTCTATATTAATGATCTCATGGACCCAGAGGGAGGATTTTACTCTTTGGAGGCACTTAGGAGTAAATATGTTAATCTTAGAACTAACTTTCTTGAGTACCATGGGCTCAGACGTACTATTATTGAGAGTTTTAGAAATGTGTCATTGTTTACTAATGCTAAGCCGGTTGCTAAACCATTTATTCCTATAAACATTGATATTCTATTGAAATACAAAAAGGGCTGTAGGCGTATCTACAAAATCCTTTTACCCAATTCCAATAATAAAGCCAAGCTAAAAATGGTCGCAAAAACTTCAGTACATCGACGATAACAAATGGAAAACTATCTGCAACGCGCCATTTAAATGTACTGGGGATATCAAGCTAAGATGGTTTCAGTTTCGAATAACTCAGCGTATCCTGAGCACAAAATGCTTCCTTAAGATGATAAAGATTTCCAGCGACGATAGATATTCTTTTTGCTATCAGGTCCAGGAAACAATTTATCATATATTCTGTATGTGCCCTATTACTAATACCATCTGGAGAAAGCTCGAGGAATGGATACTATGTAAATGTAAAATTAAGGTGTCGCTGTGCGATAATGACATTCTCTTTGGCAAATTCCATATTAGTAAACATACTGGTCTCAATAACATCTGTTGTTGATTGCGAAATTTGCTGTATACAGAAATAGGTGCAATGGTTCAAAACCGTCATTTCAAAATATCCAACATGATATCATTAAGTACCATAACACTGAAAGACACATGTGGAAAAAATCTCTTAAGAATACTCTCTACCTAAAAAATGGGACGTTTTCCACATGCTTTTTGTATAATTGAAATATATTATATTTTGTAATTTAGTGTATGTTTTAAAGGTAGATGACCCGATCACATTTCGATTTTCAACTTGAAGTTTTCTATTCTACATGAAAGGTCATCCTTAAAAAAGTCGTGTTCCAAAGTTTGAGTTGCATAGCTCTAATGGTTCTTATTTTACACGCACAAGATGCTGTGAACTGTACCCATTGAGTAGTACACAAACTATGATCGGTGGTATACCACCATTCGCGGTAATTCGACGTTATTTCATCGATTTCTCCGTAATTATACCGATTTAGGCGTCAAATTTCAGTATGATGATGAGAAAAATACGAGCTTTCATATGATATGAAAATCTCCGTATGTTTGAAATAATTCTGTGTTACGAAAATGTGATCGGGTCATCTACCTTTAATACATCATCCTGTATTTATGCATAATAACCATATTCATGCGATATATAGTTTACTTATCGATGTTACAGTATTCTAACTGATTTGTAATCATATATTTTTTGTATATTTGATTTGTCATAGCAGATGAAAAAAATAAACCGAGAATTTAAAAAATATATATATAAGCCCGTCTATCAGGGTTTCCATTGGGGTTCCTAGCCTCGACTTCATATTATATTATTATTTGTTTGTATTACTTTTGCTGAATAAATTGAATTGAATTGAATTGAATTGACTGAAAAGGTCTGTTTTGCACTGTGGTAATAGATAGTAGTCTATAAATTACGATTATATTCCAACTTTTTTTTGGTGGCAATAAGTACTACCTTTCCTGATTATTTATGATTAGTGCTACAAGATGCTAAAGTAGAGAGAAAATCCGATTGTTGATTGTCGTATATTAGGCAAGGACTACACTCATTAACGGCGTGCAATCTTAATGGACAATTCTTTTTGGTTTTATTGTTTTTACTTTTAAAAACAATAAGCTATACGTCATTTATTGTTACCATTTAAAATGAGCGCCATACTTGGCCCACCACTTAAACATGTACTATCTACTGAAGACAGCAAACTGTCAACATATAACCAGGGCGGCTTTTGAGTCGCGTCAATTAATGTTTTAGGACTAAAAGTGGTAATAAGAAGTAAAGATGACCATTTTAGCCGTTATAATGTTAGTTTAATATTTCCACATGCTTTTATATCATTTTATTCAAAATATACAAACAACTATGGAATATGATTAGGTCGCACAGGCTGTCCCAAAATGATTAGTACCCATCAATGCCCAAAGTTCAATAATGCTTTTCATCATCAAAATCAATGAGATTAGATCCGTTGTTTTTTAATCATATTTGCTATACTGTACCTTTTTATTAGAATTTTAGATCATGAATATCGGACTTATTTTAATAAAGTTACACTCCATTGTGTAATACTTGGTGATTTCACCTTTTTGGGAATGATGTGCAACAACAAAAAAAAGTTTTTTAACAGCTAGCTTGTTTGAAAGAAATTAATACATTCTCTTAATCTCTTGTCTGCTAATATCTTTGGTTTCTTTCTATTTTAAACTGCTGTTGTGTCATATTGTTGTTCAAACCATTAATACTTCTTTGATTCAATTTGAAGATTCAATTTGAAGATGGATCGTCACGCATGAGCGACCCAAAGCTTTGTTTCTATAATGAGCTAGTTTTGAGGCTAAACTTGAGGGACATTTAAACAGGTAAAGACGTGGTCATGGGTAATTAGCAGTGGCTTAGACTTCTTTTTCATATTGGGTATGCAATTTCCTACAAACTTGCTAAAATGATATAGTCCCTTAATGTTTAACCTAACGAAATCAATTCGCCTGTATATTTGACCCACATGCAAATTGTGCTAAGTCACATGGATCTCATCATGTGAATTGATCAAATCAATGCATTTAAATAAATATATATATTTTTTGTATAATAATTATTCAACTATTATGGTGCCATGTCTTCGGATGTTTTTTAATTACAAATTGCGGTTTCCATGGCAACGTTAATTGACTGTATTGACTCTAGAAGAAACTAGAGCTAAATGTGATCACATATCGGGGATGTTTGTGGATACGATCTTTAGCACTTTGAACTTGGTTGGCCCGGAAGAGATGTTTTACTATGATGTTGTCCTATGTTCATGAAGACCCCTGCAAAGAAGCATGGGTAAGCAGTTCACATTGCCAAGTTTGGTTGTTGAACCACATTATTTGTAAAAGAAAAAACATTTTAAGTGAAACCAGTTGATATTGACGTTTTAAATCCTAATGACCCTTTATTGACCTTTGACCCGAATGTCATGATCGACTCTTTTTCTTTTCTTATCAAATTTGCACAACATGCATCAAATTTGGTTGAAATCGGAGCAAGTTTTAAATATGGATCCTGTGCTGATTGCCTATTGACCATGTTGACCTCTTGACCCATCGTTGACCACTTATCAAGACCCTGTATTATGCACGGGTTATAGAAAATACATTAGGCCTATGTGAACATATTGTGGTCAATGCATTCATTTTTTTAAAAATCTTTTATTGTTTATTACTATCATAACTTTCACCATTCACATAGTTTCATTGTATTATCGTATAACACATTTTACATAGTTTCATGTTTACATTTCATATCAAATACATGTATAACACATTCACATTATGCTTTTCATCAGTTTACATCATTGCATAACATTACATCGTATATCTTTCATGTAGGCTATAGCACATATTCATATGCTTTTCAGCATGTTTATACATTTTCATATGCATTTGTGGCATGTTTACAATCATATTCTCATAATTTTCACGTCATGTTTACATTGCATATCATTACATAACATTTTCATATGTTTTTCAGCTTGTTTACATTGCAAATCATATAAGTAAATTGTCATATTATGCTTTTCAGCATGTTTACACATTTTCATTTGCTTTTCAGCATGTTTACATTCACATGATTTTCATGGTTACATTTCATATCGTTGTATATCATGCTTTTCGCATGTTTACACATTTTTATATGCTTTTCGGCATGTTTACATTCATGTTCACATACTTTTCATGGTTACATTTTATATCAATTACATGTAGGCCTATAACACATTTTCATATGCTTTTCATCATGTTTACCTTGCATATCATTACATAACACGTTTTTATATGCTTTTCATTCATTACATGTTCACATATTTTTTACATTTCATTGCTTTTCATTACATTTTCATATGCTTTTCAGCATGTTTATTTCAGAGTTTTCTAATTTTAAGTTCTAAATATAAGACACTTTTGTGTTTGTTTATCTTTATAAAACATACGAGACGTATTCATGCTAATGCTGAATAATAAGTTATCATATTTTCAAATTGTATAGTATATAATATGACTACAACATTTATGTCAGTCGTCTAACTCTGAGCTCATGCAATAATAACGCAACTACATTTGGATGCTTTCCGTATTTAAACTTGCTAATGCACATTTTAGCCACAGAAATAATCGTATTGCTTACATTATTACATTTCTTGTTACCCTTAAAATAACCAAAAAGAATATCTGTCACAGTCACTTTTACTTTTTTCCCTGTTACGTCAGAGAGTATTGTATTGATTTCTAACCATACTTTTCTTACATTCTTGCAATGAAAGAAAAAATGTTCCAGATACTCCTTTTCGTTACATGTTTCACATAAATCATTGTTAGCTTTACCCATTTTAAGTAGTAATATTCTAGTCGGATAAATATTGCAAAGTATTTTCCAATTCCGTTGTACAAGGATCAGTCTTGGGACCACTCTGCTTCCTCATCTACATGAATGATCTTGAAGTAGGTATCAGCCATGGCTCCAGAGTATCTAAGTTTGCAGACGACACAAAATTCTCTCATCCAGTACCTAGCCAAGAAGACATTGAGGCTATGCAGGAAGACATAGAAAAGCTTCAAACCTGGGCAGACAAATGCAGTACAACGTAGGGAAATGTGGAGTAATGCACACAGGCTTCTACAACCCACACACCTACACAATGGGAGACACACAGTTGGAGGAAGCAGAAGAAGAAAAAGACCTGGTGTTCTAATTCACAAGTCACTTAAAACTTCGTCCCAGTGCGCTGCAGCTGCCAAGAAAGCAAACATGGTCCTTGGCATGATCAAAAGGAACTTTGCATACAAAAGCAGAACGGTCATCCTCAAGCTGTACAAATCATTAGTTCGTCCACACCTACATTATTGCATGCAAGTCTGGAATCCGTACCTCGTCAAATACAAGACCAAACTAGAAAAAGTACAAGGCAGAGCTACCAAACTTATACCTAGCCTGAAACATCTTTCGTACCCAGACAGGATTTCCAGACTGAATTTAACAACTCTAGAGGACAGAAGGAGAAAAGGCGACCTAATCGAGACCTACAGAATCATGCATCAAATTGACAAAATAGACCCAGACAGCATTTTCCAAACGGATCACATCATGACAAAACAAGAGGACACTCAATGAAACTTTTCAAGATAAGGGCCAACCTCGACATCAGGAAGCACTTCTTCAGCAACAGATTGGTGGACGATTGGAACAACTCCCTGAGAGAGCGCTGTTACGGCACCAACACTCTTCTGCTTCAAAAAACAACTAGCAACAACAATGGGGTTATAGTGGGCTAAAAAGACCGCCCAACCCTTGCCACACAACTTCGGCAACAACGAAGATGGTGTGGCGCTTCAAGGAATGTTCAAGGATGTTCAAATATCAAGGTAATTGTAGGCAATTTTTACAATAAGACACGTACATAGTGTCGCGCGCATTATTCCACCCCCATTTTTTCTCCCCACCCTCCCCTTATTTCTTCTTGCCCCTTCCCCTTAAATTGATGCTGGTGCCACCACTGGCTGAGATACACCGGTAAATATGTATGATAATAAGTTCATCCTTAGTCCCGGGTTCTTAGTTCAAAAAGACCATTACTTTCATAGGTTTTGCATAGCTTGCATCTTGCACCGTCTGAGAGGGTTATAGTGGTTGGAATAGCGCCATCATTTTAAATTTTCGGTTACGGACTGTTTTTACACATGCGCATTGCGTAGAGCAATTTACTGCGTTTGTTTATAAAAAATCGCACGCGAATTGGAAAGATATGTCAAATTTGTCACGATTTACATCATCAAGATCCTAGAGGATTTATGGTTCTATCTAAATAAAGGTACGGAGATCATGTAGATTAAATACTGTTCCTTATGCAATACGAACCCCCATGTTTTTGCCAAAAAAGTACTTTTTAACTTTTTAAACTTTTTAAACTTTTATATTAAATTTAAATCATGAAATGTTCACGATCATTGACAGTCAATAGTTAGGTCACCCAAGCCCTTTATGTAAGCTATGAAGATTGTTAAACGGGGTCAGTCGTCACAAACATACACAAACACAATAGCCAAACGACCTTGCTTTTGTCAACACTCCCTACACAGAGGACTGCAGTGCAAATCTCTACGATTTTCGCTATGTAATCTCTATGGCGGATTTCATTCCGTTGTATGAAGCTATGATGTTTGCGTGGTCTTCGCTATCTCCAAGCAGATAGAGCAATTATATACGTACATGGACTTTTTTGTAGACGAGGGTTCATTTCATGATTTGTTGAGGTTTAGAATGAGTTAGGGATTCCTGTAATTTCGAAGACCACAGATTTTCAAAACGTGAATTTTCCAACATTTTACGACATAAATTTGGTCACAAAACGTGTTTAATACTATACATTTTACCGTTCTGCAGATGCTAATGACCCTCCTCTAAAATTCTACATGATTTTTAACACATTTCCCAGTTTTTGAGATGCCCAAATAGACCATTTTCCGAAGCTATTTCTAGCAAATATTGTAGTCACTGAGACTCCATTGTTTTCTTGCGTATACTATAACAAAATCTGACACGCAGCGTGACCTCCCTGCTGGCTGTTGATGACTAAAAAGAAATACTCTGACGAAAGTCTTTGAATACAGTGAAGTTCAAAACAGTTAAAGGCATATTATGTGATCTTTTCCAGAGGGCGCCCTCTATTCATTATTTTTTTTAGAAAGTAGATTTTCTTGCAGATTTACATTTCCGATCATAAATCATACGTACATTCCAAGTTACAGAGCGATACGATTCCTAATTACCTCAAAATCATGGTTTTAGAGTGAATTTAGAGTGAAAAATATAAAGTGTCAGGATTCTGACAGTTTATTTTCACTCTAAAACCATGATTTTGAAGTAATTAAGAATCGTATCGCCCTGTAACTTGGAATGTATGCATGATTTATGATCAGAAATGTAAATCTGCAAGAAAATCTGCTTTCTATTTTTTTTTCGATGTTGAGGGCGTTCCCTGGAAAGATCACATAATATACCTTTAAACAGCTATTATATAGGCCCTATAGTCCTAAAAAAGTAATTGGCAATATCCTCAAATAGGTCTTACAATTACATACAGAATAAAGTACAAGGCAGCAAGATCAAATCTTAAATGTTGAGATTAAAGGTAGATGTTCCGATTTTCAACTTGAAGTTTTCTATTCTACATGAAAGGTCATCCTTAAAAAAGTCGTGTTCCAAAGTTTGAGTTGCATAGCTCTAATGGTTCTTATTTTAGACGCACAAGATGCTGTGAACTGTACCTATTATGAGTAGTACACAAACTATATCGGTGGTAACCACCATTTGCGGTAATTCGACGTTATTTCATCGATTTCTCCGTAATTATACCGATTTAGGCCGTCAAATTTCAGTATGATGATGAGAAAAATAAGAGCTTTCATATGATATGAAAATCTCCGTATGTTTGAAATAATTCTGTGTTACGAAAATGTGATCGGGTCATCTACCTTTAATATCATCATGATATGTCAAGATTGACCTGTATCTGTATCTGTATGTAGGAATAGGATGCTAACTTATATGAGGTGTTTGCTTTTAAGGAAACTTCTTGCCTTGTGTGAGGTCGGGTCAGGACAGGTCGAAGGTTGATCCTTGTCCAATCATAGATCACCAAATAGTGCGGGTTTCCCGAAAAACACTTTAAAACGCATGGTAGTGTATAAATCTTTCTCTTATTTTGCTGACTCTGAAGCAGTCCACTTCGTGTAAATGTGTCGTCCAGTTTTCTATGTTAAATTCTAATACCCGGCCGGTATCGTCTGTTTCTTCTTTAATAAAATGATTTGAACTATAAAATATTATTCGAGAACTGTTTCATCTTTGTCTACGACTACTAGTACATTTGAGTTAAAGCCAAGTAAAAGTACTACGTTACAATGGTGCCACCAGAAGAGCTACGTTACAATGGTAGCAGCGGCGGTCTCACGCAAAACTGTATCTGTATAATGTCGTTGTCGGTAGAACTCGTCGTAGAGGTAACATCACCAACTTAGACTTGCACATTGGATGGATGCGCGTATTTGTGATTGTGATAGCAATATTTTAGTTGAGGCCTTTGATGACGTGGTTTTTAAACACATCCAGGGTTACAGCGTTGACAGCCAAGGCAGGCAGGTTGTTCTATATGGGGACAGTGGAAGGGAAGAATGTACTTAACGGATCTGGCGAAATTTCTTATTATTGTGATTTCCATCTACAGTCTTCAGTTATTTGTCTCATATTTTTAAATTCAAGATATGTTAAAAAAGAATGATGTGAGTTGCTAAGGTTTTAAGTAAATTGATACCTCAGTCAGATCAATGAATTGATTGGATTTATCAAATTCATCAATTTCTCTTTCAAATTCAATCATGTTGTTTTTTACGCAGATGATCTGAAAAAATGTTTAATTATACTTTTCATATATTGCATAGTTCAGTCAATGATGATGTATGACACTGACAGTGGGAATAATCAATGTGGGATGCATCATTTGAGACATTCGTGGTCCGTTAAAATCAATCAATGGTGGGTCACAAATTGACTAAGGGTACTGTAACTTGTAGCTCTCAGATCGAATGCCGGCTAATTTTACTGACGGCGAACAGAGCAGTGTTTAAAATTTACCGGTAAATTATAAATCGCGGTTAATTAACTGGTTAATTAACCGGTTAATTAACCGGTTAATTAACGGTTAGATTGGTAAATTATGATGAAAAGTCATAGTATGATTGTCGATGTACTGACAAGTTTGTCATCGTTATACCCATGGCCATGTATTAAAACATGACCAGGTAAATGTTTTCTTCATCTTCTTTGACTTTTGACATGCCCTTTAAGGTTATATATCAATTTCGCTGCTTGGAAATACATTCAACAACAAACACTGACAATATATTTTTGTGAACTTTTTAGTTTTGGCTAAATCTGACTCAATCCCCACCCCCTTAACCCTAACCCTGAGGCACCTTTTCCAACAACAAAAATGTTGCAGCCCAAAAGAGGGGAAGGGCCCCACGCCCCAGGGCTCAGAGACTTACCACTGGGCCACGGGGGTCAACCATACTTGGCCCAGTATACTTCGCCAAGCAACCACTGGGCCACGGGGGTCAACCATACTTGGCTCAGTATAGTATACTTCGCCAAGCATATAGCCTGGGGCCATTATTGCATCGAAAAACTGCCGCGCCGGGTGGAACAAGCACACCGCATCGTAGTAATTTGGAGTACTCCAGAGTATTAGGGGCAAGGTGAAATGTTGAATTTGGTTTAAACTTGCAAACTGATCGGAAAGTCGTGTACAATTTGTTATTACTAAACATAGGATAAATCTGACTCAATCCCCCACCCCTTATTATAGTGGCGGATCCAGGATTATAATTTACGGGGGACTGACCTTTTTTTGAAAATTGGTACCCAAAAATATATCGTAAAAGGTTCCCAATTTGTTTGCCGCCAGCTCGTGAAATTCTGCTAAGTGGGGGGGGGGGGGGGGGGGGGGTTAAACTTGCAAACTGACTTGCAGTTTGAGGTTTTTAAAAACATCAATCTAGTTGCATCTAAAGATAATCAATGTGTATTGTTGACAACAAAAATGATCAACCAGATTTCTCCAGAGAAACAGCCATGTAAGGAACATCGCAAATTATTTGATGATATGGATATATCATTTGCATTATTCATTTCCCCTTTCTTCGGTAAAAAATATTGATTAAACATAAGCAATACAAACACTTTATTTAAGAGTTTCTAAATCTGAGAAAAATTCAACAGTAAAAATAGTATTTATTTTGACAAATTAACAAATTGCAAGGTTAGTCTGGAAACAAGTCTTACAGGTATTGGTGGCGTTACATTCCTAAAAGTACTGCATCTACAACCATAGTACACCAATGGACTGTTTTTTTGTGCATAGAATTGTCCCAGTGAACAAATTACTGGTCTATTTAAATGTTAAAAGTAGTTTAAAGTGACAGAATAATTGCAATTTATAATTTACCTATTTTACCACCGGTAAAATATGGTGCGGTTAATTAACCAGTGAATTAACCGGTTAAATTGCGGTTAATTAACCGACTTCAAACACTGGAACAGAGTAAGTGTAGCGAACAAAGTGCAGTGGATCTCGGCATGGGGTGCAGAAGCCTGCTCAATGGTTTTTAGGTTTCTTTTAATGCACTTTGACTTTGAGGGTTCCTGCCACATAATTTCTTATTTTATGAGCCAGTTTAATGATTCTATCCATAAATTTTTTTAATTTTTTTTTTAGTGCTGGTCGGCTAGCATGAGTGTGTAGGCTACACCCGACCGGCGTACTGTAGCTACAACCCTGGGTACAGTACCGTAGAATGGGGATACTTTGACACTTGATGGGTAACTTTGGGAAAAGTTTTATAGTGACATTGATTAATTACAATGTTCAACATACTACCCTGCAATATAATCAATGTATCGTGGAACTAAACACAATAAGCTGTCTGCAGGATTTTTTCTTTATTTTTAGGAGAAATGTTTTTCTTCAACAAATTGCAACTGCCTTACCCATAGGGTGGGTGTATTCAGCAACTTTTTTTTGTGGTTTGGGCAGACAATTTAACCAAGTCTGAGGCCTAAGACAAAACAATACCCACTAAATTCATTTTCATTTGCATTCTTTTAGACACGGACCAGCATTTACTGAAAAAGAAGTGAAAAGTGGGGAAACATTGAAATTCAAATAATTCCCTATTGTTTTCCTTCTGAGTTTCGAATTACATAATTTGGAGTTCTTTGAGAGCAATATATATTTTGAATCTCCTATATATCATTTTCATTGGATAATATTCAATGTTTAATATTATTTCTATATTGTTATAGGAGTGTTTGGTGACAGAAACATAGTGAACATGGACACAAAGCCGGTGTTTGTACACTTCATATTTCCCAAATCTAAAACAGAGCTACAGTTGGACATCATTAAACCAGAGAGTGTCACACGCAGTGTGTTACAGCTACTACATGAATGTGTGGATAGTTAGGCCTACCTACAGGCAAGGTTTGTATTACATTTCATCTGTGGGTATATTTTTGAATAAAGTTAAAGGTAGATGTTCCGATTGCTGGTCCGATTTTCAACTGGAATGTTTTTTATTTTGAAAGGTCATCCTTATAATTGTCGCATTCCAAAGTTTTAGTTGCATAACTCCAGCTGTTCTATTTTTAGAAGCACAAGGTCACAAAATTATGTGCCCATTGAGTAGTACACACACTGGTTGGTGGTTAACCCCATCTTTGGCAGTAATCACCACATTTTAGTCTATAATTTCTTAATGGAACATTTCTGGCCCCTGAGATTTTACATAATGAGAAAAATATGGGGATTCTTCTGATATCAAAATATCTTGATGTGAAAAAAAAATCATAGCCCCCAAAAGTGATCAGAACATACATATTTAATATGAATTAATGATATGTATATGAAGAGGTATTTTGCAAAAGGGCCTACACCACATACTAACTTACTATAAGTTAAAAGTTTAACGGGTTCGCCGTCGGATGAGTTTTAATCTGTCAAGCTTCAGGGGTAGAATTTCGTAACCAACCGCAAGAATCTGTTATGATTCTCGCGGAAGGATTTTGCGAGAATCCAGATTCTCGCCAATTTTGAGAATCCATGGACTATTGCAAAATTAATTAAAATAATATTCAGAATAAGGCTATAAGCTTGCACAACTTCCAAATTTGGCATGTTTGTTGACTAAGGGTCAACTACCAGTCATCTAAGGTCCTGTTTTGGACTTACAAAAAAAGAAATGCGGGAATCCAACTGGATTCGCGCGGTAGTGATTTGACGCGAATCGATTTGTGGATTCGCGGCGAAATTCTACCCCTGAAGCTTTCGTCAGGATTAGCTCTGACTTCTTCAGGACCAAATTATTATAATATTAAACAAAACATAGAGATTGCCACTTCTCTTGTTATCATCAATGAGGGGGGGGGGGGGGGGGGGCGTATATAAAATGTGTGAAAATCTTATGAATTTGAGTTATGTAGCCTCAAATTTTGCCTAAATTCAGTTCATAAGGCAACATTTTGCCTAAAATTCAGTTTAAAATAGACAATTTTGTATAAGAATTCAGTTCTCTGAGACCCCAATGGCGGCGACCGTTCAGTTCGGTAACCGATAAGCCTCTGTTTTGGTGCCCGTTCAGTTCGGTAAGCCCCTGTTTTCAGACTGCCCAGCCGCACACCCCTACCCTCTTCACTATTCGAGTACCCCCTCCGGGATTGTATTAATGCGCCCCCCTGGATTCAGGGTTATAACCAGAGTGGACAGACAGGCCATTTTAGGTGGAATTGGGTTAAATGTAGGAGATTTCTAAAGGTGTATGTTCCGATCACTTTTTTTTGGCTATGATTTTTGATATCAGAAGAATCCCCATATTTTTCTCAATGATATCAGAAGAATCCCCATATTTTTCTCAATATGTCTGTTAAAATCTTAAGGGCCAGAAATATTCCATTTAGAAATTGTAGGCTAAAATGTGGTGAATTACTGCCAAAGGTGGTTAACCACCAGCAAGTTTGTGCACTTCTCAATGGGCACATGTCGTGTGACCTTTGTGCTTGAAACTTTGGAATTTAACAATTTTAAGGATGACCTTTCATGTAAGATAGAAAACATCAAGTTGAAAATCGGGCTAGCAATCAGAACATCCACCTTTAAAATGTGTGGATGTGTCACGAGGGACAATCGCCTATAGCTGTGTGCACTCTTTTTCCTGGTCAATGGACCGCGAATTCCCTAACAAATCACGTGAGGGCAGTATTTTTTTCAGGATGATCGCGTTCCCAGTGACTTCATCAAGCTCTCTATGTTGGTTGATAAATGCATTTAATACCCGAGGATCGAGGTTATCTGTGTTTTTATTTATAGTTTCAATTTGTTCTAATATTTAACCAATAAATATCGAAAAAAGTAACATAATCGGATGTAATTTGGGGGAGATATACCTTTTTATAAATGAGGTAATTTTACGAACAAAATGCTACATTTTCTTGATATTTCAAGCTCAAAATCATTTAATACCCAAAAATGCCCAAAAATGTTATTGATGGAATCACGAGTTTTGATGTTGCTCTACAATAAAATAGTAGCACTGGATGGGGCAAACACGGGAAAAATAGTGTAATTTGATCGACATTTCATGACTCTCTGACGGAGAACTTTATGATTTCACAATTTAGCCCTTCAAATTCTATAGAGAGTTGCATAAGATTTGTATGTTAAATATCAAATTCAATCTCAAATCACTAACAGCTCGATTTGTGATTCAATAATTAAATGTCTTTTTCTTTTAGTTTCTTTTGGTTAATATAAGAAAAATAACAAATTATCATGATAGAAATTTACGATATTATTATGAAGGCGAAGTTATTTAGCGTGGCATACTGTTTGTGCTAGTTGTGCATGGCCTATGCAGTCACACACAGCAGTTGATTTTCACGTGTCAAGTAGTATCGATTTCCTTTTGTATACAAAGGAAATGCATGTCAAGTGATTGCCTAGGGCATCTCAGAATCGATAGTTAATTTGGTAAATAAGTTGTTTAGTGTGAGTAACTTGTTGATAAAATACAAAACTGTCAAATGAGGGCGTAGCGAACAATGCCCAATCCGTTCCTTGTGGTGTGTGCAGGAATATTTGAAATGTGGGTGAAAAGATGCATGTGAGTCTGTGTGCGCAGATAATGCGCAAGGCCGTACAATTTTTGAGATCGGCGTCTCAATCTCGCTGAGATTAATGTCACTTCGGGGTTATTGATTTTATTTTTATCAAAACAGTCTGTTATAAATAATATTAATAATATTAAATGTCTTATTTTCATGTGATACACGAATACATTGCACTCGTATAAAATACTACTAAAGATAGCATTGTTTGATAATCTACAAAATATTTAGAAATGCTATCTACTGAAGAGAGCATTTAGTACTTCTATACAGGAATATAAAATATAGCATTGTATGATAATTCTATGAAATATTCAGGAATGCCATCTACTGAAGATAGCATTGATAATTCTATGAAATATTCAGAAATGCTATTTACTGAAGATGGCATTGTTTGATAATCTACAAAATATTTAGGAATGCTATCTACTGAAGATAGCATTGTTTGATAAATCTATGAAATATTCAGAAATGCTATTTACTGAAGATAGCATTGTTTGATAAACTATAAAATATTTAGGAATGTTGTCTACTGAAGATAGCATTGCTTGATAATTATGAATATTCAGAAATGCTATTTACTGAAGATAGCATTGTTCGATAATCTACTAAATATTTTGGAATACTATTTACTGAAGATAGCATTATTTGGAAATTTTATTAATTATGCTGGAATGCAATCTACTGAAGACAGCATTTTTTTATAATTCTGTTGTGTTCTTAGGATATTTAAAAAAAAAAAAATTGTCTCAAAGCTCCTGTGCGTTAGTTAATTGATGCGCGTTAGAAGAAAAAAAAAGTTTTTTTTTTTTTAAATCTTAAAATTTTACAGATTTTTCAGATTTTCATTGATCACATCATCTATCTAAATAAAAGGAAGAACGTAAATCTTGTCCGCGAGTGTTCTCGGAGATGCCCTGACTTTAAACTCTGATTTTTGTGTACATTGATTGAGTACATATTGCCATTAAACCATCTGACACTATTTTTTGCAAAACTATTCAATTACTATGGAAATAACCAACAAAACAGGTCGGTTGCTATGTTTCACATCTTCTATTCTTACCTCATGAAACTGGCAAACGCATGCGCACGGATACCGCCGTTGGTGGAGCTGTTGTGGAGACAGTGAGGTAGCTAACATGGGCGGGGTGGCGTGGGCGACATGAACTTACTAAATGTAGGCAAATTGTTGATTTCTCTTGGCGTTATCCAATAGACGAACGATTAATTAACGATCCGAGTGGGTTGCTATGTGTGGTTGTTACTACAGCTGCTGCTTGATGTGGCAAGTATATGTACGCCAGAACGATGCGTGCAAGTCACGCACCATCGTTGGCCACGCAACACTCCGCTACGCGATGACCGCCACGCGTCACACACACGTACCTGTTTTATAGTGTGATCAGTTCCTAATTGGCGAAAATTCATGTGAGGCTAATATTTATCAGTGTGGGCACACATACCGTGCCCATCGCTTGGTGATACCTGCGTATGAACAAACCACACTTTCAGCGCCCTCCGCACACACCATTGTGTTATTATTTGTCACGTCACGTTAGCTTTATTGCTATACCAACACCCCCCTGTCTCGAATTGGTTACGGCTTATCGAAGGCGCAACACCAGTTTGTGTTATTATTTGTTCCGTGTTTCATAAAATGGAAATGCAGGGATAGCGACGGATGAGTATGCGTGATAAAAATTTATAAACTGAAGGAGTAATTTTAATGTTAATTATTTGGCCAAAAAATAAGCCGGGATATGGCACACAAAAAGTGCTTTAGACTGACTGGATACAAATATGATCATGATGAGAGCTCCGACCATTGGCCCCCCAACTAATACATGTACAACTAAAAGGCCTACTATAAAAAATTGGGAATGCTTTATGGAAATCGAAGCAAATTATGTTAAGAAGTTCCTTAAATTGGAAGCTGATTGCCATTACTAAAAGCAAACATTTTCGCGGTGGTTTTATTTTCGCGTTTTTCGCGCAAAATAATTACACACGAAAATATTGTTTTCGACATTCATGCAGTGCATCCGAAGGTCGCCCGCAAAACAAAACAAAAATTCGCGAAATGTCTATAATATCAAAATGCGCGAAAATATTGGCTTTTACAGTATGTTTCAGTAAAGTTCTGGGATGGTTTTTTTCACAGAAAATACAGTCAAGAATATAGATTTATAAGCCCATGAAAGTCATTCCTGGTATAAGTCAAACATGAATAATCAAGGGCACCAAGGAATTGTACATGAAGTAGGCCTAACCTGGATTATTAATGGCATACAGTATGGTATATCATTATCTGGATTATGATAGGGGGGTTGTCATTTTCTTCGGTAAGAGGTCGGAGGTACCAAATATCAATGGTTGTGTCGTGTTTTTACAAGAAAATATGGCAGGGGATCATGAAATTAATACCATTGTAAATTGGGGGGGGGGGGTGGTCAAAACAAGATATATAAATAAGGAGGCATAGGCCTAAAGTTGCTTAACCGCACCGCAATTATGGAAGTACACAACATCGACCTCGAAAAGTTATTTTGCATTATTATGCACGCTCACCTGGACATCCGTACACATCATTTTGTCATTATTTGTCCCGTAGTCCTCCCCCGTTATCATGTTATAGCTTTATTGCTATACACCCCATCCCAAATGGGTACTGGTTATTGAGCCCCACCGCGTTGAGAGCGCAACGCCAGCCCAATGAGATGCCCGATCACCAGGCTACCTGGACTTCGGCTCAACATGCCATCTCCGGGGGCGGCACCGTAATTGTTGGTGTCATTATTTGTTCCGTATTTAACGCTGTATTGCTACCACCATGATCAATATACATTGATTATTAATGGCACATGGTATGTTATGGATTATGTTAGGGGGCTGTCATTTTTTTCGGTAAGAGTACCAGGGTCGGAGGTCAAATATCATTGGAGGTGTCGTGTTTTTACACGGAAAATGGGGGGGGGGGGGGGGGGGGGGGGGCATGAAATAAAAAACCATTGTCAGGGGGGGGGGGGTCAAAACTAAATGTTAGTCAAAAATTATTTTTAAAATTATTTTTTCTACATTTGTCTACCCTTATTTTTAATCCTTTCCGCATCAACTTTCCCCCAAATATTCAGAATTTAACCATTACTAGATAGGCCTGAGCATGGGAGTGGTCATAACAATAATCACGTTTGTGGAGTGGGGTGGGGAGGGGGGCATACAAAATGATGATACATGATATTTTGGGACTGTGTACCAAAAAAAAAGACCACCCCCTACAAACCGCTGGGGGGGGGGGGGGGGGGGGGGGGCTGGGGCTCACTACTAGCGGGGCCCGCGCGAAGCAAATTAATACCATTGTAAATGGGGGGGGGGGGGGGGGGGGTGGTCAAAACAAGATATATAAATAAGGAGGCATAGGCCTAAAGTTGCTTAACCGCACCGCAATTATGGAAGTATACAACATCGACCTCGAAAAGTTATTTTTGGGGAGCGCGGCTCCTTGCATTATTATGCACGCTCACCTGGACATCCGCACACATCATTTTGTCATTATTTGTCCCGTAGTCCTCCGCGTTATCATGTTATAGCTTTATTGCTATACACCCCATCCCAAATGGGTACTGGTTATTGAGCCCCACCGCGTTGAGAGCGCAACGCCAGCCCAATGAGATGCCCGATCACCAGGCTACCTGGACTTCGGCTCAACATGCCATCTCCGGGGGCGGCACCGTAATTGTTGGTGTCATTATTTGTTCCGTATTTAACGCTGTATTGCTACCACCATGATCAATATACCTTGATTATTAATGGCACATGGTATGTTATGGATTATGTTAGGGGGGCTGTCATTTTTTTCGGTAAGAGTACCAGGGTCGGAGGTCAAATATCATTGGAGGTGTCGTGTTTTTACACGGAAAATAGGGGGGGGGGGTCATGAAATAAAAAAACATTGTCAGGGGGGGGGGGGGGTCAAAACTAAATGTTAGTCAAAAATTATTTTTTAAAATTATTTTTCTACATTTGTCTACCCTTATTTTTAATCCTTTCCGCATCAACTTTCCCCCAAATATTCCGAATTTAACCATTACTAGATAGGCCTGAGCATGGGAGTGGTCATAACAATAATCACATTTGTGGAGTGGGATGGGGAGGGGGGGGGGATACAAAATGATGATACATGATATTTTGGGACTGTGTACCAAAAAAAAGACCACCCCCTACAAACCGCTGGGGGGGGGGGGGGGGGGGGGGGGCTCACTACTAGCGGGGCCCGCGCGAAGCGCGGTTGCGGTTCCCGCTAGTTTTAAATAAAAAAGTTCACTTTTACAATTATTTCAATATTTTATATTTATAATTTTTTTTTTTAATTTAAAAAAAAAAATTGCATTCCGCATTAGGATTTGAAAAACTGAAGAGCAAAAGATTTTTTGGAATTTAGCCTTAGTACTAATCACACACAAGTTATCTCAATCCATTAATTATATAATATTGGATGGCTTTGAGTGTGATACAAGAATATATTGCACGAGCTAGGAAAATATAGCATGAATCATAGAATTATTAAACAATGCTATCTTCAGGCCTAAGATAACATTCCTGAATAATTTATAGAATTACAAGTTGCACTCTTCAGTGGATAACATTTCTGTATATTTCATAGAATTATGAAATCCTGAATATTTCATAGAATTACCAAATAATGCTATCCTCAGTATTCATAGAGAGCATTCCTAAATATTTTGTAGATTATCAAACAATGCTATCTTCAGTAGACAGCATTCCTAAATATTTCATAGAATTGCCAAATAATGCTATCCTCAGTAGATGGCATTCCTGAATGTTTCATAGAATAACAAATAAGGCTATCTTCAGTAGACAGCATTCCTAAATATTTTGTAGATAATCAAACAATGCTATCTTCAGTAAATAGCATTGCAGGATATTTCATAGAATTGTTAAACAATGCTATCTTCAGTAGACAGCATTCTTAAATATCTATATACTAATTTTCGGAACATGGCTTTATTAGATAGTTCAATATAATTTTACACTCGCGTCCCTCTTCAACTGAAAAAGCGTGGTAATTGCGCCTCTAATACACGAGCTAATTAGATAGTTCAATGCCCGTTTTTTCCCATTTTCAGACATGCGCAGAAAGGATCACATGTGAAAATCCGAAATGTTGAATTTCTTTTACTCGGGTAGCTACTGTTCAGACACAAATTGTGGTTTACGGAATGAGTGATGACATATGGTCTTCACCCAAAATATTTTCTTCAGGGATATAGCTACATTTCTGTATATGCGGCTGTTTGCTAATCTTAAAGAACGCATAGTAACAAGCATTTATACGGGACTATACGTCCAACAAATAAAAATATTTTACGACATTTTCTAAATGTAAACAAAAACTCTTACGCAGATCTTAAAGTGACACTTTCACATTAATAACATAGATGAACGATAAAGAAACTGGCGGTACCATACCAACCGTTGTTGCTGCGCGACCGCGTTTAACATGGCGCACGCGATTCGGCGCACACGTAATGACGCAGACAAAGTGTGTACGCGTTTGTGGCGCAAACTGTTGTAAACGGGGCATGCAGTGAAAGTAGGCAGTCCGTACGGTTGCTCCGCGGTGCATACCGTACAGTACAATAAAATATAACGAGAGCAAGACACAAACAAAACATTAATCATAAAGCCAAGACCTTTATTTTAATAAAGAAACTGGGAGCAAGGCGCAAACCGTATCCAGGATAACATGTATTAAAGTGACTGAAGTGACTGAAGGAAAATACATTTGATGGAGTCACTCATGCAGTTGTAATCCCATGCTGGTCATGAAGCTATGGGCTGGTGGAACAGGGTTGACCCCCACCCCCACACGCACCCCCATTCCCCACACACACCCTTTCATTTTCTTTGTGCGACTTATTATACAGCGGTGCAGCTTACTGTATACGATGAGGTCTGAATCTTAATTTGAGGTGCTGCGACTTATTCGCCGTGCGGCTTATAGCATGTAAATTACGGGATTGTCACATCATACCCTAAGGTCTAAGCCCCCTTCCCCCGCACTTCCCGCTGCACTTCCCTTACTTAATAATATGGATAAAGTAAGGCGGCCTTATTAAGGCCACATGGGTATCTGGATAAATGGAACGTGCGGTATTGCCCCATCATACCCTAAAGCCACCTCCTCCTACCCGCACTTCCCTACTTGATAATCTGGATATAAGGGCACATGGGCATCTGGATAAACAGAACGTGTAGTATATTATCATGATTTATATCATAGAGTGTCTGCTGTCTGGATTAGTAAGGAGGGCACCAGTGGTATCTGGTTTACGGGGGGGTTCACTATATAAAACGCAGATTGTCTCAAATTACCTGGATATACTATGCGCAGGTGTGCCACCTGTGATAACTGGATTTTAAGGGTGTATTAGGTAGTATCTCGGGAGGCTTTATTTGGAAACACAACAAACATGACAAAGGGACTACATACGTTTAGGCCCTACATGCCTATTGGAGGAATGTATTTAAGTAAATAGGCCAAACAAAATCCGGATGGCACACTTATGTGTTTAAGTACAAGCATGGAATAGTACAAGTGATCTTGATGATAGACTCAGCAGACCATAAAACTAAACGACCGACTATAAAACTATAGAACCCATATATAACGCTCAGAACGTAGGCCTATTATCTGGATACAGTATATGTGCATGGGCAGCCTATTACCTGGGTACAGTATGTGCATGGGCAGTGGCAGCACCAGCATCAACATTTTAAAGGAGGAAAACGGGGTGGCGGGGCAATAAAAGAATCGGGGGAGACATTTTAAAGCTAATTTTAAGTTACTTTCAATTTTGACATTAAAATACAAATTTTGTATTATTTGGGGTACAAAATGGGTAGGGACATGAGCTGACAGGGGGTAATGGATGGGGGAGGGGATATTAAGGCAATCCAGATACTCTGCATATTTTAAGTATTCCTACACCTGTATAACCATTCAGGTGTCCTTATTAATCCACGTAGGCTCTAATAGCTGCATACACAGTTATCACGGGTGCCCTTAATATTCGATTCAAGATAAACCACATACGGTAGTCCATGGAGGTTCTATATTGGATCACTAATACACAATCTTGATTATTAAAGTAGGCCTACATGGGGTGGTACCTGAATAATCAAGGGCACCATGTGTTATACATGCATGGCATACATGGATTTATTAAGGGCACATGGTATAATTTGTATGGATTATTAAGGGCACTGTGGTACCAATGTCAGTATTAAGGGCACCTAGGATACATAAGGTATGAACAATATACTCTTGCTGTTTTACAATACCCTCATCTTTATACGTTTTGATGTGACTAACCACCCGCTATTATAGCTTCGGTACCTATACCTGCGCTTTCCATTATAAACTGGATATAATACGGGCACATTGGTATGGATATAATACAGGCAAATGCGGTACCTGGGTTATTAAGGCCATCTGTGAGGGGTAGGGCCTATAATGGGCAACCGGTGTGTTAAGAACACGTGGAGTACTTGAGTTAGGAACATGGGTATCTGTATTATTTAAGAGCACATTGGGCCTAGGCGCATGGTGTATTAAGGGTACCATGTCACTTACATTATATCAAGGGCACTTTAGGTACCTGAATAAGGACAAACTCTTGATATTTATATAAACATTTATAACGCTTTGATATTACTCACCTCTGCCTATTGTGATATGACTATTACTGCCCGGTGCCCGCTATCTTCAGCACCCGGTTGAATGATAAAGTAAGGGCACCTGGGTATCTCGATATAACGGCACACTGCAGTACCTGGATTATGTGGTATCCGGTGCCATTAGGGGCACCTGTGGTAACTGGATTAGGGTAGGGCTTAGGCCTATGGGGTCCCTGGATATAATGGGACAACGAGTACCTGCATTTCAGGTCACATGGGAGGCCTATATAGGTATCTGGAGGCTGGAAAGACAAAGGTAGGCCTACCTACTTTAAGGCACATGTATACCTGGATTATCAAAAGCACATGCGATATTCGGATTATTTAGGGCCCGTCTGGATTATCTATACATGTACGACATGTTCTTGATATTGTATCAAATTTTCTTACGCTTTGTTTACTTACCTCCCCGTGAAATCTTCTAGCGAGTCCGCGCGAAGCGCGGATGCCCGCTAGTTTCATATAATTATCAAATAATGCTATCTTCAGTAGAAAGCATTCCTAAATATTTTGTAGATAATCAAACAATGCTATCTTCAGTAAATAGCATTGCGGGATATTTCATGGAATTTTTAAACAATGCTATCTTCAGTAGACAGCATTCTTAAATATTTCATATAATTATCAAGCAAGGCTATCTTCAGTAGACAGCATTCCTAAATGTTAGGTAGATTATCAAACAATGGTATCTTTAGTAAATAGCATTCCTGATTATTTCAGAGAATTTAATATCAAACAATACTATATTCAGTAGACAGCATTCCTAAATATTTCATAGAATTATCCAACAATGCTATCCTCAGTAGATGGCATTCCTGAATATTTCATAAAATACCAACTAATGCTATCTTCAGTAGACAGCATTCCTAAATGTTAGGTAGATTATCAAACAATGGTATCTTTAGTAAATAGCATTCCTGATTATTTCAGAGAATTTAATATCAAACAATACTATCTTCAGTAGACAGCATTCCTAAATATTTCATAGAATTATCCAACAATGCTATCCTCAGTAGATGGCATTCCTGAATATTTCATAAAATACCAACTAATGCTATCTTCAGTAGACAGCATTCCTAAATGTTAGGTAGATTATCAAACAATGGTTTTTTTAGTAAATAGCATTCCTGATTATTTCAGAGAATTTAATATCAAACAATACTATCTTCAGTAGACAGCATTTCTAAATATTTCATAGAATTATCCAACAATGCTATCTTCAGTAAATAGCATTGCAGGATATTTCATAGAATTTTTAAACAATGCTATCTTCAGTAGACAGCATTCTTAAATATTTCATATAATTATCAAACAAGGCTATCTTCAGTAGACAGCATTCCTAAATGTTAGGTAGATTATCAAACAATGCTATCTTTAGTAAATAGCATTCCTGATTATTTCAGAGAATTTAATATCAAACAATGATATCTTCAGTAGACAGCATTCTTAAATATTTCATATAATTATCAAGCAAGGCTATCTTCAGTAGACAGCATTCCTAAATGTTAGGTAGATTATCAAACAATACTATCTTTAGTAAATAGCATTCCTGATTATTTCAGAGAATTTAATATCAAACAATACTATCTTCAGTAGACAGCATTCCTAAATATTTCATAGAATTATCCAACATTGCTATCTTCAGTAAATAGCATTGCATGATATTTCATAGAATTTTTAAACAATGCTATCTTCAGTAGAGAGCATTCTTAAATATTTCATATAATTATCAAACAAGGCTATCTTCAGTAGACAGCATTCCCAAATGTTAGGTAGATTATCAAACAATGCTATCTTTAGTAAATAGCATTCCTGATTATTTCAGAGAATTTAATATCAAACAATGCTATCTTCAGTAGACAGCATTCTTAAATATTTCATATAATTATCAAACAAGGCTATCTTCAGTAGACAGCATTCCATTTATGTTAGGTAGATTATCAAACAATGCTATCTTTAGTAAATAGCATTCCTGATTATTTCAGAGAATTTAATATCAAACAACGCTATCTTCAGTAGACAGCATTCCTAAATATTTCATAGAATTATCCAACAATGCTATCCTCAGTAGATGGCATTCCTGAATATTTCATAAAATACCAACTAATGCTATCTTCAGTAGACAGCATTCCTAAATATTTTGTAGTTTATCAAACAATGCTATCTTCAGTAAATAGCATTGCTGGATATTTCATAGAATTATTAAACAATGCTATATTCAGTGTAGAAAGCATTCTTAAATATTTCATAGAATTATCAATCAAGGCAAAACTTCAGTAGACAGCATTCCTAAATGTTTAGTAGATTATCAAACAATGCTATCTTCGATAAATAGCATTCCTGAATATTTCATAGAATTTATTATCAAACAATGCTATCTTCAGTAGACAGCATTCATAAATGTGTGATAGAGTATCAAACAATGCTGTCTTCAATAAATAGCATTGCTGAATATTTCATAAATTATTAAACAATGCTACAATCAGAAGATAGCATTCCTGAAAATTTCATAGAATTATCAAACAATGCTATCTTCTGTAGACAGCATTCCTAGATGTTCGGTAGAGTATCAAACAATGCTATCTTCAGTTAATAGCATTGCTGAATATATCATAGAATATCAAACAGTGCTATTAGCATTCCTAAATATTTTGTAATAAAATAAATAAATAAATATTAATAATAGCTTCTTTTTTAAGTGTTTTAAATTTTAGAAAAAAGAATTGCTTAAGACATTGGGCTCCAAAACTGTACCTCTAGAAACCTCTTGGTAACACTGGCCCTACAGTATTTTATCAGACTATTTGGGCTAATATTCTGGTATATTAGCAACCATGACATAACGCTGGAACAACATTAAAATGCTAAGCTGTCCACCACCTTTTGTCATGCAGATAAGCACATGGCATCAATATGCAAATCAGAAATACTTTCTATTCAGAAACAGATGTGTGAGTTGAAGTTGTTTTTAACATTCTTGGATGAAAACAGGTGTTGTTTATCAGTAGGTGAATTGGGGAATTTTGTTCATTCATCCTGTAGGTATCAATGATGAGCCTGTCTGTGGCCATTTGTATGGCTTGAAATGCAACATGCTTTGATTTTGGACACTTTTGAAAGCAGAATGTGATATTTATTTAGCAAGGAAAAGCTTTTTGGGGTGCTTGCAACATTAAAAGTAACTGTAAGTAGGTAAAGTAGTGTTTGTGGTTATGTACTGAAATTATCTTGTGTTGTGAATGAAGACAAGTAATTTTTGATTGACTTATTAGGTCAAATAGGCTACTATTTATTACTATTATAGTATAAGTGCTTCACCTTTTTCAATTATGTTGATGCAAATAAATGTAATTGTTGACAAAAAAGGTGGTGAAAATATTGGTTTAAATGAAAGTTGAACAAGCATTGGGGGAAAAATGGGTAAATCTTTAGAAGCAGCTAAGAAGTGTTGAATAAATTTCAATGAAACTATTTTGAAACCCCAATATCATTTGGGGACAGAGGACTGAAACCCCTCATGCCTCTTGCCAATAGAAAGCCACATTTAACTGTTTGTCACCGGAGGGGTGGGTAGCTGGGTAGCTCTGTCTGAGAGCTATGGAACGAAAGCATCCGAATCGGCGTCGGATATTTTCATGAATGTTTTTCAACTTTTCTGAATAAAGCAAGTCTACTTTTGCTTCAGATACCATTTTGAAACTAGTATGACAAAAATTGACAAAATGTAAGAACTATTTGGGGATATTGCCCACACCCCCTTAAAACCCTAAGGCTGAGTTCACATAGGAGTATACGATATACAGTATTCGCTATATGCTAGGGATGTTCATATCATTGACAATAGAGGGCGACATTTTTTTTGAAAAAAGTTGACCAAAATATGTAGAAAACTCCATGTTTACCTCTTTTAAATCCAGCGGAAAAGTACGAAACAAGCTGGGTGTATTCACTGATGTCTAAATAACCCCACACAAGCAACTGGACATCATGAAAGTAAACCCTTTTTTACCTAAAATGATTTAAAATGTGCATGACTTGCCCAGTTTTCAGCAATATGAGGCAAACTACTTTTGGTTATAACTTTTTTATTATTCAGCCTGCAGACAAGGTTGAACCATCATTTTTTATTGTGAAGTACTTTGTTTCCATGTATTCCATTTTTTCAAAATTTTATGAACATGCCTATATATGCTATTTGGTATTCGCTATACACTATACGGGCACGGCGAGTCACATAGGGTAGCACACGTGCCCTACTCAGTCTTTTGGCACCGATCAAAATCTCCACACGCGTGCTGCTGCATTGGCTCAATTACGTCACCTACCGCATATGTGGACACAGTGTTTATGCCCGCATATGCGCTGGGGAGTTAGCTTAGTTGATAGGGGCCACAGACTGGGGTGCGGATGGTCCCGGGATCGAATCACGGGGGTGCTCGGTGATTTTTCGGGTTTACAAAATTGTACTTTTTCCCCCTCCCCCGATACATGCAAACACATAGCCGTGGGAGTTAGGGTTAAGGTAAGGTCCAAAGTTTACCGCTTTGTAACTGTCGAATTCCGCGTTTTCCACTTTGTAAATTTTGCATTTTTCTGAGATATAATTTTCCCCAAGAAAACTTAAAATTTACGATCTATAAAACCAAAATAAACACACTTTTCAAAAAAACCCGCATCATTTTTGAGTTTTATTACGTATCGTGTTTTAATATTTACCTTGTTTTATTCAAGACTATTTATAAATTGTGTGTTTTGGATGTTTTTTGTGCATTTTTTTTCTGCTTTTCATCAAAATGTCTTTTTTCCGCATTTAACCTCAAATTCTGCAACGCGCAGTGGCGTAACAGCCGGGGGGGGGGGGGGGGGGGGGGGCAGGGGGGCACAGTGCCCCCCTGAAGGTGCTCAGCAGGAAATTCAAAAAACCTACCCACCAGGAAAAATGGGGGGAAGGGAAAAGAGGAAAAGAAGGAGGAAAGGGAAAGAAAAGAGAGAAAGGAAAAAGGGAGGAAAAAGAAAAAGGAAAAGGAGAAACAAAGGGAAAAGGAAGAAAGGGAAAGAAAGAAAGAAAGAAAATGTGACATTTCTTTGTACTGCGAAATTTTGTAAGCGTGCAAAATTTTGTGACCGTGCGAAATTGTTGACCTTGCGCAATTTTGTGACTGTGCGAAATTTTGTGACCCTCCCCCCCCCACTTACGTGAAATTCACGAGGTGACTGACTGGGAAAAAATATGGGGCAACCTTTTACGAAAAATTCCGAGACGGAATTATTCTAACCAGGCTTTTTTTGGCTGTGCCCCCCCTGACAACCAACCTCTGTTACGCCCCTGGCAACGCGGTAAACTTCGGACCTTAGGTTAAAAGGTCCGTTTATACGCTGTGCAACGACATATCACGGGCCATAACCTAGAGCAAGCCAGCATAATATATAGGCGGCTAACCTTAGCTTTAACCCCAAACCCCGACTCCTTTTGTAATTATTATTACATTTTGGATTTGTCACATGAAAATGGACCAAAATGCCACAATATTTCCGCTAGTAAGCGTATTTATTCTGTCTCTCCCCCCTCTCTCTCTCTCTCATTCTCAAAATCTGCAAATCCCCACTTTTGCTGGCGCGAATAAGAGAAGATATCGGTATCTTCCCAGAAACCAGTGTGTCCGATCGAATTACCATATCTTATTAACTTTACACTACTGCTGTTGACAAATTTAGAGGCATTAAAGCATAATGCATTGTGGGAAGGATCTTTTCCTGCTGGTCATGCTATTCTATCGGCTATTGTCATCATTTGAGTCAGATAGTTGAATGTATCCACATCTACAAAAATACTCACAAAGGGTTGGTAATCGATCCATGTCTGTATGGAGCACGCATGATATGCTTAACAAAGCGGGCATTTCAAAAGTGTATTTTACACACGGGTGCCCACACAGGTGCAGTTAAAGGAGGTGTCCCGCAAGCATAAAAGTGTGCATTATATGTTAGAAAAATAACTATCGAGCCCAACTTTTGTAATTATATAGAACAAAACACCACACTTTATGACAAAAACAAATAAAAACCGCAATCTCTCAACATGCACTTTTTAAAATTCGCGGCGATCGAAAGTCCCAATGTCGATGAAGTCATAGTCATACAATGCACATGGGCAAATTTTTGCACCGATACCCATGACGTCATCGACACAGGGACTTTCGATCGCCGCAAATTTTAAAAATTGCATGTTGAGTGATGGCAGTTTTTATTCATTTTTGTGACTAGTATGGTGTTTTTTTCTATATAATTACTTAATTTCGGCTCGATAATTATTTTTCTAACAAATAATGCTCAATGTTGTGCTTGCGGGACACTTCCTTTAAAGCTATCGGATTTTGGACCGGACAGAAACCACAACCTGCCCACAATGCATTATCATTTTATATTTTGGAGCTTTTAAAAGTGATATTTCCCTCTATAACATGAATCGTTAGTGAAAAAAATAACATTAATTAATAGAGCAGAACTTTGCAATGGTGTTTTTTATTTTACTAACGATTCATGTTTACCCAGTTTATTCTGAACTAGGAATGGGAACCATACATCATTTATGAGAGTGCACGTTTGATTAGACATGGTAATGCGACCAGCCACAATGGTTTCTGGGAAGCTCCTCTTCTCTTCTCTTGGCGCGAATGGCCCCAAAATGAACATGCACAGTTGCTATTTTAACCTTTATATCATAATAGGTTGTTTGGTGCCCTGTTCCCATGTTAATTGTACTAATTTTCCATAGGACGGGGCACGAACGTTCAATGAAAAATTAACACATTTAACATGGGAACAGGGCATTAAAAATTGTGTCAAATATCAATGATTTTACGTAACCCGTCACATTCCCTTCTTCCCCCCCTCCCCCCTAAAATACAAATCCCCGCTTTTGCTAGCGCAAATTTGCCCCCAAAAGAAATCCCCTTTTCTTGCCCAAGGACAGTTGCTATTTTAACCCCTTATATATAATCATGTTTCGTGCCCCGTTCCTAACATTAAGGTCAGTTATTGCCGTAGCCGACTTTTACTTCTGCATACGATCCTCACTCTCTCAATGTGTTCATACCAGCCTATTTTTGACTTACTCGAAAACACTTTTAAGTGATTGATTAAAATGATTGATTTCAATTTAAAAATATGAGTGAATGGTAAAATAATTATGAAAACCTAAAGACACATTTAGGAAGACAAAATAATACACTTCAAGTGTATTATTTTTATGGACAAAATAATACACTTAAAGTGTATTATTTTTTCTTCCTAAATGTGTCTTTAGGTTTTCATAATTATTTTACCATTCACTTATATTTTTAAATTGAAATCAATCATTTTCTGTCGCACATAAAATTGAGATTTTCTGACGTCATGGGAAATCCCCTGCGGAATCCCCCTTAAACAAACACATGTTTCTTTTACGGAAATTTTGATCTGACTGTAAATTAGACAAATTTTGCCACATCATTTGAGCTTAACCACAGTTATCTATATTACAATTCACGTAAGTACACCCCGATTGCCTAAAAATCACACTGATGTCCCAAGACCGCGTGCGCTACCCTCGCAACCGAAATAATCCTCTGTACTTCCCCAACGGATTTAAAGTCGGTATAAATATGTAAAAGTTTGTTCATTAACCATTATTTACTAATTAAAACCCTCATGGCTGACGAAATTCTTTTAGTTTTTGCGTAGTTTTATCGTTTTTACGAAATGTGAATTTGTATTTTAGATCGGAGTAGTTCCCGAACCAGGGTACTGATACCACAGCACAGGCGCATGATTGGGCGTCATTTTGCGTGATGCCTGACGGGTGGATCATGTCAATTATAAAATTTAGCGACCGCCTTTTGGCTCACAATTTTAGCAACACTGTTCTAAATAAGTATTTAGGTATATCATTATTCATTGACACCCGATATCGTATCTGTCTCGGTGGCCGACTGGGTAGGTGTGTTGGCAGATAATTCTTGCTAATCAGCATACGTGTTGTACGCAGTGAGATCGGCTACCGGGGATCTAATCCCACTGGCGGCACATTCTCTTTTCAAGAAGCAAGAAAATACGCAGACGGGACCGATGTTTTCCACCCGGCGGGACGAAGTTGTATGTATGGGCGGGCGGCCATGGGTCAAATATCGAATATAGTCTAAAATCGGGGTAATAAAATTATATTTTTTTAATGAATGCTAATTTGCAATATCATGAACAGAGGCGTAACTAGGTATTTCATTTGGGGGGGGGGGGGGGGGCATCAGGGCTGGATGGCCTCTGTCTGGGGATGGGGCATATCCAGTGGCGGCGCCAGCATTACCCGAAAAATTGGTGGGCAAACGGGGGGAAAAAGATACATTCGTGGTGGGGCTGGATGGCCTCTGTCTGGGGATGGGGCATATCCAGTGGCGGCGCCAGCATTACCCGAAAAATTGGTGGGCAAACGGGGGGAAAAAGATACATTCGTGGTGGGAAATGCGCGCTACGCGCACAAAAATGTGTGCCTTTTAATATCAGAATTACCTAAAATTAGCTTAATTTGGTCTAAAAGTAGGCCTAGGTATTTTAGACCATTTTAGAGTCAAGCCACTGGTCAAATTACGGCATGTACTGCACTGCCATGGGTCATTGTATTTTGTCATATTTCATTTGGGGGGGAGGGGGCATGGTTTCTGACTGGGGGAAATCGCCTAAAATTAGCTTTTTGGCCTAAAAAGGCGTATTTCAACCGATTTAGAGCTATTTTCATTTTAAAATTCAAGCCACTGGCCGGGCAAATTACATGTAGGGCATGTACTGCACTGTCATGGGTAACATTGTATTTTGGCATATTTCATTTTGGGGGGGGGGGGATGGCTTCTGACTGGGGGCCTACGCCACTGAATATATGAACGACGTTTTATGGGCGGCCATTGGGGTTTAAGTATTGAATATAGTCTAAAATCGGGGTAAAGAGTAAAGAGATATTAATAAATTATAATTACTAATTTGCGATATGAATATGAGACCTGTCATCACAAAATGAGAGTTAAGTCGGAAAATCAGATTCTGAGGTTTATCCAGATTCAGAATGCACAGAAAACAAGCTTTAAAATGATATGCAACATGTCATAATTCCTCAATGTATTCCTGATCAAAAATCAAATTGAAAGACAAAAATTCCTTCGTTTTGTATTGTTTTTTGGCATGTTCATTAGACCATATCTCCTAATGAACACTGGCGACTTAACGCTCATTTTGTGGTGACAGGTCTCATATTCACTAGCAATATGAATAATTAATTAATTAATTAGCAATATGAATGATCCAGATTGAATTGAAATGGTCCTGGCTAAACCAAGATGATCCAATAGGATCCCAAATTAATCATGAATATTCATATTACTAATTTATAATCATTACAAAAAAATTATCATAAATTATTCATCTCTTACAAATTACAAGACTATATTCAATAAATCTAATTTATACTGTGCAAATGCTTTTTCCCCTCTGAAATATGATATTTGAATTAATTACAATTTAATATTAGAGAAATGTACGGCTTTTCAAGAAGCACGGCGCGGCGACAAAAAATATCTTAATTTATTCATCTCTTACATTACAATAATACAAGACTATATTCAATAAATTTAATTTATAATGATCCAGATTGAACTGAAATGGACCTTTTTTTTTAACCGAGATGATCCAAGAGGATCACAAATTAATCATGAATATTCATATTACTAATTGGCAAACTGGCGAGAATTAAATTTTTAAAAACCCTTAAAAATACACCGTCTAGAACCCGGTCCCTCTCGCTATCGCGGCGATTGGTTAATTTACTAGACCACAGGGACTATGCTTACACATGGATACCAGACGAACGAGCATTTTAAATGTATATAAAGTCTTTGTTGAAAGCCTATAGCAGCCGCAATACATGAGTAAATATTAACAATTGATGATGGCCTATAAGCATGATTCTAGCAGAATCTATGACGAGCGAAACTCAATTAAATAAACACTCATTACAAAAAACATTATCATTATTTATTCATCTCTTACAAATTACAAGACTATATTCAATCAATCTAATTCATACTGTACAAATGCTTTTTTCCCTCTGAAATATGATATTTGAATTAATTGCAATTTAATATTAGAGAAATGTACGGCTTTTCAAGAAGCACGGCACGGCGACAAATCTTAATATATTCATCTCTTACAATTGCAAGACTATATTCAATAATATGTATAAATGCTTTTTTTCCTCTGAAATATGATATTTGCGACAAAAAAATTATCATAATTTATTCATCTCTTACAAATTACAAGACTATATTCAATACATTTAATTTATACTGTACAAATGCTTTTTCCCCTCTGAAATCATGATATTGGAATTAATTGCAATTTAATATTAAACAAACTTAAGCGCCCAGGTTCACTCATCGAACCCAAAATATTAACCGCCCAGGTTTACTCATCTAGCGGGTCCCGCGCGAAGCGCGGGTGCCCGCTAGTATTAAAACAAATATTATAATAAATAAAATACAAGAAAAAAAAGCTTAATAAAGCAAATAGATTAGGTATGAAAAAAGTCGGTGATCATCGGGGTCATCCTGATATCAAAGCAGTGGCGTAACAGCCAGGGGGGGGGGGGGGGGGCAGTGCCCCCCCCCCCCCCTGATGGTGCTCAGCAAGAAATTCAAACCTACTCACCAAGAAAAATGGGGGGGGAAGGGAAAAGAGGAAAAGAAGGGGGAAAGGGAAAGAAAAGAGAGAGAGGAAGGAAAAAGGGAGGAAAAAGGAAAAGGAGAAAAAAAGGGGAAAGAAAGAAAAGATGAAAGGAAAATAAATAAATAAAGAAAATTTCGCAGTAGGCTCATTCCATGAAGTTGGGGCATTTGTTAAAATAGCAGAATTTGGTACTTTAGGCAGCTTATAAACTGTTTTACTCTATGTGTATATCAATTTTTTTTAGAGTCCAAAAACAGTACTAGGTTATAGTATTGAGCCATGAAAAAAAAAAAAAAATCGACCCTTCCTTGAAGAAAAAAAAATTAAAAAATGAGGTGGTGTCCAAGACCAATTTTGCTAAAAAACGTGACATGGAAAACACAACAATTAATATGAGTTTTATGTAAGCAAAACTATCATAGAATTGCTTGGAAACCGATTTGATTAATAAAAGATACATGTATTCATAGTTTACTGACCAAAACACCTCGTCACGCTGGACTGATTTTTCACCCAAGCAACATGAAAATTGCCTTTCCGATGCTACGCACGGTGTCCACAAAATATACACGTGTAGCATCGGGAGTTTTCATTGCTGAATGGGGGTAGTTCTCTATCATACATTTTTTAATTATTTTCCAAAATTAAGAGCATTTATCAATTGAAAACTATTGCAAATGAGAATAAATTTCATGAAGACCATTCTATATATTCATGAAAAAGTATACCGTGCCGTGTGCATGGTGTCCTAACCATAAAATGTAGCATCGTGATAAACATCCAATGCAATTTGTGGGAATCCCCCCCTGGAGATAAATAAAACATTCCATATTTCTTTTTGTAAGGATAGAGGTCAATAGCTATCAGGTTTGTTTGGAATTTGCCACATGTGGACTAGTTTTATCAAGGTTTCAGTCGCTGATGTCCCGTTGTAGCATCGGGACTTTTATGTAGCATCAAAATGTAAACATTGGATAGTTTTGTGAATGGTAAGTGCGATTGTAATTATTTCTTAATGTTGATTGTATGTCTGTATTTATTAATGCATTTTTATTGAAAGGGAAACACTGAATCAGAATTTCTTTTCATGTTATGATATTAATTTTGAGTCACGGACGTCATAATAAGTTGGCGTCCATGTAGCATCGGGCATAGCATGGGCAATATTTTGCATTGGGTATCGTTACAGTTCGTTGAAATTGTAATTTTTTTGTAGAATCACATCATTAATAAACTTTGAAGTTAATAATGAATTAGTTTTTGCTCTTTTAATGCTAATAATATAGCTTACCAATACGATGCTACATGGACACCATGTCCATGTAGCATTTCATAAAATTTGCCTAATTAGACTAAAACAATTACCCCCATTCGAAATTATCCATCACCCAAAACATTCAAAACATTGCCTACATTTTACTACACTTTACAGAAAAAAAGGCATATTATGAGAGATGTATATCTAATGAAATATATTAATACACAATGCTACATGGACACCATTTCCATTAGCATTTCACTGAATTCACAATAAACATTCCCTTATTTTAGTTTTATTTACTATAAATAAAACAAATAATTGTAAATCATTTAAGTTCTCAATCCTTTGCTATTCTTTTTCATGTTAAATGAATAATAAATAAAATACTCCAGCATGATTTTAATATAAATATTTTCCTGCAACACAAAAAGTGCAACATGAATAAATAATCTACTCCACTATCAATACACAATGTTCCATGAAGATACTAAGCCATAGGGTTTATTTTGTTTTGCTTTGCAGGTTCTTGACATTAATTCAGAAGACAGTTCTATCGTCCTGGAATTTATGGAGATAAAGACAAGGAACCCATCATTTTCAAAAACTAGTACCTTTCCAAAGAAATCCATCATGGCAATTAAATTATTTTTTTGCAAACTGACTTTTTAAGTGATCAAACTTTTCAATCATCTTTATCAATAATAGAGGATGATTCAATCAGAAACGAGCAAAGAGACTAAGATCACAAAGGGTACTTTAAGAACAACACTGCATGAAGTTTGTTTCAGTGGACATCTTAAGTTTCTTTGATCAATGGTGTATTGTTATTGTGTAATTGTAAGAAATGGTGTATGTGTATCATAGGTAATTATGTTTTATGCTTCAGGTAATTTGTAGTTTTACAATCCATGTTATTAATTTTATCGTGTGCTTATAACATAAAAAGTTAACATCATAGTACATCCTCTCTATTGATCTGAAAAAGATGCACCTGTTCAAGCTGATCCAAATATTTTAGGGCACGGTGTCCATGTAGCATCGTAATACTTAAGTACACAGAAAAGGTAAATTTTACATGAACAGTGTTTAGATAAATTTCAAGCAATTCACTCTGTGTATCTACTTGATATGATGAACAAGTAGACAAACCATTCACACTTAAATAATTGTAATAGTATGAATAGTCCTATTATTAACAATGTTACAAGACGCGGTGTCCATGTAGCATCGGTAGTGCATTTTATAACATTATACAGGTAAATAATACTTCATATACCTACTTTATGACTATAATGTAATCAATGGGCATGGTTTATAGAGTACTTTACATCAAACAAATATTGATATGTACTTTATTTAAATTCATTATACAAATTGCAAAATAAAGAGTCACTTTTCAATGTGTTTTTACATAAAACAGTTAATCTACGATGTCTTGTTTGTTAAGTTATGTTCAACCTAGACAAATCTGGTTTCTTTTCATGCATTTGTGGTTCCAAGTTAGTTAATTGAGGTATAGAAACTTGGCCCACATCTTAAGCTAATTTATTAGAAAATGATATGGAAATGGGAAATGGTGTCCATGTAGCATCAGGATTTTTGGAAATGTCATCCAACTGTTGAACATGTGCGGTTATTTTACACCAAATGTTACATTAAAATAAAAAGTTCTACATTGGACTTTGGTAAATGTAGAACCTAAAAAAGAAGAAAGAGTTGGAAAATATCCATTTTGAAAATTTCACTTGGATGTCACATAATATGCCCCAACTTCATGGAATGAGCCAGTACAAAAAGCACAACAGTCAATAATTTGTTGACTGTTGTGTTTTTTGTACTGCGAAATTTTGTGACCGTGTGAAATTTTGTTACCATGCAAAATTTGTGACCTTGCATAATTTTGTGACCGTGCGAAATTTTTTGACCGTGCGAAATTTCCCCCCCTACTTGAAATTCACAAGGTGACTGACTGGGGAAAAATTTGGGGCAACCTTTTACGAAAAATTCCGGGACGGAATTATTCTAACCAGGCATTTTTTTGGCTGTGCCCCCCCTGACAACCAACCTCTGTTATGCCCCTGTATCAAAGCGAGCGCTCTAACGCTGAGCTACCGAGAACAACGTCCATCATAGCTCAATAAAATAAAAAGATAAATGCATGTAATTGAAATACCACTCATGTTCTAACACTATCACTTGTGTAATAAAAGGAAATTGCATAGTTCCCAAGTTGGAAAACTTTTCTGTCAAAAAGAGTTTCCACCCTAATATACTTAGCCTGCAGTCCGCAAACACCGAGATATAATTAAAATTGAATGCAATCACACATTAAAAACAAATGGACGAAATGCCATTGGTTCCAAATTTTGCTCTCTTAATGTCTTTTATGTACTTAAAAATGGTCACGTCATAAAATCGATTTAAGAATAATAGTTGCTAAAACCCTCATTTATCTAAATAAACGAAAATTGTGTAATTTCGCTTGTTAAGACAGCTGTTTGGCATATCAATGTAGATACTACTTTGAGTTGACACATTTCATTTTCGATAGCGACAAATTTGTAAAATGCCGAAGGGAAATGCTCTGCTTGTAGATACCATAGACTGGTTTCAATAAGTTTGCAAGACAGGTCCTATTATAAGGAGTATTTCAAGACATTTATCTAAATAAAAGACTTTGATTTCACCTCAAGATCACTCTTGAAACCGACGGTCCGAATTCCGCGGGAATTTAACTCGGCGTTAGTACCCAAAGTACGCAGTTCAAAATTGTGCGGTTCGTTTTGGTGATAAATTGACCTATACTATTGTTCACCGCTAAGTGGCCTCCCAGTTGTGTGGCTTGATGTGTTTGTCATTGTAAGTAAGCATTCACAAACTTACTGAGGTCCTTCCTGAAAAGCTTACTTTAGAAAAGAGTTAGAACCATTAGAACCTTAAAAGGCCAATGGTTTGTTTTGAGATTTTCATTTAGTTGACAAACTGCAAAGTAGAATGGCCCACTCCATGCTAGGTTGTTTTTCCATGACCTTAACATGATGACTTATCACATCCTGTTTAGAGAATAATGACTGCGTAACAACTGTTTCCGTGAATTTGTTTAGAAATCAGAGGTTGTTGTTCTGGTCTGAGGAATTGTCCCGAAGGGGCAATGCCCCCGACGGACAATTCCGAATGACTAGAACAACAACAGAGGATTTCAAAATAAATTCACGAAAACAGTTGTCCTCAGAAGGTTAAGCTATGTACTGTAGACAAGAAACTACGACACACAGCCAATTTGTAAACTTTACTCACAACTTTAATGATATGTGGGATGAGCTGGAGTAGTCAAAGCATCACTGCCTGATGCACACAACTGAAATAAGTATTTATCTTCTTTCATAGAAGTAGTAACAATATTATACCATGCTTTATACACCATGCATTAGAAAAAAATACACCATGCCTTAGTCAAGAATACACCATGCTTTTTAGTCAACAAAAAATGTAAGCCTATCCTACGTTAAGTAGGACGAGGATCTGGATCCGGACCACGATTTGGAAGGGATCAATTTCCCCGAATGGAGCAACTCGAGCCCTCCACAAATTCACAGGCAAAACCATTGAAACGAGCATAACAAATATGGTCCAGATCCTTATCCCCCTAAAAAAACTGCCCTACCCTTTACACCCAAAAAAACAAACCAAAAAACCTGCCAGTCATCGGCCGAGTCCGGCTCAGACCCAAGCCAGCAAAAAAAAAAATCAGGTCTTATAATGCCTGAACGACCCAAACAACTCCTCCAATATGAATAACTGGGTGGGTTGGGTGGGATTTTTACCATGCACCTATGACTACTCCAACAAGACATTGACCCAAAGCCAAAAAGAGCGCGACATCATGCCAACTACTCGAACTACACGCCACCTGATTGGACGAGCCTAGGCATGAATACTAATATGGCCAATCACAAATTAAGATAGGGAGACCAAGGCCACAGCTGCAACCACAATTGGTATGAGTGCCGATAAGGACCGAGGCAGGGCAATTTTATTTAAAGGCCATCCCCCCTCCGAAATTTCAAACCAAAGCAAAAATCCAAAACAGGGAAACCTCATGAAGACAAAATCGCCTTTGATTAGATGGGACTAATAAAAACCGGAATTGTTCAGCAGTCATTTATCCAAAACGTTGATTTGTACCAATATAATCGCTCTAATAATGAATTCGTTTTCTTCTGTTTATTTTGTCCACCCCTTCTTAGTTATTGAAACAGTCCAAGTCAGGTCATCCCCTCATTAATTTTTCTATCATTCAACCAATCAGAAATAACCTTTAATCAGGTTTCCTCATAACTCATCAATTGAATATTCAGTTTAGGGGTATGAGGCTTTAATTTGATTGGTCGGTCAATGCTCAAAACAATCGAACAAGTTGGCGCAGTACTTTCGGGCAATTATTAGTAACCTGCGCTCGGCGTGCACGTTCTCATCCAACGATTCATTTGATTGGAACCACTTGGTACGCAGCTATCGTGATTATTCATGAAGTAATGAATAGTGTGCAAGTGTCTGTTACATCCTCGGTCGGTCACACCGTATGCCACCTAGAAGAGTATCTTCATAATCTATGGGATGTAAAAGATCAAGCAAGCATTTAATAGTTCCTTACCATTACGGGTATGAACATGGTTCTTCAATAACCTTTACGGTCTTCAATAGGATCAATGGAAGAATTACCACTAATTTAAATTTATTCAGTGCAAGTTTTAACAATAAAACCCTCATAAATATTTACAAACTTTTTGTTGTTGTTGACCACACACATACGCTCTGGCCAAAGATATATCAGACGAGGTATTGAATTTCACCTGGGAGAAACTCAACACTGGAAACTGGAAGGATGTAAGCCTTGAATGGAGACATGTGTACAGCTATGGAACATTGATCAAAGCAGCAAGTCTTTGTGGCTTGTATTGAGAATGCAGCAAGGAAAAGATAAAGCAAGAGCATGCTCAGGTAAGACAGAATGTTAGAAAGGATTAGGCAACAGCAAAAAAATATGTTTTACAGGTTCGACCAACATATTTATTTGGAATAAGAGATATTTAGGCATAATTCTGTTATACCCTCCACACCCTATATTAGTAGTATGCGTCATTCTTAAAAAATCATGGACTGTGAATACCCCTGTGAAGGGTATAACAGAATTACTCCGATATTTATAAAATATTTTGTTTGAATTTTGTTTGAAAAATTATAATAAAAAAAAAATGTGGAAATTGTTGGAATTTTTTGAAATGTTTTGAAAATTTTGAAAATAGCTGAAAATGTCACCAAAATCTTGACAAACAACCACAAGAACATGAACCACAAGAATATTTTGTTTGAATTTTGTTTGAAAAATTATAATAACAAAAAATGTGGAAATTGTTGAATTTTTTTAAATGTTTTGAAAATTTTGAAAATAGCTGAAAATGTCACCAAAATCTTGACAAACAACCACAAGAACATGCCCGACCAACCCTATCTGAGAGGTTCATTCGCCTGTAGAACAATTTTGTTGTTGTGCCATAACAAATTTGGACTGTGTCTTCTTTTCAATCTTGCTTTTGTGTTTTCAATTGTTCAATCAAAGCATAGAAAAATTGGCAATGTCATATTGGCGACCCATAATGTCATAAAATGGAATTAATAATATACCATTTCCTTTGAATGATATTCTAAATCTGATGGATGATAAACATGGCATCGGAACGGAACTATAAACACTATCAATCAGTTCCAAATTGGCGAGAAATATTTGGTTTTTTATCTATCCGCGCGCAAAAGTAATCCAAGTGTATAAGGATTTGACATACGCAATCGTCATGCTTACAACGACACGTTGCTTGTGTTTTGTATAGTACTGTAACAAATCTAGTAAAGTATAAAGCTGGTCCTTCCCTGTTTGGACCTGTAGGGCAACTGATCTGCTGCCCTCGCTGGCTGGGATGGATGGGTGGGTAATTTGAATAGACATGTGCCTCACAATGTTATCACATTGCTGCCAGGCTTCCATTGCAAGTCATCTTTGTTTGATGCTCTCCATATTGATTTGGTAAGGGACAATTTTTATTTTCACTTGAGTTCTGCTACATGAAGAGTTGTTATTCCTGTATATTATGTTTTAGCATAAATAATTTTATTGCATTTTAGAGCTGCATGGGGTTTTTTGGGTCTGTTTATTGAGCTAATTTTTGATTGTGTGAGATTCTGAACCATGTGCTTCCTAAATTGGGCGGCCATGTTTTATTTTACAAATGTTTGGATATTTTAAAATTGTTTGGTCTTAATTGTCACTAGGGGGTGTAAACGGGTTAATAACGACTCTGTGTAGCAGGATTGAGGTGGATTCCCTGTGGATGGCTGACCACTGTATTATTTTTGCATGTTTTAAACTTACTTTTTGCACGAGTCACAGAAGCATTAGTTGGTGGAAGTAAATGAGTTGGGGTAGAAACTGAATAAAGAGAGACCAGTTAATGCATGATTTGGGGAAGGAAGGTTAAATTTGACTAAATTTTGGTAAGCTTTCCATTCCTGGTTGAGCTGTTTTGGGGACAGTGGGTTGTACTTATTTCCCCAGTTTGGAATGTGCGGCATTCCAGGCTCAATGCATTGGCTCTCTTGAAACGTTTCAAGGTTTTGACTTCCACCACTCGCTGGTAAAAATCATATTTGACAAAGAGACATTCTCCTAGCTCTTCACAAGTGTAGGTTAATTAGGAAATTCAACTTTGCTGACACAATAATTTGATAGGCATTTTTGCAAGAAAGTGTGTTGCCATTTCTCTAACAAGTAGTTGAGGGTTGAAGTTTGAGAGGTTAATGATAAATTTGGGTGCAGGAAAGTATCCAAAACCCATTCTTGATTGTTACCGATAGGTGAAATTTCGAGGACAAATTTACTCGCTGTAATTCCGGTGAAATTTCGAGGACAAATTTCCTCTCTGTAATTCAGGTGAAATTTCGAGGACAAATTTCCTCGCTGTAATTCGGGTGAAATTTGGAGGTCAAATTTCCCAAATTTCCTCGCTTTATTTAATTCATGTGAAATTTGGAGGTCAAATTTCCTCGATGTAATGCATGTGAAATTTGGAGGACAAATTTCCTCGACGTAATGCATGTGAAATTTGGAGGACCAAATTTCCTCTGGTCCGTTCACATTAAATTTGGAGGATAATTCCTCGCTGTAATTCATGTGAAATTTGGAGGACAAAATTCCTCATCTTTATTTATATTAAATTGTAGGATCCAATTTCCTCTAGTCCATTCAGGTGAAATTTGGAGGACAAATTTCCTCTTTGTTTAAATAAAATTGGGTGGATAGATTTCTTCTGGTTTGTTTACATACATTTATAATTTGGTTTTAACTTATTCAAGTACCTGAATATACTGGCCATCTTTTGTAGAAATTTCAGAACATTTGTTAGGTGCCAGTTCTGAGAAATAGAGCTTTGAATATTATTATTTACTATAATAGCGCCCTCATCGGCCATAGAGTTACATGTAAAATGTGTGTAAAGTAGAAAATGCTGATAATTTAAAAATGGCTCCTACAATTTTCGTGAAATTTTCACCGTATACTCGTATTCATTAGTGCTACCTAAATCAGGTCAAACCATAACTGGGCCCATATGTAATCTTTTTTTAATCCATAATTTTAATTATAAATCGGACAGTCAAACAGCCGTGTGCGAGTCTGATTATGTGATCATTTTTCATTGTGGTGAAGTGAAATCTTGAACGGTAATTAAAATTGGAGAAATAAAGAATTTAGGAAGCTTCCATGTGTCTATAGCTAGTGTGGACTTAGGTATTTTTGCTTCAATTTATAATTAGTGGTGACATTTTTGGTATTTGACACTTAGGGAAAATATTCCGTTTAACCATCTGTTGTTCGATCTCCACTTAACAACGGCCATGCGCTACCATTGACATTACATCTGTCACCCTCGGCCCGTTACAGTACTCCTATTAGGATTTTGTCTCTATCGGGTTTTTTTTTGTAGCATGTTGGTTGTTGTCACATTTGACGTTGTCAGGTTTGGCGTTGTCACGTTTGGCATTGTTCGTCTCATATTGGTTTTGGTATAATTAGCATTGTTTCTCGTACTCGTAGGTTGTGTTTTGTTAGTTTCAATGTTACATAATTCACACCATACAGATTCTCGGAATTCGAAGTCTTCTCTTTGAACTACGTCGAAGTTTGCTTTGATATTAAGTGCAGCTCCTCCACATCTAACTGTTGTTCTTTCTCTGTCAGTTCTGAATATTTTGTATCCAGGTAATTGGATTTCTGCATCTCTGATGTCATCATCTAGCCAAGTATCGGGGAGGTCTTCGGATTCGTGAAGGGTTTCCCCGTCTGCCTACTAATGGTCCTGTCCAAGTTGTCTCTTTATGACTTTAGTTCTGCTCAGCTGAGATCCGATGTGTTGCCAAACTTAGGTGATGGTGCTTTCACACGGCTGTTTGATCCCACATAATGTGTCCGTTTTATTCTGAGAACACCGTAACTTGCTGGCTCGGTTTTGGTTTTAAGTTATTCAAGTACCTGAATATACTGACCATCTTTTGTAGAAATTTCAGAACATTTGTTGGTGCCATTTCTGAGAAATGGAGCTTTGAATATTATTATTTACTATAATAGCGCCCTCATCGGCCACATTTCCCATAGAGTTACATGTAAAATGTGTGTAAAGTAGAAAATGCAGATAATTTAAAAAGGGCTCGAACAATTTTCTTGAAATTTTCACCGTATACTCGTATTCATTAATTAGTGCTACCTAAATCAGGTCAAACCATAACTGGGCCACTATGTAATCTTTTTTTATTCCATAATTTCAATTATAAAGCGGACAGTCCAACAGCTGTGTGTTCTCTAAGGAGAACCGTGCACCTCATATGCAACGGTTCATTTTGTTTTAGTTTGGTTTTGTGCTGTTCTTTATGGTCAGCATGCACCCCAGTTTGGTTTTGTGCTGTTCTTTATGGTCAGCATGCACCCCAGTTTGGTTTTGTGCTGTTCTTTATGGTCAACATGCACCCCAGTTTGGAACTTTAGAATGTCCATACTTTCTCCCAAGGTTTCATCTTGAGGCTTTTGCTCCTCCATAAGCAGCTTGGATGTTGATTCCTTCTGCACATCTGCCTGGCCAGGTTTCAAATACTCATCGCTGTTGTCGTCCTTCCGGATCTGACGCAAACACGCTCAATTCAGCACCTGCCTTGCATATGTCACAATTCACCCATTCGGCTTGAATCAATTCTGTCTCATCCTCCAACTGGCTTCTGTCATGACAGGGCTTCAATCCGTCGAAGTGTATACTTCTGAGCCCGGCGCTCATCAGTCTCTTTTACATAATTGGCGTTAGCTCTGCTGCATCGCCCAGAATTCCCATAATATTTGCCCACCCCGTGTTTTATATCTTGTATCTAAGTTCTAGAAACACTTAAGCAGGCCAATTATCTACCAACGCTCTCTATTAGTATTATGCCAGTGGTTCCCAACCTTTTTCTGGTGGTGACCCCATTCCGGAAACGAGCATCAGAGCGCGACCCCTCACAGAACAAAATCACATGTGGGGGCCACATAATAGAAACCTAGCTCAATGAATTTGTCCTGGTAAGGTTGTTCGCGTGATGCGCCGGCCATCTGTAGCACAGTGGCGTAACTAGATTATTGATTTGATATTGGGGGAGCAAGAACTAAAGGTCAAGCGAACATTGTTCCGAGTCAAGAAATGCGCGCGCAGCGCGCTAACAATTTCGACTTTACACCTATTTTTGGCACGATTGAGGTACATTTTGGCTCTAAACAAGCTTGTACCAAAGAATATTGCATTTGGAAAATTTCATCTGTACTTTTGACCATCATAATTCCATGATTCCTCAGCTCCGGGGATTCCTCTTGTCTTGTCAAATGAACCGATCTCAATCGACACGACGTTCGCTGGTTACGCCACTGTTTCTTCACAAAACGTAACAACTTTAAAATTTGGGTAATAAGAAACGAATCGGTGTAATTAGGCACGCCCTTCTGGTCAACCCCGTGAGAAGTATGCACGCACAGCTGCTGTAAATTAGGTCAATGATCATGCAATAAAGCCTAAAAAAAAAGGTTTGTTTGCCCAAACACGACCGACCCATAAAATCTCAAAACCCCATGCCTTTTTTTTTTTTTTTTTTTAGATTTCATTTTTTTTTTAAATAATGTTTTATGTTAAAAAACATATGTATTAAATGATATTTTCATCTTAATTTGCCAAACTAATCAACTAAACTGCCCTGTAATTTACTTATTCCCACATATCCACCCTTTAAAACACTAAGGAGATGCAAATCCAAGATCCTACTACTATCTAGTGAAAAACAACATGTCAGACCATCTAGCATGGTCTGAAGGTTTGTACTACAGGCTGCCAGCTGCACTATGTATTAAAAACAAAATACATGTATAGCCCTAACCAGCCAGGCTATGTTCGTACGGGGTGGAAATCGGGGAGGGGGACAAAGTATGATTTTTTAAACCAAATAATCGCCGTAAAACCCCTTGAAATTGCCGCGCCGCATCCCTAACCACTCGGCTAACCTGCCAACGCTCACCTGGGCAGCAATTTTGTACACACATATCAGCTTGGTTGATGACGTCATCGAATCATATGCTATAGAAAGCGCATGGACATTGTTTTTTGCTTTAGTGAATCGTAGTGTAGGAAGGTTAGGGTTTTCAAGTGTATTAACATCACATTATACAGTCTTTTTCTTCTCTAAAAGTGTCCACAGCCCCCCCCCCCCCAAAAAAAAAGGTAATCATCCTACCAACCCACTTTTTTCAACTCTTGTTTGGGCAAACAAACCTCTTTTTTTTTAGGCCTAATTCTCCGTCATCTCTGTGCAGATCGATTGGAATGAGGCTATAAGTTACATTGGGTTATTAGCCAATATATTTGTTATATAACTATTACACTTTTCATGAAAACATAGCATTTTATTTTTTGTTAAATTAGGATAGTCCGCGACCCCACATCGTGCCCCATAGGTTGGGAACCACTGTATTATGCAGTCACCCAATAGACCATACCGGTGTGTGTGGTGTGTACATATACTGGGCTCTGCCAACTTCACTGTTTTACCCCCACAACCTGGGGGGGGGGGGGGGGGGGGGGTAACATGACACCAAGTCTCTTTCTCATCACATGTGTTTGTGATAATTTTGAGTATGTGATTTATTGCATTCCTGGAAGGGGAGAAAGTGTGCTTCAGGGCTTGAATTAATCGAAGGCAATTGCCTTTGATGCCCCACCTAGTAGCCTTGATGCCCTCAATTTCTGGCTGTTTTTACTCCATTAAAACGTACATAATGGCCTTGGATAAAGTTGGTGCCGCTTTCAAATTGCCTTAAATTGCCTGCCCTTTTCATTTCTTATTTCAAGGTCTGGTGTGCTTAACTAGGATATCTCCTTGGGCTATTTAGTTACGTAATAACAGGTCGTAAAAGATTTGGTGTATTTAGCATAGCCCTCGGATTTTGAAGCCGCTTTGCGGTTGCAAAATCCTCGATGGTCAGTGGACTGGCAGCTATATTAGTAATTTGAGCAGTTTGTCTTTGGTCTGGTCACTATAGTGTCAGTATAGAGGTGCCAGTGATTGGCTATGGCTGTATGCTGTTATGATGTACATTACATGTATCAGTGTATGGTTGGTGTAGGCAAGGCAATACACAATGCCTTGGTGTAGGGGAGGGGGTGGTGAGGTTTTGTTGATGAATGGGCGGGACTAAGAGAGGCTCTGTAGCAGAGCTAAATTGGCATCAGATATTTTTCTAATGATTTTACAAAGTCTCTGCCAATTGTGCTGCAATTTTAGACTAATTCCCTTGACTCTAACCGGATAAGAAATCCACACACTTTTAAATCATATTACATCTTTTGTCGCTGCTGTGCGACGAGAGTGGCGTCATGGGCAATATCGAAGGCTACTTCGAGTTTCTCCCATACCTTCAGTGCATATAACTCCTACCGGGATTTCATCCATATCTTGTTGTTTGCCTAATTCTGTTTGAATTATAACGTCCGGGGTGGCCTTATTGGTCACCATGTCCCGCAGCAGCCGTGTCAGTTGTTTTACTTCCTGTTCTAAAGAAAATTTGGAAACATTGCCTATTAAACTAAGAATATACCACCGCTGCCACCAAATTGTAACATGCCTAGCTGGCTGATGGAATTGCCTAGTAAATGGTAGCGGGTCCCGATAGCTACAGGCAGTAGAGTCCGGGTTTAGTTTATTTTTTATTTATGCTTTCTTTATTGAGGGTAATATGTATGCTTCAGTGACTTGCACTGCTTTCCAAGCAGGCCCTCATTTCGATACATAGTTTGATGTTGACTTTAACAGTCTCTTAATTTTGTGACCAAATTTAAACCAAAGTCCACCTACAATTAACAGTTCATAAACATTTGACCTTTTTGTCAACCTTTTACAATGCACTCAGAATGTTAAATTTATTGATAATAAGATGGTATTGATGTACATTCCCAAGTTCAATCACCAGAAATTTACCATAGGTTTGTGTGGATCACAACTACATCAACCTTTTTCTGACCAGATTTGAAAGTTGGTTTATCACAGTTAAATTAAAAATAACACATTCCGTGAAATTTAACCTTGTTGATAGTCTCTAGGCACTAGTCTCAAGATTTAAATGCCCTTGCCCACGACCAGAAGTTGGTTTCGAGACTTTACTTCAAATTCAAATACGACTTTAAATTCTGTATCGCGACTCCAATTTGTTAGAGACTCCCAATTCAAATAGTGTAGTCCTTCTGAATGGACACAATTTTACATACATTCTTTATACACTATTTAAATACACGCTTTTGAACTATATTACCATTGATCACCGTTTTGTCGGACTGCCAAACAGAATTTTCTAATGCCCAAGTAGGTGGCTAAGCACCATAACAAGTGATTATACTACAAATAAATAAGCTATCATTGGAAAGAGGAACATACACCTTTTCATTCCTATTGAACACAATATGAATATATCACGAAATGTTGGTAAAATTGGCGATTGACAACAAATTTCCGCACATTTTTTGAGCAGTTTATTATATCAAACTAATAATGCCACAGCCGCTCAAAAGTGATTGTCGCAGGACCCAAACTCCCAGTGGTGCCAAACACAACAGTCTCGTTCTATAACAGTGGTTCTCAACCTTTTTGCACTACGACCCCTTTGACATTCCTGATCAGTACCGTGACCCCCAAAACAAAAATTGAATAAAAACACCAGTCGGATATAATAAATAAAACTGCTTAGTTTGGATGCGAGCGTAGCGAACAATACATTTTGCATATTTGAACGTGTCTTTTGGGTGTTTCCAAGCTTTTTTTTAAAGCGAAATGTAACACGGTTCCCCAAAACCTATATTTATGAGCCTTTCATGACCCCCTGGAAAACCCCAAACGACCCCATGGGGGTCGCAACCCCCAGGTTGAGAACCCCCGTTCTATAATCACAGAGCAATTATGATTACAAGTAAAAAGCGCCGTCCAGCCCAACAGGGTAGTCTGGGTCCAAATATAAACACACTCACACAGCCATTGGTTGAATAAAAAATGGACTTACTGAACCGACATGCATGGATATTGATTCCTTGTGCGGTCAATATTCAATTTGTATTTTGATATGAATTGACAACAGATTAACATTTCCTGTTTTCTTTTAATATTACAGGCTGCCCTTAAAGCATGCGACATGGGTTTACTTATGGGATAACCAATACTGGATAACATCCTCAGTAGACTAGCAACACTATTGCAAGGTATCGTTAATACATCAATGTGTGGAGCAAACCAAGGATCGATACAAAAGGTTAGTCTAATCCCGGGTCTAATCCTAACCGTACTCAAATCCACACATCGCTACAACTGCTAGCTGCTGGTGCCATGTTTGATGTGATCTTGTGACACACAATCCGACGGTTATCAAATGGTCTCTATCAGCTAGGTGTCCGACTCCCATGCCGGCAACACAGGTTTGATCTCCAGTGCCTGTGAAGAGCGATTTTCTCCAAAAGAATCGACTCCTTTCTCCCCCTGATAGTTTAATTGTCATGCCCGGGGAGTTGGGGTTAAGAAAGATTGTTAATCTATATTACATTTCTGCAGAGGTTGGTAGTGTTGGTGCATCTTGAAGTAAAAGTAGCATTACTCGCCTAAGATGGTATACGGGGGTGTGCCGCTCTAATGGGTAGCTTTTTGGGCACAAAATCCCTAAACATGGGGTATGATTTTGTGCTGGAAATCCCTAATAATGGGGTCACTTTTTACAAATGGGTCTATTTTCGCGAAAATTTGCAAAAATTAGGTATATTTTCCCGATAATTTGCAAAAAAATTGGTCTAAAATGAAGCAAAACCCCTAAAAATGGGTACCGATTTTTCCAAAATCACCCCTAAAAATGGGTATGGGTTTTGAATCTCCAGCGGCACACCCCCGACCAAACCAAATCTGAGTACCCCCCCCCCCCCCCGGGCATTGTCACCTGAAACGTCACAGCAGACAAACAAATGTTTGCCTGCCGGTGAGCCAAAAAGAAAGCTTGCCTGCCGGTATGCATGCGCATTCAAGGGGGAGGGAGGTCCATAAACCATACACTAAACCAAGCGTGTGCAACCTGCGGCCCGCCGACCTCTAATTTGCAGCCAGCGAAGCAATCCTAAAATTCCCACTGATGCGGCCCGTTTTAACCGGAACTCCCTAGTTTTACACAAATGGTGGATTGATTTAGTGGTGTGCTCCCTATAATTAGTAGGGTGACGCGCTGCATTAAGGAAATATAACTCAATTTGTGATTGGTGATAACATTCCTGGTTAAAATGGCGCTGCAGCAGCAACAGCGAGTAACAAGAGGAAATTACACGAAGAGAAGCGGGTATTCCATGAGCAATGGACTTCCCCTCTCCCTATTACTCCTCCTCCGGATGTGTTTTGAAATGTTTAACAATCACTGCGGCCCGTGAATAGATCTCAAAATCACGATGCGGCCCGTGTGGTAGAAAAGGTTGCACATGCTTGCACTAAACCAAACCAGTCATTTGTAGCAGGATTTGTACAACAGCAGTCAATGCTACAGTAAATGCATGTTCCCCCTTGCTTGGAATGGAACCGGGCACTTAACATTGTTGATCAACAAGAGGTGATCAAATTGTTATTGTTTTATGTTAATCTCGAGATATAAGGACAGGGGAAGAATTGAACACCTTTGTTGAGAGCTCGAATTCATAGATTAGAAATGTGGCATAGAAGTTAGATTGTGTTATATACTCATAACACTAAGGTAACAGGGAACTATAGCATCATGGATTAAGAGTAGTGAACAAGAATGAAGTACGGGAAATTCATGGTGTGGTATCGCTGTATTAAGAGCTAAACTAATCATGAAATACCCTACAAATGTGTTTAATATCCGGATCTAGCTCTTCCAGTCGACAAACAAGACTGTAACTTTATTGTATTGTTTATATCATTATTATATTATTAAAGGTAGATGACCCGATCACATTTTCGTAACACAGAATTATTTCAAACATACGGAGATTTTCATATCATATGAAAGCTCGTATTTTTCTCATCATACTGAAATTTGACGGCCTAATTCGGTATAATGACAGAGAAATCGATGAAATAGCGTTGAATTACCGCGAATGGTGGTTACCACCGATATAGTTTGTGTACTACTCAATGGGTACAGTTCACAGCATCTTGTGCATCTAAAATAAGAACCATAATAGCTATGCATCTCAAATTTTGGGACACGACGTTTTTAAGGATGACCTTTCATGTAGAATAGAAAACTTCAAGTTGAAAATCGGAACATCTACCTATAAGTTGTATAAGTTCAATTATTTGTAGATTAAGTTGTGTAAGTAAAATTATGTTGTAATGTATATTTTGTAACGCGCCTCGAGCGCCATTTTGGTGGATTTATTATTATTTATTATTATTATTATTATTAACTGTGCTGTGAACTATATAAAACATATCATATGAACGACTAAATAAAAAGATATGACCCATAAAAAAGAAGAAGCTCCATATAAGAAATGACTGGATTTACATGGTTCTTATTTACTTATTCAAGAATCTATCCCAATACTTTCAGCCATCGAGTAAGAGACAGAAGAAATATCATGCACCTGTTCTAAATCCTGACCAAACTGTTCCAAGAGTTACATGCCCAGCACTTGTGTCCTTCCAAACTCAATACATGAACAAGAGACAACCAGTGATCATACAAGGGAGCATTGGCCAGCTATGACGCACAGAGAGTGGAGGTAAGTGATATTCGCAATTGCTGCCATGTGTTATATCTTCATGTTCCGTGAGTTACATGCCCAGCACTTGTGTCCTTCCAAACTCAATACATGAACAAGAGACAACCAGTGATCATACAAGGGGCCATGGAGCATTGGCCAGCTATGTTTATTTATTATTCAAGCTTAATTAACAAGATGACTTCAGGAACTTTATTCTAAACCTTTCTATTTACAATAGCAAATTATTTTTACTACTTTGTAATTCAATTGGAACAAGATGGCTTCAGAAACGTTTTCTGGACCATTTTAGTGTTAAAATAGACATTGTTTGCACGCTACGCGCAAATTAATTTCACTGTTTAATTATCAGTCAAGCTTAACAAATGCATGGCTTCAGGAACATTTTTTTAAAACCTTTCTTTTTACAATATCCAATATTTCGGGAGCTCAGCATGAATCCTTTTTAATTTATGCGCAATTTCAAAAATATGTTTCAATTTTTAATTATATTGATAATAAGCCATACAAAAATTGCACCAAATGGGTTTGAAAATTGAAAAAATCCAATTCCAATGTTCCCCAGCCTTTCCGCATTAACGCGGATAGCGATGCTTTAAACCGCTTTGATTAGTCAATCATGCATACTCAACATTAAGTCCCCTGGGTAAAAAATATCCTGTGCACGCCTATGTAGGGTAGGACTTGTAGGGCATCAATAGGTACTAATCATTTTGGGACAGCCTGTATCTAGATCCTTTATTCAGACAGATCGTCTCAGCAGTATTTTAATAACAACTTGGTCTTTATTTAGTAATCGTCATATATTGTCATTTGTAAACGAAGGGTTGTCGGTCTGTACATTTATTATAGGTGTTGCCAGCGCCATGTTGGCTGTATATGTATAAATTAAGAGGATACTACAGTAACATCAACTATCAGGCAACCCTGTTTTTGTGTTGTTTTGTATAAACATTGATCTTCTGGCAAACTCAGCCGAATAGAGGTGAAAGACACTTTTTTAAGATTTCTCATTTTACAAATAGAATAATAATCCCTATTCTTTTTGTTTTTGTATCCAGGTGCCATCACAGCTCTGGAGGCTTACCAAGCAAAAATCAGACTGCATTGATACAAAAATTTTACAAGATAAAATTACAGAATGTTTGATATCGAAACTGAAAACAGAGGTGGTTAATGCCACAAAAGCTAGAACAGAGTCACAAACACGATGTGAAGAACTCAAAGGAGAGTTATATGGTGTGCAAGAACAGCTGAAGAGCAGCCTACAGGAAAATGAACATGTAAAGACATTGTTGTCAACAGCCAAATCAGAGTTGGATGAAACCAAGGCAGAGAACAAAAGAATCAATGATAAGCTGTTACATTTAGAGACAAAATTAAGAGCTCAAGAGACTGATCAGACCCTAACAGAACAGTTGGCATCAGAGATTGATGCCAACGCCGGGCTCAAAGCTCAAGCAAAGAGGAAAGAGCAGGTCATTAAAACCTTAAATCAGGTTCTGGTCTGTAAAGAGAAAGAATTGGGGAACTTCGAACATTTGTTAACCATTGAAATTAAACATACACAGGAAGAAAATAACAAAAGGAAAACTATGGAAAAGCAATATGAAAGAGAAAACAAAAGACTGCAGAAACTGTATGATAACACCCAGTGCAGCGATGCTGCTGCCCTCCTAAAGCATATGGAATATCGAATGAAAATCGGTAAGCAAGAAGATGTCTTCTATCTTTGTTTGTATTAGGCCAAAAAAAAAGGTTTGTCTCAGATGACATGAGAGACTGAAAATATAATGCGGTCTGCGGATTTTTTTTCTTTTTTTTTCCAATTTAGACCTGATCGTCATTTGTTTGGTCAAAAAGTTGGATTTTGCTAGATTTTTTTGAGAAAATTGAAAAAGAAAAAAAATTGGAAAAAAAAATGGAAAAAAATTGAAAAAATTGGAAAAAAATTGAAAAAAAAAAAAAAAATCCACTAAAAAAAAAGCTTGTCCCTTTTTCCATAAATTAGGTTCCTTTTTCAGTTAATGCATTATATCTGAAAAAGTTTACATTTTAAGTTGGTAAAAGTATACATATTCTGAAAGCATATACTTTAACGGATGCAAATAGCATACAATAAAGTTGATTATGCAGGGTGGCCCAAAATTGTACAGGGTGTAACAAGCAAAATCTTCTAAAAAAGAAGGGTTTCAATAATTACTTCCACTATGTATATGAAGTGATGAGAGAAAAGTTCAGTACAGATTTAAAGAAGTTTAATAAAATACCCATCCAGGCATATGCAAATTAAATTTCATTATGAATCTGAAATTCTACATATTGGGTGTCTAAAAATTTGTTTATTTAGTTCCGGAAAAATGCTTCTATACATACAAAGACTAGTATTTTAACCAAATTAAAGTAGATTTCAAATAAAAATGCATCAATTACATGTACATGAACATTGATTGATTTTAAAAGTCAACCTTTTCTTATGTAAAGGTGTTAATTTTAAACCTATAGGGTGTTTAAAACATTAATTTAGGTATACATGATTATCCACAAATCATTAAATTGAATGAATTTAAATTTGCATCTGAAACATGATTTTACATTCCAATTTGAAGTGGCAAATGCTTAAAGTGCATGGTATGAGTTTCAAATAATGTTCAATAAAAAGGGCCCCTTTAACTACAGGGTGACTCAAATTTTCCCAATGGGACATGTTTAGTGGCATACAATTAATTGCGTGAGGTTAATTACATATCTTCTTTTAATTTTTAATTAAATAGTTAAATTTATTTATTCAAAAGGGTACCTCAACACCTCAACCTTTCTATACTTTTAAAATGGACAGTTTGGTGCAGGCAAATGTTTGTATACATTCGCAAACTGCGACCAACTTATGTTTCTTAACAATTTTTTGAGCTTCTTAATGCTAATTAATGATTCCTTAATTAACTAATTTTTAATTCAAATATGCATCAATAATGTTATATTTTCAATATAGAATTGTACCAAGAGTGAAACCAGTGCATTTTATGTTTGCCCAATGTATATTGCACCATACTTGTTCAACTATGCACTCCTCCTCCGCATACTCCTCCTCCACATACTCCTCCACCCCTGACTAATTAGGTTTAACGAACTATTGTAATTAACAGAACCATGGTAGTTTATATTTTTCTTTTTAAAATAAAGGCCAAATACTTTCTCATCAAAATAAGACCAAATTTGAGTGTGTGATAAAGAATAGCCAAAATATATGCATGCAAAGTAATAATATGTAGTGCAAATGTAACAGATCCACCTTTTTTGGGTACCCAGTATAAAAAACATGACCTAAAGTCAATTATCTAGGAAGCACTTTTTTTTTTTGCTTAAAAAATTTTAGTTTTGAAAATATTGACCAAAAAGTGCCAACAATGAGATATGCACTTTTTGGATGCATATCTCGAGTTTAAAATCCAAAATCGAAAAAATAAAAAATTACCTCCTAGCGCTGAAAGTCCTCTACACAATGGTAGTAAAATCTTACCTGATAGTTTGATATCTTTTTAGTTATGCTGTCTGAAAAATCGTAAAATTCCTTCAAATTTGAACTTCTAGAAAACAGCGATTTAGTAAAAATATTGACATTTTACACCATTTAAAGCTAAATGTTCACGGAATACAGGGGCGTGTGACCTAAAAAGCGAGTATACTATTATGAACAATCATAATAAACTATCAGATTCAATTTATATTGTCACAATGTGAAGAAATTGGAAGAATACTGAAATTTAAATGATGGTAAGATTGGCCTTTGTTTACATTTTTAGACATTGTTTTTCGCGTCTACGTCGCGGATATTAAGCGGCGCGTCTAGTATTACGCGCGGGAAGTTTCAGCGCTCGACGCAATAATCGAACAGCTGTCGCAGCATTTGAAAAGCGCGGAACTCCGCTTAAATTCCCGCCAAATAACCATGAGACTTTTCCTGGCTCAAACTTACCAAAACAACAATTTTAAATCACCCAAAAGAACGGGAAATAATCGCTTCCGATTAGTAACTTATGATGGTAATGATAGAATACATATAAAAGTATAAAATAATAGAGAAATATGAAATTCAATTTTTGAAACAAGTGCCGGGTTGACACTGCCCTTAAATTGAAAATTCACCACATGTTCACGAAAATGTTGAGGGAAAAAATGACCGACAGACTCTACCTGAAAAGTCTATTTGCCCGGTAATGACCGACAGTCCCTACCCGAGAAGTCTGTTTATCCGGTTTGGTTTTTTCATCGCCTAACGCTGATGTACTCTCAATTCCAATACACACTGCTTGTTGCCTTTTCATGTGGTAGAATTTGCCATGATGTTAAAACAGGGCAAATGCACAGCATCACATGGTTAATAGTGCCTCGTCTGAGCATAACTCAGAAAATACCAAATAAAATAGACCCATCGTGAAGTTAAATGAAATCAGCACAATATAACCTATTTCATATATTTAAAAACGGATATTTAAAATAACTTTTACTAATTTGGAGGTATTCAGAGATTCCACCTGTTTTTGCTCCTTATGGAAACAACGCAATGCTAAATATTTGTATTATTGGTGTACAAGATGCATAATGTTGGCAACTCTATGTATATTTTATTAATCATAGGAATTGACTATCATATACCACTCCAACCATCTCTTTCACAGACATTAATCTCTTAATGGTGTATTACAATACTTTTCTTAGGTTGTTTTTCTGTCATCAAATATATGATATTACCATTAGTTTAGTCTTAATACTTTTAGCTATAACGATATAATTTACCTTATTAAAGTGCCTTCTTGGTAGTGCTCTTTAACTGTAAACTTGTGTATTTATACATCAAATAAACTAAACCTATTGGTGATATTGCTTTTCAATCATTATCAATTTGGTAAATTGTTTGTTTCAGGAGAAGCAAGATGAGTTGAAGGTCCAGATGCAACAGAAGCGTAAGCGTGAAGAGGAGATTCGTAAGAAGGTCGAAAGCGACAAGAAGAAGAAGATAGATGAACAGAAAAGGTATAATCATTATCGCCTCACTCTACTGGTTAGGCGGAATTGTTTTACATGATATGGCTGGTTATGCCATATTAAAACAATTCAAGTACAGATACAAATCTTTCCTATAGAGTAGCTGAAAGATAATTAAATAATAACATACAAATATTTGCTTTTTCATTTTGCAAATTTGGGATATGGTACATGATTGGGATAATTGGCCATGATTAGTAAAACTCAGTATTTTGGTAAAGCTTTATGCTGATTGGAAATGACAAGAGTTTTAGCCTGGAATCTTCATTTCAAGTGCATTCATGCCCATAAATTGACCTATTGCTTCATGTGGGAACGATCATTCATATAATTAATTGTATATTATAAGTGATATCGGTCCATTTGCCCAGACGCAGCATTATGTCAGTAAAGAGTTTCTAAATGACCTATGATGAGACTTCAAATTTCTCATCTTAATTTCCTAAATAAGGTATTTGGATCTGTAAAAAACCTGTGAAATACTTTTGTTCTCAGACGACGTGAGGAGAGGAGTCGCAAGGTTGCAGAGGCGAGAGAGATGCGCTTGCAACAGCAGAAACAGAAACGTCAAGCCATGGAGGCAAAATATGAGACGAAAAAGGTGATGTCCGCACAGAAACAGGAGGAGAAAAGACGTGAGGAGCTGCAGAGACGACGGCAGATGTCGAGGAAGAAGATGGAATGCGACGAGAGACGGAGACAGGGGGAGGATACGAGATTGAGGAAGCTGATAGAACAGGTTAGTAGGGATTCAATGATGGGAACACAGATTTCATTCTTTTGTAGGTAAATGGATGGCAATTACAGGGAGCAGGGATATCATATTTTGGTACATTTTGGGAAATGTTTACCACAATAAACCTTAAACTTGAGGTAAATTTCCCTCCTTTTTGCCAGGAAATTTGGAAAATATGAAATTTCTTCTATGCCCTTCCATTCCAGTGCATACAAAAATACAAATTTAATAGAACATGGTTCAAGTTCATAAAAGTAATTCCCGTCCTATTTCAAAATAAATACCAACATATGTGGCTTTATTTATTTTGTAAATAAATGTTATTATGATTATTTTCCATGATTATATATTTTAATGCTAGGAACATAACATGGCATCGTGTCATTAATTGCTATCTTCTGAAGATAGTAATGTTTGCATGAACTATAACAATTGCAAGGCCTATTATAGACCTATAGTCGCACATTTAATATACAGAGACAGCCTTAGTAATTAATGGCCAGTCCCTAATACACTTTTGTCTGACTTTATATGCCGTCTATCAAATGTTGATTAGAAATCAATTAATACATATACGAACTCTAATTGTTCTTCAACATTTTGTTTCACATCCATGAAAATAAATTGTAAAAATAACATGTTTTGACGTATATGTTGCCTAAGTATTGACTGACCAATCCCTAAATGACGTAATTGATACTTGTAACTTTTTGGGAATGTTGACAATATACCCTACAATAATCGTGCAAAACCTCATTAGCATTGGACATTTGGTTCTAATAGCCAAAAAACCAATCCCAGATGGTGAATTTAGGATTTCGCTCAGACAATCAAGGAAAATAATAGTTGGCACACTTGACGCAACTTATTACAATCCCTGTGCTCGCAATTGAGATCAGACTTGGGACATAGCACTGTTTAATAGAAAGCAAAAGTCTCCCCCTTTCTTATATCCTTCCCCATCCCCCATCAATCAATGTTGGGGGACCTACCATGGCTTCTGATAACATGACTTGGATCAACATTGCCTCCGGGGAGAGGGGCGGGTTTTTTCCGTAATTAAGACAAAGTGTGCCAACCTTTTTTTCCTTGATTGTAGATCCTTTATTCAGACAGATCACTCGGCAGTATTTTAACATGTTTAATAACAACTTGGTCTTTATTTAGTAATCGTCATATATTGTCATTTGTAAACTAAGGGTTGTCGGTCTGTACATTTATTATAGGTGTTGCCATGTTGGCTGTATATGTATAAATTAAGAGGATACTACAGTAACACCAACTATCAGGCAACCCTGTTTTTGTGTTGTTTTGTATAAACATTGATCTTCTGGCAAACTCAGCCGAATATAGAGGCGAAAGACACTTTTTTAAGATTTCTCATTTTACAAATAGAATAATAATCCCTATTCTTTTTGTTTTTGTATCCAGGTGCTATCACAGCTCTGGAAGCATATCAAGCTGAGATCAAAGCTTGCATTAATGCGAAAATTCTCAATGACAAAATTACGGCCGCTTTGCTCACAAAAATGAAAGAAGACCTGGTCACGGCAACAAAAGCAACCACAGAGTCAAAAAAAGACCTGGTCACTGCAACAAAAGCGGCCACAGATTCGCAAACCAAATGTGAAGAGCTAAGAGGAGAACTTTATGGGGTAAAAGAACAGGTGACGAGCAGCCTACAGGAAAATGAAGATGTAAAGACATTGTTGTCAGCAGCCAAATCCTGGGACTAGTATACCTTCAGGTATACTAGTCTCAGGCCAAATCAGAGTTGGATGAAACCAAGAGAGATAATGAAAGAATAAATGATCATTTGTTAAAATTACAAACCAGTGCAAAAGTGGTAAAGAGGAAGGAGGAAGTCATAACAACTTTAAACGCAGTCCTCATCTGTAAAGAAAACGAAGTGGGTAATTTAAGGATTGAAATTGAACAGAGGCAGGCAGAAACGCAGGAAGAAAATCACAGACACAGAATCCTTCAACAGTTGTGTGATACACAGAACAAGAAAATACAGAAACTGCAAAAACAGTACGACAACACCCAGTGCAGTGATGCTCAATCTGCCCTCATGGAAACATATCGACTAAAAATCGGTAAGCAAGAAGATAGTCTAGGGACCTTTTCTGGGCCGGCCCATGTTGAGATCGTAATAAAGACTCACAGATGATGTTAATTACGAATGTTAATTTTATGTTTATCATAATAAAATACTTGTGATAACGAACAGTCCAGATAAAAAGCAGATAAAATCACTGGTTTCTGTACTCAAATATGAAAAGGGGGCGATCTAAAATCGCGAGATTCCAAAGTAAAACCCGGTAAAATGCCAAGGTATAAATAACTTGAAATAGTAAAGTTGTTGAGTAAAATAAGTTAAAAGTTTAACGGGTTCGCCGTCGGACGAGTTTTAATCTGTCAAGCTTTCGTCAGGATTAGCTCTGACTTCTTCAGGACCAAATTATTATAATATTGAACAAAACATAGAGATTGCCACATCTCTTGTTATCATCATTTGGGCTGCCCCTTGCCCGATGATTTGAGAGTAGGTGCCCTTCCTACTCGTGAAAGAATTGGTGGCTCTGAAAAGAGCCGTTCAGATGGATTGCCGCTTTCACTGAACACGTAGGTTGCCACTGGCCTACTATATATCGTCAGCCTGCTTCGATAATTGCCTAACTCACTTTTCAGCAAAATTGAGTTTTTTGCATAAATCATGACTTCATTACATTATGCAAATGCTGTTATAATACCTAAGTCATTGACCAATCAAAAGTGTTGATAAATGAATAGTTTTGTTGCAAAAGGGCCACCAGACCACTCCAACATGTTACTCATTTTGCATTATTGAATTTGCATTGACAAATCCATGGAATTAATCAAATTATTGTATGGCTGTGTTCATCTGTTTCTATATGACTTGGATTAGTGCATCCATGCACGCCAATCGAGGCATCAACAATACAATCAACATTCCACATGATGAATAGCCATCCATTCAATAAGGCAAAATGAGTAACAGGTACACAGGTAGCAGGTTCTATACTTTTGTTGTTTTCTAAGAACTAGAAAAAATGAGTTAGGCAATTATCGAAGCAGGCTGACGATATAAATTTGGTTCTAATAGAACCTCCAAAGGACTGCCCCTTGACCAATGGAAATAACGTAGAGACTGCCCCTTGTCTACTACAGACTACAAAAGTCTAATGCACAGTAGTGCGGTCACTGATCTGTAAAGATCATTTGACGCTGAAACGAACTTGAGCAGGGTATATAATGGTTCATTGCTGATCTGACTGAAAAAATTACAAGACTGTTATCGATTGGCGGGATTGATTGATACTGTAGGAAATAGAGAGCGCCACATGCGGCTGATATCTTTGCCGTCATTTCTATTGATTGTAGATGATTCATTGATTCTGATCTCTAGAGCTTCACGAACAAGCCGCATACTAAGATTGGAAACCTGTGCAATGCTTTTGGATTGGTTCCAGAGTGGTTCATGACCTTCTTCACACGCATGTTCAGCTAGTGCCAAGCTATCTTTCTTGCCTTGTAATGTAGCTCTTTTGTGTTCAGACAATGTGACCTTTAAAGGCCTTTTGGTTGGACCAATATATTGTTCACCACAACTACATGGTATGCTATACACGCAAGGTGACCCTTGGGCATAGGATCTTTAGGATTGCTGACAATATCTCCGAGTTTGGTCGATTTGGTGAAGTAAGTTTTAACACCGGCACGATTTAAGAATTGGCAAATTTTGTCTGAGACACCTTTGACAAATGGCATGAACGTGATACCTTTGTAGTCATCTTCCACCATCTTTTCCTGGCTTACATTAGCACTTTGTCTTCTAATAGCTTTGTGTACGAGTTTCGAGGGATAGCCATTCTTATTCAATGCTTTTTCAATGTGTTTTAACTCATTATTGCGATGTTCATTGTCGCATAGATTCAGAGCTCTGTATACCAACGTGTTGGCGACGCTATTTTTTGCCGATAGGTGATGATTGGATGTAAAATGGAGATACTGATCAGTGTGTGTGGGTTTTCTGTCGTAGTAACAACCTGTCCAAATATGGCTTTTACTTCATTCAAATTCAACCAAAACAAGGTTTCTACCTCTTAGGTAAACATGTTGTGGTCATGAAAGGTAAAAATGTTGTGGTCATGAAACGCGATTGGTGAATTTATGGAAAAAGGTTTGGGGTATATACTTAACAAAACTACCGATAGGGTTACTCCTTTCACCAAATATTTAACTGTTCAGGATTACTGGTGTAAGTCACCATGTACAACTGTATATGAACCAAGGTGACTTATTGATTCAAACTTTTCAAAATTTGTTGTGATCTCTGGATTTGATTGACAAAATGATATATTGTTTATATTCCTTTTATCCAGGAAACAAGAAGGCTCTTGACACAATCTTAGGAGAAAAGCAGAAGGTCCAACAAGAAATAAACCACAGAAAATAGAATTGAGGAAAAAGTAGGTGGCGTTTTTTCAAATATTACTTGAGACCAAATGAGTTTCATCTCCTGATGAATTGTAATATCTCTTATGTGAAAAAATATAAATAAAACCCTGGTCAATCGAATAACGTTGGAATGATTAAAAAATGCACTGTTTTGACAGCAAAGGTGATTGAACCAAAACTGTTGGTACAAATAATTGCGAAAGTAATTGCCAAAAAAAGGTTGATCCTTCATGTAATCAATGGTTTAAAAAGGTTAGTTTCTTGCATTGAAATACATTGTAGTGTGCCTTAGTCACATAAGGCTACTTGAGAATGCTGGCATAGTTTGTAGGACCTTTTTGGTTGTTATAAGACTGTTTAAAAGTCCTTTTATCTGATTTTTTTGGCATACAGTCCTCAAAAGAAGTAACTGACCAGGTAATAAATATGCTCTCAACTCCATAACTATAGCTCCTACGTAAAAATATTAGGATATAAAGTTGAAAGGAAATTTCTTGTCTTTAATTCGAGATATTACACGTGAAGATTGAATGAATATTAACTCGGTTATGTGCCCTAAACCAAAACAAAGTCCGTTTTTCATTTTAACATTTTGTTCGTCTACACGCAGCCTCGGACTAGTAACAGGCAGGTTATTGATTAACTGGTAGCGACAACTCATGGTTCGTTAGTAAGTTGGGGATTGAGGATGCATCAATTGATCAATGCAACCCATTCACATACCTGTCACACTGTCCCGCGTGTTCAAAACCCAAGTGATAAAATGTAAACTGCACTTTATTCTACCCTTTTCAATATAGCGCTCTTAATTATTAACTGATCTTAATGAATAATGTATCACGTTAAAGAGGAGAAATTACTTTACAACTTTACTGTTTAATATTTTGATGTAGAAGCTATAGTTTTGGAGTTATGAGTATATTTATTACCTGGTCAGTTACTTATTTTGAGGACTGTATACCTTAACAGAAAAAGCTACACATATTTTGTACCCTCAGACAGTGATTTTTTTTTTCATATGCAAAAAGGTTTGTACGGATTTAGTGAATTATAAATTTGTTGGAAAGAGCCAAAACGTTACACTGAATAGGTGTCTCTATTTTCCATTTTAATCCTAGCTATTCTATCCATTTGGTTTGACAGAGCTCCAGGAAAAAATGTTAGTTCAAGGATACCAAATGGGGGTAAGAAGGTCAAACGGAATAGCAAGGAGAGCGCAGCAGGGGCAAGTCATGATGGATTCAGTTATAAAAAGAAACATTCTGAAGTTTGAAGTTGAAGGTGAGAGAATAAATAAGACAATTAATCACTTCCCAGGGGGGGGGGGGGGGGGGGCACTCAACTTTTTTTTGCCGCCCAGGGTCTCAAAAAGGGGGCCTACAGAACTGAACTGAGTGGATTTTATGACGAAAAATAGGGTCTTGGGAACTGATTTTTTCAAAAAAGTAGGTCTTGAGAACTGGCCTATAATTCAATTTTGATTAGCAAGAACGCAAATTTTCAATTTGTTTTTGTTTTAGAACGCAAAATGTCATGGCTTTGAAACGCAACATTTCGTGATTTTTGAACTTTCAATAAAATAGGGGTCTTAAGAACTGATGCAGGCTCAAAAGGGGGTCATAAAAAACTAGCAGCAGAGGGTGAAAAAGGGGGTCTTCAGCGCGGCACATACCTATACCCTTTTCCAATGTCAGTGCACCCCCCGGGAATCACTTGCATTCATGTGGAGGATGGGTCTAGACCAAGAATCAAATTAAGACATTGTATTTAAAGAATCAGCTCAAAATGGTTTCTTCTAATTGATAGGAAATACAAACAAATTAAGATATTGTCAAAGGGCACCGTAACCATTGTATAAATAGCCATTACAATTTCAAGGAGTGTTTAGAGTTTTAAATCCTTCTAAACGTAGGCAATAAATAATCAATGACAATTAATAATTAAAACCAAAACAAATCGATAACAATTTTGCCAATTCACCAACAATTTTCTCATCAATTTTAAGAGAAAAACCCACACAAATTGTCTGTTTGGCCGTAGAACAAGGGGTTTATATTTTGTCTTATTGCTGTAAAACAGGTTAATTTCGCGAATCTAAATAATAATAATAATAATCAGTATTTAAAGTGTCTTATCCATATGGCTCATCTGCTCAAAGCGCTGCAATTTTTGCTGCTGGTGAATCCCCGGGGGGGGGGGGGGGGTACTCGGATTTGGTTTGGTCGGGGGTGTGCCGCTGGAGATTCAAAACCCATACCCATTTTTAGGGGTGATTTTGGAAAAATCGGTACCCATTTTTAGGGGTTTTGCTTCATTTTAGACCAAATTTTTGCAATTTATCGGAAAAATAGACATAATTTCGGCAAATTTTTGCGAAAATAGACAAAAATTTCGCAAAAATAGACCCATTTGTAAAAAGTGACCCCATTATTAGGGATTTCCAGCACAAAATCATACCCCATGTTTAGGGATTTTGTGCCCAAAAAGCTACCCATTAGAGCGGCACACCCCCGTATACCGTCTTAGGTGAGTACCCCCCCCGGGGGTGAATCGTCAGAATCGGGTCGCATCAACTCTGGTGCAGCCAATTTCCAGCGGAAACCTATCCGCACTTCGATTGTAACATCCACCATTTCAATTACTAACAAATATTTGCCACACGCAAGACGTCAAGACTGCTGAATTAAACCATATGAACCCTACACTCAATCATAAAATAAGTATGTTACATTGTTTTGGCCGAGTTCTGAGCTATAATGTGCCTTCCGTAGGCATAACTATAACCAACAGTAGTTGTAGCCCTCCATTTCTTCTAAAACCAAATCGACTGACGCTGTTTGTTTTTCCTTCGATGTCATGTGCTTTTCTAGCACAGATTGGTGCCAGTCCGCAAAAGAGGACAGTACAAAATACACAAAGGGTTGAATCTGTCGCGATATAAACACTTCAAAAGAAGTAAGTTCCCCTTTAGGGATTCCCTTATATTTCCAAAACAATACATTGGAATGAAATGGGGTTTTCAGTCAAATGATTATGGGCTTCATACCAATACTTAACCAAAATCTCAAATCAACAGGTTATGTCATGCTCGAGTGAGGTCGTATTGAATGACGGAATGTTCCATTTCAAAAGTTGCTAAAAACGTTTAATTTCAAAAGTTGCTAAAATAATGTTTAGAAGGGGGTGTATCCACCGCGTTGTACGATTTGCCGACATCGACGTCTCATAGGGTTGATGAGGCGCGCCACTCGATGCTGTGGGATGGCACTCTTGTTGTACCAGAAGACGTAAGTTAGCAAGATTAGTGTGATCATCCACTCTACGATCCACTGCCCGCTCTAACTGATCCCACGATGCTCGATTGGGTTGAGATCTGGGGAGTTCGCGGGCCAAACCAAACGCTCTATACCTTCATCTTCCTGCATGAAACCAATCGCAATGGCCCTTTCCTGGCTGGATAAATGGGGCATGGTTACATACACAATATGGGGAACACTACTCATAAACACATTAGCATCAGGCAGTGAAAGCCACACCTTCATCACAAGATATTGCTCATTTTCAAAAGAAACATTCCCTATTTCAATGCATGCTTAATTTGAGCATGGAAGCACCTGTTGGGTTAAAATTCTGGTACAACAAGAGATGGACTTCCATATCGAGTAGCGCGCCTCATCAACATGAGAAATCGATGTCGTCAATTATTGATACACCAACGTGGTGGATACACACACTACTCAACATTATTTCAACAACTTTTGAAATGGGTCATTCTGCCATTCAATACAAGCTCACTCAAGCATGACAGAACCTGTTGATTTGAAATTTTGGTCAAGTATTGGTATGAACCTCATAACAATTTGACAGAAAACCCATTTCAACCCAATGTATATTTTTGAAAATATAAGGGAAACCCTAAAGGGGAACTTACTTCTTTTGAAGTGTTTAGATGGGGCGACAGGTGACGTCACACCGGGCAAAACATGGCCAGTTGCTATTGTTCTTTGCCCGGCAGTTTGCGCATGCTTCCTGTTTTGTTTAGGACCCATGCTTTTAAAACTGGCGCCAAAGCATTATAAAGGGCAATACGGCATAGCGGACAGTGTTGTATAGTCATATGCTGTTCCCTCAAGCGTGTATCGACAGTCCAGTCCCTTCGCCCGTTGCGTTTGTTGATAAACATTGGATGTAAACAACAGTCACCTCGTCTATACCGTAGTGAATAATTCAATCGCAAATATAACAACTGAACTGAAAAATATCAAAATGTGAATTTCAACAGAAATCATTACAATGACTTTAAAAATGATTTATGTGTGTCAATTAAGCTTTGTTTTTATGAATACCTATATCAATCTGTATCCAGTGTTATCCCTAACTCTACCCCCCACTTTTTTCAGAATTTTTTCTTCAACGCGGAAAATCGACCAAAATATCCCCCCGATCCCCCCGGGATTTGATCCAGGGACCTCTCACACCAGAGGCGAGGGATTCCACACTTCACCACGGCTGTCAAGCACAGTCTGGGCAGTGTATTGCCCAGACTGTATGGAGTGGGTCCATTTTTTCATCAAAAAACTTCCACGCCGGGTGTCAAATTATGCTACCGCTATGTATACTATCCTCTTTAAACTCAAAATTAGCGGCAATATCATTTCATGAGCCTCTTGCAAAATTCGCGAAATAAGCTTGTTTTACAGTAACCCACAAAGTGATTTTGGGAATGAAACTATCAGGGGAGAACAAATAGGCCAAATAAAGGGTCACAGGGCAGAGCCACGTCTGCCTGTGTTTGGATTCATACCCCAGGTTGTTGGCCCACATTAGAGTCCTGGTCATTTAGTTGCTATGCCACAGGGGTATGTATTGATGAACTAGTCTTTCAAGTACATGTATAGCCTTCCAGGAATATGCAATGAATTACAGAGTCAAAATGTGCAGGTCCCGTTCCCTTTTCATACTTGGTGAGTTTTTCATGCCAATACACAATTACAAACCAGAGTTATAAAAAATTGATGAAAAAGCACAAAATGTTAAGTGTTCCACGCTAGATTGGTGATATTGCAGTATTGTTATACACAAATCCTGCAAGCATAAAAGTGTGCATTATATGTTGGACAAATAACTATAGAGCCCAACTTTTGTAATTAAATGGAACAAAACACCACACTTATGACAAAAACAAATATAATCTCTCAACATGCACTTTTTAAAATTTGCGGCGATCGAAAGTCCCAGTGTCGATGATGTCATAGTTATACAATGCACATGCGCAAATTTGAGCACCGATACCCATGACGTCATCGACATCGGAACTTTCGATCTCTGCGAATTTAAAAAAATGCATGTTGAGTGATGGCAGTTTTTATTTATTTTTGCGACTAGTATGGTGTTAATTGCCTAATTTCGGCTCGATAATTATTTTCTAACAGATGATGCTAAATGTTGTGCTTGCGAGACCCTTCCTTTAATGATACAATATTGCTGTCTCAATATAAACACATAAAGCATGTCCCTAATGCACATCAAACATATTCATGACAATCAAGTTAAGAAACTATTTACACCCTGCAATCATGTTCAATATCAACACGCCATATGTTGTCTTATATATAAGAATGTGCGGTTTAATAACAATTTCACAGTGCTCCCGTGGAACAAATTGGATTTCACCACTTATGGGGAAATGCGCATATCTTCCATTAGAAATGATAAATTTGAAGAAAATGAAAAGTAGGTTATAGCTTACAATATGTTAATTTGTTGCATCTCATTAAATCTATTCATTTCTATTTTTTGGTTTTCTTTGTTAACAGGCCAGAGGCAGCAAAGGCAAGAGTTTTGAAGGCAAAGGTAAAAAAGGAATGAAAGAACTAGCAGAGACTAAAAGATGCAAACAAAGCACACCAAGTTATTTTTAAATTCAACCTTTCCAAAAACTTCATTAAATATGGATAACATTCTACAAAGACATCGTAAAAAATTTGGGAAGGTTTTTGAGAAGCACCAGCTCCTGCCTGTCGGACATTCATAGTATAAATCAAACTTACAGCAAGTTTGATGGGAAGTACTTCCCGTTTCTTAAGTTAGACACTAAATTACATTATTTTGCATCCCTAGGATCAATATGAATCAAGTATTCCTTTGACGTGGGCTGTTAGTGATATTTATAAATGTAAACTATATGCGAGGTTTTGTATTAGATTCATGATTCATGGATTCATGTTTTATTTCGCAATGGGGGCCAAAGGCCAAATTACAGGAAATATTACATTATTATTGCACACAAATTAAAAACATTAAAACATTTAAATTAACTTGATTTAAATATGGAACATGTATGTTATATGTACACTAAAACATGCCTACATTTTAAGAGTGTATACAATTAATAGAAGATTTTAAAAAGAGACAACCCGATTATAAAAAGGCAAAGCTAGCCCTCGAGCGGGTTTTTAAAAAGTTTAAATACAAAATATTGGCACACTATCTTATTGTATATTCAATAATGACACAAAGGATTGGGCTCTGCTCACTTATAAAACTCGCCCATTGCTTGTGTGTTGGATTTTGATCACGACAGGAGCATGCGCAGATGCGATTTTTGTGTAAGTGGTCTGTGATTTTGTCAATATTATATTTTTACTGTGATTTGTCGATCTGCATTAAATGCAAAAAGTAACAACGCCCCCGGTTGGACTCGAACCACCAACCTTTCGGTTAACAGCCGAACGCGCTAACCAAGTGCGCCACGGAGGTGATTATTTACTAGGCTGTTTTGGTTTGTCATGTTCACCCGTACACTTCCCCGCAAAGTCTGGCATCGTTTTTTCTCAAATGTTGCCTGCATATTGCAGTTGCTGTCGCCTTTAATACATGTGCTGTCAGTTGAACTTGGAACCAACGTTTAATTTGAATTGTCTATTTTCAATAAAAAAATACTCCAATACGGGAAAAAATTCACAAAAGCTCACAGACAACAAATAAGAACATCATTTTACTCGACCTAGAATTTCAATCAACGGATTTCAATCGTCGGGAAAACCCGATGTTGCGAGTGACGTCATTTAATGAGCTCATTAGCATAATTTATGTCCGTGAAATGTATAATAGAGTTTTATAAGTGCTGCTTGAACCGTTTCAGTTTGGTCATGGCAAGGAGTATATATAATAGGAGAGGACAGATAGCTCATTTGCATATTTGTCATTAATATGATTAACCCTGCCTTGACCCTATGCCCTGCTGTGCTCTAACCTGAGAGGGGACTTTTCTATTATTCTCATGCACAGCGTTGGCGATGAGCGACCGAGAAGTATAACAAAAGCGTACATAAAACAGATCGATTCGAAGCAGTAATTTGAATACATGAATTTTGCAACACGTCACACGTCCAGTCTAACAATGATTGTGGACCGTATAAATTACGCAATTTGTGTGTGTTTTTTTCTTCGAAAATGTCAACTTTTTTTACCGTTCTTTCAAAAATAAGGAGTATAATCACATTACAAACACATTTTGTGCGAGAGTAACATACAAATATGGTATAAAATGGCAAAAATGGCACGATAAAAATCCGTTCTTTATACACTCGTCAAAAGAAGTTCCTGGACACTCATTGAAGTTCAAATATTTCACATAAATATTTAATATAAATTCAACAATTGCATGTCAAAATAAGCAGACAATAATTCTCTATCATGTCTGTATGAAATTAAGATGTACGCATTCATGCATGGCTGAGCACATTCATTAAGCAATGGTAAGGTGCGTAAAAGGAAATTGCAAGAAATGAGCATTTACAGTCATTTGAATGGAGGGATTATCCAATTTTTTGCAATCTTCTTGCCATTGTCAAGTGAATGGGATCTGCCATGCATGAGTGATCATGTCTAAATTCCATGTTAAGCTGTTAGAGGATTACTTTCTGCTTATTTTGATATACAATTATATATATATAATCATATATATAATTATATATATATTCTATCAAATATTAATTTAATTTAAGTGTCCAAGAACTTCTTTTGCCGAGTGTAAATAAATGGATAAATGGTTAAATAATTAAACTATCACAACCACACTCGTCGATCTCTGTGGCATGCATAGTTGGCCATGTCGTTCGCAAACGGCAACACGGGTTCGATCCCCGGTGTATTCCTTGTTATTCTTTTTTTCCTTCTTTTTAAACTTGACAGTGGATTAATGTAGCATCATTTTTATGTCAATTTTTGTTATAAAGGCCCATGCGTTTATAGTTGGTTTTTTTCTATAATTTATCTCATTGATTTATTTAACTTCTAAACAATTGTATGTGTAAACAATATACATGTATATTAGCGCGATAAATAAGTGATTTGAGTTCGGTTTGATAACAATAGCAAAACTTGTCGTAAAACCATTTTACCAGTGTGCCCAAGTTTGTGTAAATTCAAAGATGTCACGTTTAGTTTGTTATACACTGAGCAAAAAAAGAAACTTATAAAAAAAGAAACTTATACAATTTATACAGATCACCAAATAATATTCTGTGCATGAAAATGTACCAAATTCGGATACAATATTACTGCAATGTATCGCTTCAAATGGCAGTCAATAACCAATTGTTTGCTTCAATGACACAAGAGAAATGTGCACTGCCCCTATGGTGATCTGTTAAAATTTTATAAGTTTCTTTTTTGGCTCAGTGTAGCTAGGCTGATATACATTTGTAGCTATTTCTATACAAGAAGCAAACACATTTCAAAAACATGAGAAACGGGACCGTAACTAACTTTAAATTTAATACCATTGCCATGATTACCAATTTGAGGCTCTTTTGGAAATCTATACAACTGATGAATTTCTAGAAAATCGTTGATAACTTCACTCAGGAAAGTCAAATCTTGTGGCAAATCAATTAGCTAGCTTTTTAATAAACGAATTGGGAGACTCAATGATTTCGAAATCTATGTGGAAAAGGGAATCGGATAACTATTGATAGATGCGATCAAGTATTGTACCTCGGAAGGGTGATTAGAGGTAATACACGTATCGGCGATGGGGAGCTAAAGTTCGTTTTAGAATATAAAAAGAGCAACACCACAGAATATATCTTACTCGGTGCAACACACATGTTGATGGATTCGCATTTGAAAAAACCCCGCCAGTGTATAGGTCATTCTTTTTCAAAGTGTTGTTTGAAGGTCGTGCATTGACTTGATCTGAACAATGAATAATATGGGAGCGAAAACCTTTTGTTATGGGCACGCATGAGTAAAGGCGATTCCCCGTATAATAAAACAAGATTTGTTATTTAAGATCTAGAATAAAGGTTACCAGGGGGGACATTCACTTCAACGATGCTCCTATGCGTACATCAACTGAAAGCCTGGTCCGATGGTAGGCTCAAGGTGCCATAGCCTGCACTCGGAACCCTAGAAACAAGTAATTTTGTTCTTACTTAGATATGTGCACATTGTCTCATTCAGTAGATAGCACATTTATCACATGTGGCACTAATGTGTGCTATAATCTTCAGTAGATAAGCACATGTATAATCGTGGTGACAGTGCTAGTCTTATAATAGCGCATGATAGTCACGAGTGTAGCATTATGTGTGCTATACGCATGTCACACTACAGTCACATGAGGCTAAGTTAGTGCATGTGTACGCGGTGGCCGCGCTATCTTCAGTACATAGCATAGCGCATAGTCGCATGTGGCATGTGCTATTTCGTGTTGGAAATTCAGCGGTTATTGAATATGCCAGGCCTTTTTTAGGTGGGGATCAATAAACCTATCTAACAAAGTACGGGCCATTCTATATACCATCAAAGAGGGAGCATAATGAAAACCTTTTTGATTACCACCAATCGATATATCAAATTTCGCGAAAAGGCACTCCAAAATGCAGGCACATTAATATGTATTACCACTAAATAGTGAACCCCCGGGTCCAAATCTATTGCTCGAGGTCTTTAAAAATAGATTGTAACAAAACATAAAAACTGGTATTGTCCATCTTTTAGTTTCCAGTAAGTTAATGATTATATTAGCGCAAAGTGGCCAGGCTCCTTTTATGTTGCAAGTTTCAATGTCGTAATAACTTCAAATTATTGACGATACTGACACTTGAATTTGTCATCCAGCTCCAGCGGTTTTAAGATGATAATAATTTAGTTACAACGTGGGATGAATTTTCTTTGGTCATAATCAAAATCCATCCATATAACATTGAAACCAACAGAGATTCAAAAATGACGGCCGTTATAGTGTCCACCATCGACTCTACAAATGATGTTTTTTTTTAAATATTCATTGATATGATTATTCATTGCATATTTATTGTTCGAACAATAAGTGTCCGGGGGTTGGTCATGGGCTGGGATATAGATTGTTGGCATTCCTCAGATTTCTGCCATGGATTGAAATTCTAGAGGGGGGTAATAGATGACTGGTTCTCTGACTGTCGCCCAGTCCCTGTGCAAAGGTAAGACAGTGGTCCACTCTTCTATCACTTAACCTATAATTGCACTGTGTGATGGATTCGGAGTAGGTAGTGAATTGGTGAGCTAGTATGGTTCTACATGCTCTTCTTTCTAAATCGCCAGCCTGTTTATGAATTAGCCCAGAATGCCAAACCACATCGGCATATTCGAGGACCGGTCTGACATAGCTCTTGTAGACAATGGTTGGCTCATCCTGATCAAAACCAAATCTTTTCAAGGATCTGAGCATGAAAAGACGTATGTTGGCTTTCTTGATCATTACATCGACCTGGGCCTGCCATTTCAGATCGTTTTGAATCTACAGCCCCAGGATTTTGGCTTTGTCTACATGCTCAAGCTTGTCAGATCCGATTCTCAAATCTGCTTGTTGTGGTGAGGTTTTGCTGAAATTGACCTCGAAGGTTTGACATTTCTAGGCATTAAGGTTGAGGCCATTAGTTGAAGTCCAATCAGCAGAGAAGGTATTAAGAACATCCTGTAGATGTCCCTGTTCATTACCTGATAAGTTTTCTGCAAAAGTAAGATCATCAACATACTTCCAGTATTCACATTCAGCATCTGAGGCAGCATCATTGATGAGAATTTGGAATCCAATTGGACCCAGCTTGGTGCCCTGGGGGACACCGGCAGTGAGCTGATCTCTTGAGAAAGTATGTTGTTGAATCTTACACATTGCTGACGGTTATGGAGGAAGTCGCATATCCATGGAATAATGTTCTTGCGCACACCCATTTGAATGATCTTGTGAATGAGGATGGTGTGGTCGACCAAGTCGAAGGCTTTTGAGAAATCTGTAAGAACAATTACTCTCCCGGTATTGAGACTTTCTTCAGCACATATATGGAGATAATGAATCAGATTGACAAGATAGTGGTTAGTTGATACACCCGCTACATTACCAAATTGTCTTTTGTCAATCACGTGACCAATATCATCAATGACCCACCTCGAAACAAATCCCTCGGCCACTTTGGCAAAAATTGATGTTAATGAAATCGGACTTAACTTCTCAAGTCTAGGGATGCTCTGTTTCGGTATAGGCACGACAATTTCCATTTAGTTGGTACTATACCTTCAGCAAATGATGAATTAAATATATCTGTAAGAGGGATACTCAACTCATATGAAAATTCCTTGATTATTTTTCCAGGAATATTATCAGGACCCCCTGATATTGAGGGGTTGATTTTCAGTAGCTCAAAATAGACCTCCCGAGGGTGCAGTATGCGGGGCAGGTTCCTTTGCTGGCTCCTTGGCTGGCAAGTATGCTGGTAGTTTGGCAGCATCCAATGGTGGAACATGTGCTGACACCATGCAGTGGCATAACTAGACTTTTTAATTTGGGGGGACAAGAAGGGGCCGTTACTTTAAACGGGGTGGGGGTGCTCCATTCCATTATCAAGAAATGCGCGCATAGCGCGCAAACATTTTCGACTTTACACATACCTTTTGCACGATTGAGCTACATTTCGGCTCTAAACAAGCTTGTACTATAGAATATTGCATTTTGGGAAGACATGCGCGCGAAAATTTTTCATCTGTTACTTTGTACCATCATTATTCCATGATTCATTTTTTTTTGGGGGGTGGGGGGGGGGCGGGGACAAGGGTTCAAAGTGGGGCTCCAGCAGTCTACGCCATTCTTTATCATTGCCGGAAATAAAAGCCTTTTGACGCTTCGCAATCAGGTTCTTAATACAAGGGTTCACCCAGCTCTTGTCATTAGTGTTAGCCCTTTTCTTTTTTTCTGGAAAGCATCATACCCAGATCAAGAATGTCATAAAAAGCATCCATTTTATTTTGGGTACCTAAAACGTTATGCCACTCAAGACTTTGGATCCATGATCCAAATGCTCGCATACCAGACTCGAGCAAAGGGCGAGTGATCTGTGTTTTATGCTCATTTTTTTACCACTCTGGGATTTTTAGGTTTCCAAAGAACGCACAGGTGATCATTTAGGCCAAGTGGGGAGTACGGACATGGTTTTTCATAGCACTCTCTCAGGTTGTTACTGATAATCATCAGATCAAGTATAGCATTTGCCCGGGTATGGAAGTCAACGATTTGGTATAGATCATTAACCATTCGTCAATTGCAAATTGTTCATACGGTTGAAGTCACCTGTAATTAGAATGCCAATGTCAGGGTATTTGGAGCAGAGATGGTCGACGCTGCTGAGAAGGTGTTCTAACAGAAATTAGTGGTAATGTACACAGCACAAACAGCAATGGCAGATATTTTATGTGGGAGTTTCTTAGGTCTTACTTTTACCCATAAACACTCTAGCTCTGGTGGAACAGCAAGGCTTTCGATGAGAGAAGCTGGTACTGTTTCCTTCACATAAATTGCAACACCACCACCGCCTTTCTTGCCTTTTAGCAGCCGAGGCCGGGAGAAAAGGTTGTAATTACCTATGTTAAGTTTGTTTTCAGGCATGCTATCTTTAAACCATGATTCGCTGATTACTCCAACCTCGACATGTTCTGTTCAAACGCCACTTCTATATCTTCCAATTTGTTACCTAGTTATTGAGCATTTGTCATGTAAATGGTGGGGAGTAGGCATGTTGTACCTGATACATGTTGTTGTTGATCAGGATGTTGACCATCATTATTGTTATTAGAAGGGAAATGACGATGTGTAGGCTGAATCTTCATTAAATTATCAAAGTCTACACTTCTTTCAGTAGTGTGTTGGGAGGGTTGTTAACTATATTACTTCCCTATAGCATAGAAAACAAAACACACATGTATGGTATATGGCTCGGAGGCTCATTCACAAGAGGTTTATTCAAATCTTGTAACATTTCATTAATTACCAAACATTGATACAAATGATATTGGCAACTTAATTACAATTTTAATACAAGTCAAGATGCTTAATCAAATAATTTTTGATACAAGGAAAGTATTATCAAAATTATTGGATAGACTATACGCCTTCCTTCAAAATCCTGAAACACTGATCTGTCAGACACAATTAGGAAATCACCAATTTAACTATGGATAAAGTGAACTGCCTATACCCCACCCTTTAGAGGGAAACTCATAAAGATGACTAAATTAGCTGATTTTATTCCTATCATTCAGTAAAACAAATTAAGACACAAATTAGGATTCAACAATTTAACTATGGATAAAGTGAACTGCCTCAACCCCACCCTTTAGAGGGATGCTCATAAAGATGACTAAATTAGTTGAATTTATTCCTATAGATATAACTTCCAGTAAACATTGATTGCTTGCCAAATGTTACTGGTGTTACAGGGTCTATACATAGTAGTGAACTGCCTACAATGTTACTGGTGTTTCAGGGTCTATACATATAGTAGTGAACTGCCTACAACCCTATGAACTCTGCACAACAAATTAAGTGGGTCTAGTGAACTACCATACGACCCCTTTAATTCGCTGACATAATTCACAGAAATATGATGTACCTGAAATTCAATTTGTCTGACCTTTAATTTAATTTAATTTATGAAAATAGAGATTCAATGCATTGAATGAATTCATTGAATCATAAAATTACCGCACACAAGTCTTCTATGAAGGCTTGATAATTGCCGGCCCCCTTTTTCAAAAAAAATTAATAAAAGTACTGGAGATTAAATAATTCCATAATAGATGCTTAACTCAACCGCAGATGAGTGAAAAGAACAGTTCAAGTTGTTGTTTACTGATACTAACTGCGCACATCCTTGTGTGTTGAGATGGAGAGTACCTTGTAGAACTGATTTAAATATTGGACCTACTAGGTTTTGGGTACACAAATTCATCAAGATTGCTGTTGAGAAAGATCCGTGCCTTCAAGATTCCCGCAGTCCGAGCACCTGGGATGCCGCTCCAAAAGATCCATCCTCCGTCTTTCATTTGCGTTTGGTTTTATCCGGCCTAATTCATAATGGAGTCGCCACTTGAACCAACCAAATTACGACAGTCCTGTAATAAATACAAAAACAAAAGCAGAAGCCAAGCAAAACAAAAGGAGGGAGAGAAACAAAAGGAGCAAGCAAAAAGATGGAAAATGGGGAAAGCATTTTTTTTTTATGGGGGGGGGGGGATGTGTTTTTTATCATTAATGTTTGTATCATGTCCATTGGAATGCCGCTTATGGCTGCACCGATCCTGAAGCTGTGGGAGCTGAAATTGTCCGGTGAAATACCCAAAGTTGACAGCCCATCCTTCAGAATGCAACCAAATTGGTACCTTTTTAGTTTAGTTTTATTTCCAAGTACATAGGGCATCCAAATACACAACATAATATTGGCATGATATTACAACGATTTATAAAATCATAGTAATTATAATTTATAGTAACGTACCTGTAATATAAATATACAGTAACACTGATAACATAAACGATTAGTATAATCATGGTATAACAATGATTTATCACCCATTCATGAATATGTCTCTCTGGGAAAAAGGCACTGTAAACATCAAAAGCAAGTGATTTGATTGTGCGTGGATAGTTTGAACACAATCATAAATGAATTGAATATATTGCGATTAGGATTAACCGAGTAACGGGTTGATAGGACAAATTAGGACAAAGTGATATTCGTCATCGATCTTACCTGAATTACACAAAGCAAGTGATTTGATTGTGTGTGGATAGTATTAACGCATAAATGAATTGAATTTATTGCGATTAGGATTAACAGTATAGCGTGTTGATAGATATATTCGTCGTAGATCAACATTAAAAGGACAAATTAGGACAAAGTGGTATTCGTCATCAATCTCACCTGAATTACACAAAGGGCAAACACGATTACGAATTCAACGTTATTTATATGACCCGAATCAATCAATAGTAAATGATTGGAACACATTAATCTACTCAACCTACCCAATCTACCTATTAGGATGTCACCACCGACATAGTTAACCAATTTATAGGATGGATTAGCCTATGAATATAAGAAAGGGCTGATTATGTGTTAATGGCTTTTTAGAGGGTACAGGACAACAAATGCAATTGTAACTGCCTAATGTTTTGCCAATTGATAGAATTGTTGCGGTTTTTGGGAGTGAATTCCCACCCATTACCCGCTACTGCACGTGTTGGAGCCGTGACCTTCTTTACCACAGGTTGAGCACAAGTGTTTGAAAACACATTTTGTATGGGGCAGGATCCTGTATTGTTGAAGTGGAAGCAAATTCCACTGTTTGATTGCCCTTTGGAAGCTTGTTTTGGATCTTTTGATATCTGGCCACGAAAAGACTTAATTTGCTCTCCGATGGACGATGAATTAATAGATGGAGATGGAACAGCAACATAAAGCGTCCACAACTCGCCATTAATCACAGACCATGACTTTTCGGGATGGGATTGTTGTCTAAGACGGAACTGTGTATCGTAATCCCTCCAGCCCCATCCACCAAAAGGGCAGCGGCAGTTCTTACTAAGTGAGTATATTTTAACAGTTCCTGGGCCCTATGTGGGTGAGACCTAAGGTAAATTGCTGTAAAGACCATAAAAGCGTTGGTCCATGTGTGTATTGTGGTGATGCGATGGGGTGGCTTAGATTGAGACAAGGAAATTTGTCCTGCAGCATTAACAGTGAGTGACATGCCGCTCTGTTGCTGGGACTGAAAATTATCAACCCTTTGGTCCAATAAAGCACCCAACTCAATAAATTCCCCTCTGCAGATTTTCTCTTTCAGAACTTGAGTTACCTCCTCACCAAGGGGAGAACATATGGCAGTTAAGGAGTTTCGACTGGTGTTGTACGGGTTTTGAATCATTTGCGTCGGGGAGTTATTATTCATGAGAGTATCGTCCGAGGGCCTATTATTATTAACATGCTGATCATTAGAAGTACTATTATTACTAGAAGTAGTATTATTACCAGCGCCAACGGGAGATTCAGACACAGGGAAAGGTAAATCAAAAGACAACTCACCATTTAATCCTCTTTCGAAGTTTGCAGAGGCGAGATCATGTCACTGGGTTATTTTCCTTGTGATCAATTTGGCTCAATTTATCTAGTAGTCTATTCATTCAATTTGACAATGCAAAATTGTTGTATAATATTCGTAACATAATATAGATTTATTTGTAACAAGTCTCCTCTCCTCTATCTGTGTCTTTCTTTCTCTCTGTGTCCTCCTTATGACAATGTTACAAATCTTACTTAATATATATTAAAAAAAATAGGATCCTTTTACTGGCCGGCAATATTGACACAAAGTTGGATATTGTGATTGTTGCTCGGTTAATTATAGATATCTAGATATCTAGATGTATAAGTATTAAGATAATTGGAAGTCTGGTACGTACCTCAAAATACGACTTTTAATAAGGTATTTATTATGTTTACCAGATAGTCGGCATCAACCGCCATGTCCATGTATCTTATTCTATAATATTTAATCTCAGTTCTTAACATTAATTCCGTGGTATAGAGTTCTGTTCTGTTTCTAGAACTTGGTTGGTTATCTTCACAGATTGTTGCTAGATAAGTCGGTCCGAAGGATCCATCCCAGTAAAATGTAACGCAAAGGATAGGTGCAGTATCGGAAAAGCTTGGTACGGAACCAAAAAAGGTGGCACTATAATAAATAAACTGCTCACACAAAGTTAGGAAACTTTTTTTTTTTAATCAAGTATATTTTTATTATTTATTACCCGCTTGTATTATGTGGCATATAAATGGAAAGCTGAAGTGTTCTTCTTTAAAATGATACCAAATGTGCAATGATGACATGTTGCTGGATTTGGCCACATGAATGAGAATGAGGCAAAGTCACAAATCAAATGTGCCAAAATTACCGTTATCTGTGCTAAACAGTCAATAGGTAATGGCATGGGCTCTCTCCAACTCGGCATATTGAAACTGCAGAACGTAAACCTTGTCTCAGAAAAAATGTACCTTCATGACCTTCCACCTGGAGTCATTGTTAACCCAGTGCAAATACCCAAATAATGGTTTGTGTTGTGCTCAATGGTGCAAATATCTGTGTAAACCATTCATGGTTCTCAAGCATGACCGGTTTGATTATTGATCATTACCTATTGACTGTTTACAGTAACGCACAACCACCCTGGGAACGAGATGCGCCGAGTTTAAAACAGTGTTTAGTTAAACACGTTGTTTAAAAGATAACGGCCCATTATGTCCTTGCTAGCACAACAAAATCACATATATTTTCTGTGCACAGCATCCCGGCTTATACAAGTTATAATTCTTGCGCCATGTATATCAAGTCAAACCATGATGTCTGCAGAAACCTAAAACCCTGATTCGGAGTACATGCTATATATACATGTCTACTCAATGATGGTAAAGTGAGGAATGATAACATTATCCCAGCCCTACTTCCAAGAGAGGAATTATACAATTCAACAGGTGATTCAATTCTACACCTGGTTTTGAAATGATATAATTATATACTATTGATACATCCACTAAAAGTTTGTTATGACTCTCTAGTCAATAGTCAATCTTAAACCATCCCGAATTTACATATCAATATACCCTCTATAGTTCATCACAATCCATCCTATTGTGTCCACATTTATCCATCTCTGATCCCACTCTGAGTTAACGCCTGGATGAATATCATGTCTTACATAAAATGTTAAGGGTGCCGTCATATTTTATGAGAGTATATTAAGGGAACGGTCAAGATTATAACACATAGGGTTTGAACTGATCATAAATCATTATTTAATATCAGAATGATTTATAAAATGGGTTCTAATGTGACAGATCACGACTCTGTACTCCTGTTCCCGCACGAGCTGTTGCATATTCTGCCCTTCTCCGCCACTTACAATGATTGGATTTTCACCGTTTACCACCCGTCGCTGATCGTTTTCCGGTTCCAATTCCTGCCTTTCTTCCAGTGAAACGTTAACTGACAGGGCGTCGCCATCTTGTTCAATCGCTTGGTCAATCACTTCCTGGTTGCCGTTTCTTCTTTGTATACGCTGAGCATAATCGCTACTGGTCGTTTGATTGAAAACATTTCTTGCTTGTCTGTATTTTCTTGTTCTGTGTATCGCACAACTGTTGAAGGATTCTGTGTCTGTGATTTTCTTCCTGCGTTTCTGCCTGCCTCTGTTCAATTTCAATCCTTAAATTACCCACTTCGTTTTCTTTGCAGATGAGGACTGCGTTTAAAGTTATGACTTCCTCCTTCCTCTTTACCACTTTTGCACTGGTGTTGGCATCATCCTCTTGAGAGTTTAATGTTGTTTGTAATTTTAACAAATGAACATTTATTCTTTCATTATCTAAATCAGAGTTGGATGAAACCAAGAGAGGAGGGCAGATTCAGCATCACTGTACCTGTTCTTGTCATCATCATCATCATTCGGCTGCGGAGCAGACTACAAGTTTCCTCCAGCTTTGGCGATCTCGAGCCATTGCTGACCACTGACTGCGATTCAGCATGCTGTCCATATCTCCCAGAAGACACTGGATGTATTTAGTGAACGAGGTTCGTTGCCTTCCAGGTTTCCTTTTACCATGAGTTGGGACATACAATGCATACTCTCCGACAGGCTCATCATCAGGCAAGCGGAGTACATGGCCTATTAATTTCAGTTGACGAATCCTGGCTCTCTCCACAAGGGGCGCTGTCTCTGTCAGATTGTAGATCGTAGCATTTGGTACTCTGTCTATCCTCTTGATGTTCAACATAATGCGATAGCAGGATGTGCCAAATGAGTTGATTTTGTTTTCCATGTCTTTAGATATAACCCATGACTCACCGCCATACAGCAAGATAGTGACACAGGTTGTGTCAAACAGCCTAACTTTGGTGGAGATTGGAATGGTAGCACTTTTCCACAGGTGTTCTAATTTCCAGAAGGCTGTCCAAGCGAGAGCTTTCCGTCTCTTCAAGTCACTAGCACTTGATCCCATCATGGAGCCCAGGTATCTGAAGTTCGTCACATGATTAATGGGGTTTCCGTACACTTGAAGAGAAGGCTGTGGCTGACAGTTGAAAGTCATATACTCTGTTTTGGGTGCACTGATTATGAGACCAAGATCTGCAGCAGCATCAGCAGTTCTGGAGAGCTGAGACTGGGCCCGCGGTATTGATGACTCAAGAAGTGCGATATCATCAGCAAAATCCAGGTCGTTTAGAAATTTGGCTGGATACCTTCGTGATTGGCGAGGGCACGTCACGACTCCCGAATCGGCTCCAGTTGCCTTTCCCAAAAGGTAGTCGACAAGGATGATAAAGAGAAAGGGGGCCAAAAGGATCTAAGGGTTTCAAAGATGCCACCATCACAGCACTGCTTGAACCACTGTAGAGTACTTGTACGGCGCTAACTAAAGGCCTTTGGAATGCCATAATGACGCAATACCGAGAACATTACTGGTCTATTGATGGAATTGAAGGCCTTCTTGAAGTCCACAAAGGTGACTGTTAAGGGAAGTTGGTAATCCCTAAAACCTCCATAATTCTTCTCAGGATGTGTATTTGCTGTGCACAACTGCGACCTGGTCTGAAGCCAGCCTGGTTCTTTCTCAACAAGGGATCTACATGTGGTCGGATTCGGTTAAGGAGGATCTTATTGTAGACTTTTGCAGCTATGGACATGAGTGATATACCTCTATAATTTGTCATCCGAGAAAGGTCACCTTTCTTAGGCAATGGGATGATAACATTGGTGGCACAGTTTATGGATGACGTCAATCATTTGATCACCACCTCCCTGAAGAGCCTCTGCTGTAATGGCGCAATCCAAACCTGCGGCTTTGTTGACTTTCATAGCTGCAATTGCTTTGGTGGTCTCCTCACAAATAGGGGGGTCAGCACAAATGGGAAGATCTTCTTCTGCTGGGGGCGGTAGTTCGGATGGAATCGCCCTGCTGTCATTGTTTAGTATAGAACTGAAGAAGCTTTTCCATTCTGTTAGAAGTTCTTCATCACTTGAAGGCGCTGTACCATCTCTCTTCTTGACACCATATAGTTCTTGTACACCATATAGTTCTCCTTTGAGTTCTTGTTTGCAACTTTGTGGCAGCTTTTGTGGCATTAACAAGGTCTGCTTTTAGTTTTGAAAACATACCGGCCGTAATCTTATCTTTTTGCTTACCGATTTTCAGTCGATATGTTTCCATATACTTTATGAGGGCAGATTCAGCATCACTGCACGGGGTGTTATGATCATAGAGTTTCTGCAGTTTCTGCAGTTTCTTGTTCTGTCTATCATATAACTGTTCAAGGATTTTCCGTTTGTGATTTTCTTCCTGTAGTGAGGCCTTACTTTGTTCAATTTCAATGCTCAATAGATTTTCCAATTTTTCCTTGCAGATTAAGCACTTTGTTTAAAGTGGTAATATCTATCTCCTTCCTCTTAATTTGATCTTTTAGACTGGTATTGTCAACAATCTCTGATGATAGCTGCTCTGTTAGTGATTGATACTCACTGGCATCATCTGTAAGTTTGTTCACAATTTCCTCTTGAGATGTAAATCGGGTCCTGTAAATGTACCAGCTTAAAAGGCTACAATGTCTTCAACATGAGGGTTCACAGAACCATGTGGTTCTATTCTGCCAAAGTGATTTTGATCATACTCTTTGATACTGTCTTCAACACATCTCATACTCAAGAAGATTTTAAAGGTGGTCCTATTCTGCCAAAGTGATGTTGATCACATTCTTGTCAATGTAGCAATACATCTTTCGTCTGTTAGGAATGGACGATATTATGTGATAGTCTAAAATATTACACCATTAACAATGTACACTTCTATGCTTCAAAACACCATCAGGTAAATAAAAATGAGGTAAGATGGCGACTCCATTGTATTTCTCAAGCTTATCACACATTGAATACATGCAAAAACTGCTGTTATCGATACCAAAAAACTTTGACATGAACTTTGTAAACAACGATTTCGTAAGATAACTTTTTACACATGCAATAGTTTACTTTTGAATAAGTCTGAGATTTACGCCCGTAATTCCTACTCAAAAAGAGAAAATACCATACAAGTTGTATTGTATATTTTGAGTCAATCGGAAGTAAAGATTCATATGTGATATATAATAATATGTCAGTCAAAAGGGGAGAACAGTAAAATCATCACAACAACAAATGTAATGTATTGTAAGTGTTAAATAGATCTTTGCTCTGGTCTATTTTCAATACAAAATATACAGAGCAATATTATAGTGTACAAAAGGATAAAATACATCAAAATAATACTATTTGAATCACCTGCACCGTCAGAAATTGTGACACAGTTACATGTTTGACAGACGTGGCTAAATGTGCATGAAGGACGAGAGCACCCGGATGTACCATTGAAGGCGAAACAAATGCCTCCCGATCCGAAGATCTCCCTCGGCACTGCCCATTTCCTGGTTGGCCCCCCCTCCCAAAATTCCCAAACTCTCCCCGATTATTACCCCTTACCACTGGCGGCAAGAATTGAGAAGACACTGCGATATGTAAATGCCACAGTTATCCATCCATTGTTGCCCAAGAACTATGAGGGTGTAGTTCTTGGCGGCGGCGGTATTCTATGTCATACTGCTGTAGCGGACGTCGGTTTTGCCACCTAATCCCCTGGGATCCTTAAATAGTTAAATTCAACACGTGGCAACACAACTTTATGACAACTACAGTACCGTCAGGAATGTTTATTAAGAATGAAGTTGGCCAAATTAACCGAAATTAACCTTAAATTAACAGGTACCACTTGAGCACCTGCGGCTAAAAAGCTGTGGGGCTTAATAGCACAATATTCTTTTCGGTACATGCATAATAAAATAAGCTCACAGACAATCATTTACAATCAACAACCCAATTTTCCCAACTGGTTAAATCCCTATAATTACTTTGTACCTGAATCTGTACCCATATTGGTACACATGCAGTACATTTCACCCAACACTTACTTACTTGCCTGGCTCACTTAGTCCTGGTAGTGCTTACTTCCTTACTTTACTTTAATCAATACTTGGTAACGTGGGAGCACTTTCGGTTTCTGACGTTAAACTTGGCATGAGAAGTACCGACTTACTTTGACTCCTTACTTGGTACGGAGGTACTTACTTACACTCCGTACAGTCCTTACTTAAGTACTTCACGAGGTCTGCAACCGGACATTTATTCGCACTGCCCTCTATTTTGCAAGTTGATAGTTTTTATTAGCTGTTAACACTTATCTATAAATTAATCGATTGCTACCGACCTCTTCAACGAACTTCAAAATGCCTTTCCTTTGTACTCAAAACAAATCGATATCACTTGATCCATGACTGTATACCTTAACTGTAGCCCTGTTGCAACAATATGTCGCTCTAAAATTCCAGCCCATGAAATATTTTAATATATTTATTTGAATTTGTTCTATATTTACTACAATAAAAGTATCAAACCAATGTATTCCATCAATAATGTGCGCCGCAATGCGTCAACTTAACATTTCTGCTTATAAAATGACAAATTTTATAAAATTAATCAATAATATCACAAATATTCGACGATCGACACATATAAATGGTCTCCTGATTACACTATTTTCCGTTCATTTGCCATCAAAAATGTTTTTAGATTTAAAAACTTAAATATTTAGTTATCCTAAAAATAAAATAAAAAGTTTGGTAATTTAATGGTACAAGTCCGTATTTTGGGCCTGAAAATTACTTTAATACATATCTTTTTGCGAAAAAATAACCTTCCAAATAAACCAATATATCTTGCCTAAATGAACTCCGATTTTGATCGGGTTTGGAATATGTCATTGCTTTTAAATTACGGTTAAATTATAGAAACATTACGCAGTGCCAAAGTATCGTTCTTGATGTGCAAAGTTCATTTTAATATCAATTACGAAGGCGATGACGTCACATCTGAGACCTATGTGGATGCTGCCACCTAGTGTCGAAATCAGAAAATGTAAATGGCGACAAGCAATTACGCGGTTGAGTAATCACGAATAAGACGACACAGTGCCTATGGCGATCGGCCCTCGTGACTTGCTAATACCCAGCACGGTACTAAATACCCGGGGGGGGGGGGGCAGTCAAACATAATAGTGTACACAGACGTGACCAAAAAAACGCGTAAAAAGGGGTGTTTTTTCAGTGTTGGACGCGTCACGCGAGTGACGCGTTAAGGGTATCAAAAATGCTGATTTTCAAGAAAAAGGGTGGCTTAAAATACCTGTCGAACGTGTTTAGGGTAACTTGTTTTGTTCTCCGTTCCCAGAAGAATGTTATCCCCGTTTTTGCGATTTCTTTTGAGCGTCTCATTTCCAATTTGAGAACGCATGTGTGTCACTCGTTTCTACAGCGTCGTAATCGCAAATAGACAAAACTTGTTTAGGGGTCATATTCTGGCAAGAACTTGTTTAGGGGTCAAAATTTGCAAGGAAAGCGTGCTAAAAACTTGTTTAGGGGGTAATTTTGCTTGCAGGGTAAAAACTTGTTTAGGGGGTGTCTGGAAAATATTTGGTCACGCGTGTGTACACCATTATGTTTGACTGGCCCCCCTGGGCTAAATACTTAGTCCGGTACCTAGTACGTTCAATCAATCACTTGATCATTAAAGTTGACACTTCAAAGTGACACGTTAAAAACATGAATCTTGCATTCAACACGAGCCTTGTATAGTTACCGTGTTGAATAGACATTTACCCTGTACCCTATATTGGTACCGATTGAATAACCCTCATATCATAAAACATCAAACATCACATGCAATAATTCACTATGTCCGTACGTATCGTGGTGCCAAGCGTATGAAGGTGGGTACCGTAAAGCGTATATAAAACGGCGCTAACCCCAAAAGCCACGCGGCATCAATTTCAGTGCAATTATGGAATACTGCCCACAACTACCCGCAGTCACACGCTTAATACTTTCAACTGGACAACAGACGCCATTATATAATAATCATTATTGTTGGAAACACAATTGTAATGACGATGGAATTATGGTTATAAATAACACTAACAGTTCCAACAGTACAGGCGTTTGGCTAGAGATACCTTATAGAATATCTCTAGTCTATCAAAACTGCCCTAACTGCACAAATGGACCCAAATGTTGTTCACCACTTGTGGGTGTGTATTGTGAGCCCTTTCTGTCACTCACTGTGGGTTCATTCATCTTAGCGGGTCCCGTGCGAAGCGCGGTTGCCCGTTAATTTATTACAAGGTGCACCTTTAATTTCACCAGTCTACATTCTAACGGATAGGCCTACCAATTTATCACCTCGCTACATTGCTACTACTTGCTTACGCTTCCAATATCAACGGGTATCTTCACGCTAATTGATGACCATATCAGCCGAGACCATTATTATGGTCTCAAATATCAGTGTCTGGTGCACAGCGAAACAAAACATCCATGAGAATTATATCAATCATGTCCATCATGTCCATTCATATTGATCACTATCACAATAACACATCAACAATGATGTGCATCATCTCAGCGCTACCTTATACACTACTGCCACTGGCTTAGCGACTTCCTTCTAGATCTCCTATCTGGCAAAAGAAGCAGGATCAGCTCCATTTAAAATATTCCATTGGCGAAGAAACACAACGATAGCTTACAATTTTGTCCATGGCTACAGTAGAACGCACATGACATAAACAATCCGTTCCCTCGGTGCCACAGCTCTGTGGTTATACATAAATTCAACGGGGTTCCATGTGTAGCATGACTCGTATACATACGAGGCTTATCTGATCTACATCATGTAGATTAAGTACACAAATCATTCATAATCAGCGAAAACACTTCAGCGACGGCCAATGATATGATAAAAATTATGATGGCGCGAACTGGTAATTTATACATCTGAAAATGGGTCTCTATCATCCCATGCAGACAGATATTTTGGTCAGACAATAACAGTTTCGCAGCGAGGACCGTATGACCCCATGAGGTCACGAGCTGTCAAAATGTTCACGGCTCACAATCAGCTGATTGCTGTTGAAATTACCGCGCACAGAATTCTTACGATGGAAACCTATCCAAACAAGTATATCGTAGCCCAGTTGTTGCATTGTGGTTGAAGCAAGTATAAGTGGCGTTCTCACACGTATGACTACTTATCTCAATGTTGCATGGCATTTGACAACCCATGTAGAGATCGCCAAACGGTATATTTAGAGTTTGAGGGACTTTTGACAGTCAATATAACAGGTAAATAAACCAAATAAGCTTATTTGCATTAGCCCATGTAAAACATTGCCTTGGCGAATATGAACATAAATTGCCCATACAAAGCTTCAACTACTCTCTAAATTTGAAAGATTAAAATTTAAATCTAAAAGATTAACTTTTTAATCTATTTCGGATTGTCCTGAAGGACAAATCTATTAGGATTAAAAAGTAATCTTTTCTTGGATTACTTTTTTTTAATCTTTAAAAAGATTACATCAATTATAATCAAATTGGATTAAAAACTAATCAGTTATGGATTAACTTTAAATCTCTTTTAGATTACCTCACACTTTGACAGCACTATATATAAAAAAATCCGTTATAATCAAATTGGATTAAAAACTAATCAGTTATGGATTAACTTTAAATCTCTTTTAGATTACCTCACACTTTGACAGCACTAATAAAAAAATCAGTAAACCACAATACGAAATTAAGAGACAAGTGCTTTTACAGCTTTATTTTCATAATACAATTTCAATTAATTCTTATTTACATTGCAAAATTCCATTTTTTTCAATTCTTATTTACATTGCAACGACAAAACAGATTTTGCAAAATTCAATTTTTTTTCCCAATTCTCATTTACATTGCAACGACAAAACAGATTTTTAAGGTCTCCCTAACCAGTTTATGATTTGTTATTTTTCATGTGTTTCAATCATCATCATCATCGTCAACGCTTTCCGGCTATGTTGCCATTGCGCGCGCAACTATTACTCGCCAGGTCATGCGATCATTGGTCTGTGTCATGAGTTCCGGTTTAATTTCTTTATTTACATTTGCGACCCAGGTAGGCTTTGGACGTCCGACTGGTCTCTTCGTGGGTCTGTTGTATTCCTTTAAAGCCTGACGTGCTGGAGTTTCAATGACCTAGATTAAATTATTAAGTTAAATTTAATAAATTTAAGCGTTACATGTCCCCACCCCACCTTATTATCCGGGTATTATCGTTGACTCACCTTGCATTAAGTGTTTTATTTGTTTGTTGTTGTTTTGAAACGTGTGAACAACAAACAACAACAACAAAATAAAAAATAAAACACTTAATGCAAGGTGAGTCAACTATAATACCCGGATAAGGTGGGGTGGGGACATGTAACATGATGTAACGCTTACATTTATTAAATTTAACTTAAAGGTGTATGTTCCGATCACTATTATGGATTCTTCCATCGAAGTGGACATTTTGATACGAGATGAAAGCCCCTATTTTTCTCATTATGCCTGTGAAATTTTACGGCCGACAGATGTTGCTTGTAAAAGTTACAAGCAAAAACGTAGCGACAGTTCGGTAACCACCATAATTACCATCCATGCATTTTCGCTACGTTTTCACTTGTAACTTTTTAAATAAAAATCTTTTGGATCTAATATTTTACAGGTGTAATGAGACAAATAGGGGCTTTTTTTCTGATATCAAAATCTCGAATCCAATAAGCATTTAAAGAACAATATCGGAACAAAAACACTAATTTCCTGTGTGAACAGATTTGGTGTGAACACTGCACTGTAAAAATAGAACTGCTGCATATTTTCAGCTCAAACTTTGGAATTAGACTGTTCTAATGATGCCCTTTCATCTAGAATAGAAAACTTAATAAATTATATCGGGCCCAAAATAGGATCAACCACCTTTAATACTTTAATCTAGGTCATTGAAACACATGAATAATAACAAATCATAAAAATCATAAACTGGTTAGGGAGACCTTAAAAATCTGTTTCATTTCACAAAATACAGTAACACAAATTTGTCAACATTTGGCATCACTGTAAACCTTTTAGAGGAAATTGCAAATCATTACAGTTGTGTGACACGTACCGGGTTGACCTTTTTTGAAGAAAATTAATACCTTCAGTAAATGTATTAAGTTTGAAATATAACTCGGAAAAAAGTGGTGCCTACCGCCATGCAACCTACATGTACATTGTACATAAACTTTCAACATTCAGTATCTACCACACACGGTTTCCTGCAGGGCAAACATTTGTTTGTAGACACTGAAAATAACCTGAGATGCTGAAGGGACACTCACTAAAATGCACAAGATCAGTATATGCTATTCATATATTAATATATATTACACAAAGGGCATCATTGCATGCAGTGAGCAAAGAAGTTGTAAAACAGCCAAAAACAGGCTAGTATAACAGTTAAAGCTTGTAAATTCAGGTGAGAGAAAATGTTTGCATCACAGATGCAAACCCACAAACACCAAACAATGTGAAGTTTTTTTGTAAAACAGCCAAATACAGGCTATAACAGTAAAAGCTTAAAACTTTGGGCTTTCAAAATTGTGAGAAGTGGCATCACATCACTGTTAGTGTCAAATTTTGTTTGTCCTTATCTACTGGTCTGATAGTTTCATATTTCTAACACACAATGCTATGCTTCTAACTGAAGCCTTTGTTTTAGCTGCTTGCTTTACTCTATATATTTCTGAAGCAATGAACTCCTAGAAATTGCTGATGACCATGGAGAAGTTGACTCCAAACAAGTAGTGGCATTTGAATAGCCTGTCAGTGGCTTCTACCACATTGCGTCCAGCTTCGATTGGTATTCTGTCGACGACCAAGAAATACTGCTGTGGTTTGCGTGGATGACCAAGTGCCAAGATGTAAGGTTGGCGAAATTCGTCCGACTTCCCAGCTGCTGCAGCTTGAGCATCTGTCCCAATCTGGCAAAGAAGCAGAAAGAAGTGATGGTTGAGCATTTACATGAGCTACAAATTTTAATAGTATAGGCCCTATAATATCTGAGACTAATAAACCTAAAGAGATAAGAAGCGCCCATTGATACCTGCCATGTGCAGCGATCCATGGTCCGATGCGACATTGTTATAGTTGATGGCCCATCGATTATCGTCATTCAGTTTAATCTGTATCACGAACTCATCCTTTGAGTAGTAGCGCGCTATTTTGAATCCAGTGTTATCCACATGTGTATTACACTTTTCTTAATTTCCTGAACGCACTTTAGTATGGGATGGTGTCCGACTTACAGACCTTGATATATTTCTGAAATAAGATGCATTTATATCGCTAAAATTATGGCATTTCAGAAGAGATATGCCAATTAAAACCTATTGGGTACATTCTTGAACATATAAACAATGTATTGTGATAACCAAATGTCATAGTTTGTATTTAGATTCATTATGAATTAAACTACAAAAAGTGATGTTTTGAAGAACTTGTTTATGAATTAAAGTATAACATTTTTATCTCAATTCATCTTAAATATAAACACATTACCATGAACTTTGTTATCGTAATACATAGTCTATATGCCCAAGAATGTACCCAATAGGTTTTAATTGTCATCTCTTCTGAAATGCCAAAAATATAGCGATATAAATGTATATTCATTTTAGAAATCTATCAACGTCTGTATGTCGGTAGCCATCCCATGCTAAAGTGCATTCATGTTATTTAAAATGTGTAATAAACGTGTGGATAATACTGGATTCAAATAGCGCGCTTACTCAAATAATGAGGTCGTGCTACAAATTAAACTGAATGATAATAATCGATTGGCGATTGACTAAACAATACCCACATCGGACCTTGTGCACAGTGATGAATAGCTGTAGTACCGTGCTTCTTATCTCTTTAGGTATATTAGTCTCAGATAATATCACTGCCATATTCAAACAAATGTAGGGCCTAATCACTGCTAATAACTAGAAGACTTTGGATAAATTCAGCCAGTTGCAAATTAAAAAGTTCCAAGGAATGTAAGGGGAAAATGTTTAGAATCCAAAAAGCAACTCTGGAGTCATAAAAAGGGCCTAGACTCGATCCACTGGCATACCTGTACTGAAATTTAGAAGGAGATCTCGTTACAGAGAATGAACAAAAAGCTGGAGTGCTCAACAAGCAGCGACTCACAATCTGTAAAAGACTGGCAAACCTCTGAGAAAAGAGAGTGAAATTCTATTTCCATCTATCTTTGTCTGATAGTCATCAATGAGTGTTATAGTTTTATCGTCCATGAAGTGTCACAAAACATGTTACATTTGTGCAAAATTTATTACAATTTTTACAATGCGTGGATTTTGGGCTTCCTGGCCAGAAGTAAATCTGTACCTAAAATGTTACCAGTAACGTGCCCTCTTTGATTGCGTTGTAATATTTGCATCACAAAATATTTCAAAGGAGGCGGGCGCACTAAACTACGAGCGTACATGGAGTGACGTATATATATTTGTACATTGTCGGTGCATTGTGGGAGAGGAATTTAGGTACAAATTGATTTCCAGTAGGGAACCCAAATCCGCGTATTCACCAATTAACTACTTGCAGGTTTGTACTGAATGAAATGTTCCAAACTAGAGCTTCTGCAACTAGAGGTGGGAATCTGGCCCTGATGACCCTTTGTCAATGGCTTGTGTAGCATTAACAGCAGTGCAGTTAGACCACACAGGTCTCCTGTAAAGCAAGATTATATGATAATTATGATATTATTAATCTAATAATCTTTAATTGAAAAAGAAAACAGCTCAATGAGCTCCGTTAAAGCACCGTCACTCGTTAATGGGCCCTGTACAAACACCATTACCATGATTACGGCTCGCCAAATAGGTTGGTAAACAATACATGCGCACGTAGCACGCAACATGTTGGTAAAGTTGTTGCCTCCAAGCTTCCATGAATTATATAAAACAAAAGGGATGTTATAAATGTTCACTATTAGAGTTTTGGACACGTTTTACTCTGTATGATAATAGTAAAGGAAAGTATCTAAATAAACATTTGCGCGTAGCGAAAGAAAATTTGACATTTGAAACTTCAGAACTAAAAAAACTGATTTACGAAAGTGTCTAAAAGAGTAATAATACCCTAATGAAACCAATAAAAAGCGATGCGAATTTTGGTAATTGTTTCCCTCCAAGTCTCCATAAATTATTTAAAAAAAAAGGTTGGTGTAAATGTTGAATATTAGAGTTTTGAACATATTTGACTGTGTATGATGAAAGAGGAAAGCATCTATAAAGATATTTGCGCGTAGCGCAAGAAAATTTGATATTCGAAACTTCTGAACTAAAAATGTTATTTTACAAAAGTGTCTAAAAGAATGTTTAGGAATTATATCCTAATGAAATCAAAACATAATAATATCAAACAAAAGGTATGGTGTAAATGTTGACTATTACATTTGTGCGTAGCGCAAGGAAATTTGATAATCGGAACATCTGAACTAAAAATGTGTTTTACAAAAGTGTCTAAAAAAGCCTGTTTAGGAATTATAACCTAAACGTTAAAATGCGCCGCGTAGCTCGCAAAATGTTGGTAATTGTTGCCTTCCAAGCCTCCATAAATTATATGAAACAAAAGGTATGGTGTAAATGTTGACTATTAGAAGTTTGCGCGTAGCGCAAGAAAATTTGATATTCGAAACTTCGGAACTAAAAATGTGTTTTACAGAAGTGTCTGAATAATTTGACCCTAATGAAGCCAAAAAAACCCGATACATGCGAGCGTAGCTTGCAAAATTTTGGTAATTGTTGCCCTCCAAGCCTCCATAAATTATAAACAAAAGGTATGGTATAAATGTTGACTATATATAGTGATGATAGTAGAAAGGAAAGTATCCACAAATTGGACATAATTGCGCGTAGCGCAAGAAAATTTGTCAGTCAAAACTAAAAATATGATTTACAAAAGTGTCTAAAAGCCTGTTTAGGAATTAAAACCTAATGAGAAAAAACCGTAGCGTCCATATATTATTTACAACAAAAGGTACCTATGGTATTATGTTGACTATTAGAGTTTTAGACACGTTATTTTCATGTTGCACGTAAAGAGAAAAGTTAGATATTTGCGCGTAGCGCAAGAAAATTTGACATTCGAAACTTCTAAATTAAAAATTTGATTTACAATTTCACCTTCTTCAGCATTTTTTTAACATTTCGTGAAAACACAATTCAAGGGAGGGAAACATGGGGGGGGGGGGGACATTTGATATTGTGTCCCCCTCCCCACCGAACATGGGGGGACACGTCCCCCTGCCCCCCCCCCATCCCATGATCGACGCCCATGATATAGTCCTATATCAGTCAAAATTTTCACACACTTGCTAACCCACTTCAAGAATGAGGTCAAATCAGATGTTTTTGTACAGAATGCACCTGCTCATCTGATCACAGAGTACCTCAAGTTCAAGGTCAAAAACTTTGGCTCTAATTCAGTGAGGAGCAGGACATTTGGATTATGTACTCTACTTGCATGCACTGTATCTTCTTGCATTTGTATTTTTAATTCAAATTTAGCAAAGATGACTGCAGAGTTTTGTAATTTTTTAGGACAAATATTTTATTAACAACTTATAAAGATCTGATTCTTTTACAAAAATGTGGCTAAATTATTCTCTAAATATATAATTACAGACAGTGACACTTTAGTATTTAAAAATGGATTAACTTTTAATACAACATTTTGTTTGCTTTCACCCAATTTTGATGGATTTTCTTTGCAAAACCAAAGGGATAGGAATTAATTTAAATTCAGAAATAAAAATAAAAAGTGTACTTACTGTTGTCACCCTCCTCAAATTGCTTAATTGCCACCTTTACAGCTGGATACCCGTTTTCTCCTAGTTTAATGATGCGTTCTCTGTAGAATGACTCCCATTTTGATACAAAGTTGTCTGCCAGCTCTCCATGCTCATTATCGAAGTCAATGTTGATCTGCAGAACAATAAATTCATACCTATTAAACTTTCAGGCTTGTAATAGGGGGATGTTAGGTCAATGAATGCATATATATATTGACGTTTTCCCTCGAGTTGAATTGTACAAATTCACTGCACGTAATATGCTGATGTTATCGAGTATGAACTGATGCAGGCGAGTGGTCTGAACAAGAATCAACATCAGCTCAAGTGTATTGGATTTGTACAGATCAACGCTTATATACGCCATGTATTAAAGCTGGTGCATCGTACCTAGCAAAAACCTAGCAACCCGTGTCAAATATTTACACCCCTTCGGCAGACTGCTGTAGAATCACGGTCAATGTTTGACAGGGTTACCTGGCCGACGTTACATAACTTCCATGGCGTAGCCCTGGGCGTAGCAACCTGATAATTTTCGCTGTAGGTTAAATAGTCCATGGTTGAGCAATGCAACTGGGGTTTTGTGATTTTAGCGCATGCTCTTTAATACTAATCGTCTCGTTCCCTATTGTTGGCGACCTGCTCACAAACACTCACGTCAAAGCTGATGACCAGTTGCTTGGTGACTTGGGTCGTATCATATCACCCCGCGATAGACCCTAAATTCAGCCTTAGTTGTTTTGTTTTATTTTTTGTAACAGACTTCAGGGACTACAGTTTAAAATGAGCAGAGTACCGTAATAAAAAGCTCTTCTGGTGCCCTTCAGAAGGACTCTACGAGGAGCAATCTGAATAAAGCTAGAAGGTAAACAAAGGCGAGTGATAGACATCATAAGAAGAACTAAAAATCACTCTCACATAACAGCATTTTAGAGGAGCGGTAGTGAGCAATTACACTCACTTAAAATGCAGCCCCTGAGACTTTGTGCAATGTTCCAATGTATTTTTAGTTTCACCAAAATATATGTCTTATTCTTACCAGTTCTGGCATATCTTGTACCCTTGGAAAGGTGGTAATAAAGTTAGTTATGGTCAAGTCTGCCCTCTTCTTCAGCATCATCCGACGGTATGCAGTGGTGTCTTTGAAAAATTTGGCTATTTTTCCCTTATTTGCTGCAGTGGGGACTGTGTGTTTCATCCAGTTAACCTGAAAGACAGAATTTACTGTGTAGTTATTTCAGCCCTCAAAATAACCTAAAGGCACCTATATCAATTTTGCTACATGCCCTACATTGCCTTATCTGCATGACTAAAATCCTCGCATTGAAGAAAAAACAAATGAAAATTACCATCTCAACATACATACTTTGGAGGGCTTTTTGAAAATTTGTGTGATAGGCATGATGAAAGTGTACATTAATTCAAGTATATTGCAAAGCATCGTGGGATGATCATTGGGATTTAAAATTGTATTTCAGTCTGTTAGATATCATGATGATGACACATACCCCCTACACCAATTCCACATATTTTCACACATACATGTCAGCTTGCCTTGTTGTTTATAGGTCATACGGTTCGAAAGTTATTATTTCCTTTAATCGTTTTCTCATTATTTCCAACATTTGTTTTATTTACACATGTCGAGATGTGCCTGATAATTGCTTTTACATCATTTAACACCCAATGATATGATCATGACGGTTCTCCTTTAACATGATCTACATTGTATGCAGCACAATATACATCTTCCATGTTTTACATGTTCCTCTGTTAAGAATTTCTTCAATATTTTTTTCTAAATCAGGTTCATATGGTAACCAGGACCAAGATACAATATCTTTCAGTCAGTTGCACATCTTGTTTCACACATCATTCAGCAGGTATCAGCACTATAGCAACATGGGATGTTTTTCATACCTTTTCTTGAACTGCTTCATCTTGAAGTAATTCCTCATCCACCACCACTTCTTCTTTGTGATCATCTGATTTGGCATGCTTCCTCTTCTTCCCTTTGGACGGCCTTATAAATTCTTGAATTTGTACTCAATAAATCCATCATTTTCTGAGTAGAAATGCTCCTGTCATGGAGAAAGTATAAAAAATTAGTCATAATTATATGATATCATGATTTTAAGTGCTTCAAAATCATGCATTCTTGGTACAAGAAGGAAAAGGCAGGTAGGATTATAATTTCATCACGAGGTGTGTTTTGAAAACAACTTTCATAGAGAAATCATAAGGAAGGGATTGAGTAATAGCATGATCTTAGGACATTTTGCTTGGAGCATTTTAATATAATATTTTTGATCACTGCAATTTTGAGCACACATGGAAAAAAAACAACTTGACAATTATAAGCCTTGTTTTGACTGAACCTGAGAACCTAGCTCCACTGAAATCTACATTGTACATATACTAGTACAGCAAAACAGAAGATTTTATTACCCTACTTTAACCCTAACCCTTATAAAGCTCACTGCATATAGGGCCTACAAAAGAAAGAAAATGCGCTAAGCCTGAATACGTCATCAAGTGGATGCTAATATAAGTACGGAATCGCTGCCGGGCTAGACAGAGGCGTGGCGTGGGCCAGTGGTTCATGTAGTTGGGATGCGTGAGGTCCCCGGTTTGAATCCCAGCCGGATCATAGATTTTTTGGGTACCCATAAATTATCTATTGTCCCATGAAGGTCTTTAAGGACAGGTGAAATACTTATTATACCACTCATACTCTTAATTAACCAACTAAACCTAATAACCAGCGGATAAAACAAAACAAAAATTGTGTACTGTCCATAATCTTTTATACTTACATAGCCTTTCAGTCCAGGTCTGTCATCCTTCAAATGATCCCATGTAGTGATTTCCTTAGCTAGACTTTCTTTTTCATGAGTCGTTGGGTACCTTTTAAAAACAAAATTGGGATTCTGTATCAGGCCCAAATTAGTCATTGTATCGGATACATATCCGACACCAAAGCAAAGTATATTATACTTTATGTCCAGCCTGGAGAGTTTATTACCTTGATATTTTTGGTTGTGTGAAGTTGAATGTTTGAGCGATACACCACTCTCCACAGATAGACTCCTCTCCTGCATCATGCAGTATCCTACATTGCACGTGTCCGAATGCTTGTTCTGATATTTCTTCTTCTTCATCACTTTGTAACTCTGGCAATTGCTCTTGTGATACCTGATGACATTTTCTGACAACAAAGGTAAGACACAATGGCAACTGTAGTTATGCACTACGGTAGTACTTATAGGGGCTGTGCAATAATTATGAGCCGGGGGGGGGGGAGGGTGAAATTTCTGGATCGCGTGCCAAAAATTGCTTTCCCCCCTCTCCGCGTGCCAAAAATTGCTTGACCCCCTTCACGGCATGCCAAAAAACCTTTGCCACCCCCCCTTTGCACATGTCAAATTTAGGTTATCCCATTTTCAAAACCTTAAATGACCTAGATAGGTGTTGCTCGCTACACCTAATCTTTTCATTTCTCATTTTTCATTTCTCCCTATGAAAAACACTGGATACTTCTGGATACCTCTGAAAAAGATACCCGATAGTAACCGGGTACTACCCGGTACCTATTATTTTTTGCTATGGCCAATATACAAAATGTGCACTTACAGATCTCCATCAAATTTGTCCACTAGATATGCTACTGCCAACCTGACCAACAAACATCTTTTGGGATTTGTAAGAAGACCCCCTTGGTCCAAATAATCTACCAATTCTTTCCCATCCTTGTCTTTCAGCAGCGCATGCCGGAGCCCTTTCTGTGAATTATAAAAGATAAAAAATACAACATGCATGCATACATTAATAGCAATCTCAGAGTGTGCATGTGCATTGCAAATAAAGAGGAAAACAATTTTTGTGTCTCAGAAACTTTTGTCCAAAAATTAAACAATTTTTATTTAAACTGTTGATTAGGGTGCATCATTTGCCCCTTTTTTACAAAAGTTTAAGATTTCTCTCTGTCCCTAGATTAAATTTGTTCCATATTGCCTAAAGGCCCTAAATAAATGCCTCATGCAAAATTTGAGTTGAATCCATCATCGTTTAGGGGGGCCTCCTCGAGGTATGAACATTTGGTGTGTAAGGTTGCCGAATTCGGAAGGCTTAAACTAGGAATCGGCTTAAACAGCTAGTGTGCAAGAAGTCCAAAAAAGGCTTAAATTAAGGTATTTGCTATTTGGCCGACACTGTCTCAATTTTTGGCCGATATTTCAATCAAATCGGTGTCAAATTACTCATTACAACAAGCTGCATCAAATAAGCTGATAAAGCTGTTTGCAACTACACCATTATACAGCCTATCACTATTAACATGTCTCTTCCCTGAAACTTACACTTTTCTTCAACTTTCCACTGCCATACAACTTTGTACTTGCCTTTGCCTGTTTTGCAACTGGCTTGTGTTCAGCTTCCAATTCTTGAGTTTCTGCTGGCCCTGTATCTGCAACACTGTTATTACTAGTAGTGGCACATTCTTCCTTTTGAAGTTCACCAATCTTCATCTTCAGTCTTCTCCTCACCCCAAATGACTTTACACCTATTTCTGCAAGCTCGGATTCTTTCATTGTCAGCAGAATGCTTTTATCTATGTCATTATCTGTAGGGGAAAGACAAAAAACACATGCATCCTCATAGTGAAATTTGTTAAAACAGAATTTCGATAAAGAATTCATTCCAATAAGCAATAAAAGCCTGCCCATCAAAATTTGTTCATCAAAATGCTCAAACTAAAGGATTTTCTTTCATTTTAAAGAAGTTTCTATGAATACTGAGGGTTTTCCTCACACTTTTTGGGAAAGAAGTTCCTGAAATGAACAAACCCATTCAAAATGAAAGGAAAACCTATAAATCTAATCTAGAAATAAGCATAAAATGTGTAATTTTTTGCAAAATCAAATTGCATATTTTTCCTAATCCTAGGAATAGGGTAGTAAACATGCTAAACTTGTCACAATATTGTACTGTATGAAATCAATAAAAAAATCAATAAAAAAACACATGCATCCTCATAGTGAAATTTGTTAAAACAGAATTTCGATAAAGAATTCATTCCAATAAGCACCCATGCCCCAATAAAAGCCCGCCCATCAAAATTTGTTCATCAAAATGCTCAAACTAAAGGATTTTCTTTCATTTTAAAGAAGTTTCTATGAATACTGAGGGTTTTCCTCACACTTTTTGGGAAAGAAGTTCCTGAAAAGAACAAGAAACCCATTCAAAAGGAAAACCTGTAAATCTAATCTAGAAATAAGCACCCAGCCGCCCACCCAAAATGACTTGTGTAGAGGACCTGGGCACTTGTTGGAATGAATACGGTAGTTTTATTTTTTTAAAGTACTGGTACCCATTTGGTCGTACTGGTACCCATTTGGTCGTACTGGTACCCATTTGGTCAAATTCATCCCCAAAGTAGTCAAATTTTGCATAAAATAGTGGCATTATTTTTGCACAATATTTCTTACTTTCTGTGCAGAAAAATCTCTTTTTGCATAAAATGTGTAATTTTGTGAATCTCTCTTTTTGCTATATCAAGCTCCTTTTTTACCCTATCAAATTGCATATTTTTCCTAATCCTAGGAATAGGGTAGTAAACATGCTAAACTTGTCACAATAATGTACTGTATGAAATCAATAAATTTGTGCATTTTCAAAACAAAAATGGAAATGGCAATTTTAGAAGATGGAAGAAGTTTAACATGCAAACGTCCCAGGAGCATCATGCAAAATAAGGGGTTAGTATCCAAGACAATCAAAATAAGCCTTGGACAACCTAGATGTAGACTCAGTTTATCCAATGAACAACCTGTTATTGCGGCTCACAATCCTAGATGTAGACTCAGTTTATCCAATGAACAACCTGTTATTGCGGCTCACAATTCATACGGACAAAAGTTTGTGCTGAGTTGTGACTGTTTGTGACATGTTTTCCTTATGTCGAACACTGCCCAATTAAGCGTTACAAATCACACTCCATATTTTAAGTTGGGTTTCGGGATTGATCACACTCACTCACCTGAAATGTGAAGGGCTGAATGGAGACCAGTTACCACAGTTACAAATGTACCAGAGAATGTCGAGGACACAAATAAATGGGTGAATCGGCCTTATAAGATGATAAACCAGAGAGTGGAATGTGATGATGAAGTAGATCATCCACTGTTGTTATGCTGTATTCTCCTCCTTCAATGTCTTCAATTCCATACGCATGGTAATGTACAGAAAACCCGATGTTTTGGTACTTCTTGACTACAAACTTCACACTTTTTGAAGAACTTCCAAAAATCAAAATACTAGCAATCTTGCCAAATTCAGGCAAACCATCTTGCCAACCAATTGGTAGATACAGTTGAGGCTTATATTCTGTTCCAAAAAGGGTCACATGAGTAGCGACGAAAACCTCAGAATCATCATCAAGTCCGAGTATTTGATATATAGCTTCACTTCCATCTAAATTTGCTACTGGAGTCATGTAGCCACCAGTACATTCAAATTCTATCCAAGGTCCACCTTCCTCTGACCACATTGCACTCTGATGCACTTGATACTTTCTTGCGACACTTTTGCAAATGTTTTTGAAATTACAGTTAACTAGAACGCCACCGCTTAGAACGCCACCGCTTAGAACGCCACCGCTTAGAACGCCAACGCTTAGAACGCCAACGCTTAGAACGCCAACGCTTAGAACGCCAACGCTTAGAACGCCAACGCTTAGAACGCCAACGCTTAGAACGCCAACGCTTAGAACGCCAACGCTTAGAACGCCAACGCTTAGAACGCCAACGCTTAGAACGCCAACGCTTAGAACGCCAACGCTTAGAACGCCAACGCTTAGAACGCCAACGCTTAGAACGCCAACGCTTAGAACGCCAACGCTTAGAACGCCAACGCTTAGAACGCCAACGCTTAGAACGCCAACGCTTAGAACGCCAACGCTTAGAACGCCAACGCTTAGAACGCCAACGCTTAGAACGCCAACGCTTAGAACACAATTTGGGTCTATTTTCAAAAAAATAATGAACTTGGATGGGCCGGGGCCAAATGCTAGCATTTGGACCGAGTTGCAGACTTCGAATACTTTACTATTAGATCAGTCGGGATTACACTCGATTTTGTGATACCCGATCATCGCTCTAATAAGCTAGTTTTTTGTTTTAAAATACTAAGGAAGTATTCAATAATCACCAAAAAAAATGCGCAAAAATGTACTATTGGGGAACTCTTTTTATAAGAGGTTAAAGTTGGGACCATAAGAGGGAAAATCCCAAATTACGATATTAGACAGTTTCAGTAAGACCTTTTTTCTGCTGGGACACTCAATAGTTCATCAGCCATCAAATTATATTCAAGCCTTGCTATTCATAGAGATAATACTACCTCAATAGAGCACAATACAATTCAATACGGATTAGGCCTGGCCAGTTATTTCTGATAGACTGGATATTATACAGTGTGTTTCAAATGAAAATAAATAGCCCTATCTATTAATGTACAGGCTTTATCTTCGCTAAAGGCAATATGGTATATTAAAACAAACAGTTATTATTAGTTCACAGTATTGTTTTATTTTGAGTTTATCCTTTTAACAACAATAAATAAATGTTTCATAATACAACATTGTTCAAGTATAGTGTATAATTTAAAATACATTTTCATGTTGATGAGGCGATTTTAATTTTTAGAAGCAACTGCAAATCTTTACAGTGTTGATAACATGTACAGGCTGTCCCAAAATGATTAGTACCCATCGGTGCCCAAAGTTCAATAATTTTTGTCATCATCAAAATCGATGGGATTAGGTCCGTTGTTTTTACATCTTTGTCATACTGTATTATTTTATTAGAATTTTAGATCATGAATATCGGATTTATCAAATTCAAGATACACTCCATTATGTAAAACATGGTGATTTCACCTTTTTGACAAGGTGCTAAAAAAATGTGTGTGCTTATTATTACAGCTTGTTTGAAAGACACTTGTGTATTCTCATAATCTCTCGTCTACTAAATATAATCTTGTGTGTCTTTCTGTCGTAACTGTTATTAGTGTTCAAATCATTAATAATAATTCTCCTTAATTAAATTTAACGGGTAAAAGAAGTTTGTCACACTTGAGTGACCCCATGCATTGTTTTATTTGACAAGTGTTTAGGGACTTCTATGACTAGTGGTATTTGGTGAATCACCAGTGGCTTAGATTTCATTTTCATTTCGTGAGGTTAAACACTAAGGGACTATATCATTTTTAGCAAGTTTGTTGGAAATTGCATCCCCAATATGAAAAATAAGTCTAAATCGCTGCTAATTACCCATGACCACGTCTTTAACTGTTTAAATGTCCCTCAAGTTTAGCCTCAAAACTAGCTCATTATAGAAACAAAGCTTGGGGTCGCTCATGCGTGACGATCCATTTTTACTCTTCAAATTGAATCAAAATGAAGAAGTATTAATGGTTTGAACAACAATATGATACAAGAGCAGTTTAAAATAGAAAGGAACCAAAGCTATTAGCAGGCATGAGATTGAGAGAATGTATTAGTTTCTTTCAAACAAGCTGTTTAAAAACACATTTTTTTTGCACTCTGCCAAAAAGGTGAAATCACCATGTCTTACACAATGGAGTGTAACTTCATAAAAATAAGTCCGATATTGATGATCTAAAATTCTAATGAAAGGGTACAGTATAGCAAATAAGATAGAAAAAACGAATCTAATCTCATTGATTTTGATGATGAAAACATTTATTGAACGTTGGGCATCGATGGGTACTAATCATTTTGGGACAGCCTGTACATACAAATAAATTTGATTTGATATTAATTAGGTGTGTGTTTTGTGCATAAGAGAACGTATTAAAAACTTAATTTTAAATATATGGATATCTGTCATCTATTCGACACTTATTGTCTGAGCACTTCAATGGGAATTTATCACACACAGATAATAGCAACCATGTATGTTAACAAAATTAGTTATATGTCATGTCAATAAAAAGTTGACGTTAAATCCGTTGTTGAGAAATGGTAAAGTTAGGTTATTTTCTGTTCGCAATTTGACATAGGGCCTTATACATGTACATTTCATACATAGTGCGATAATGGTTTGTCGATTGAACTATTTTAGAAAAAAAAAATGAAAATGTGCAAGGTAAAAACTCTAATGAAAATTATGAAAAATGCTAAGTATGACATTACTTAAACACCGTAAAATCTAACCTTTAGCCCGGCAACGCTGCATCATCATTAATCAAAGGATATCAAATAGGATTCACATGTTCTGCAAATATCTTCTATATGCATCGTGATACTTTATAGTATGATTACTTCCTTGTGTCGGAATGTAAGCAAAATATAGCATATCATGATTTTGTAAAATAAGAAAACTGTATTGCAAGTTGTCAGATTTTAATTGACATAATAATTGCATGTTATTTGCTTTAAAGCCGGTTAATATTGATATATTTCATTTCTCTGCCTGAAATTACAAAACTAAAATATGTTTCACACATCAACATGAGTATTTGCGTTTCTTTAAACATGTTAAAATAGTCACCTGGCACCAAAATGAAAAGGAAGGGTATTTCTAGGGCATTTCTCTGAAATGTCGTACAAACAGAACTTATTAGCAATCAATGAACATCTTTAACTACGGTATGTCCAAATATTCCAAATGGCAGTTGAAATTTGTTGAAATTATAAACAAAATATCGTTTCTTTTTAGACTTAAGACAGCAGCAAATACGAAATTCCTGCAAATTATATATCATTTTGATTAAAAGGTATCCGTAAGATAGTTTCCAACATAAACCAAGTTGAGTATATGAAATTAGTTTAAATAAATAAAAGAACCACAGATTCATTTTCCGGAATTTTCAATCGATAGTTAAATTGAAAAATAATAAAAGGACTCGTTAAGAATGTTGACTGACCCAATATTAACAGATCTGTTCTCTTCTTTTAGTTGTCAGTGAATAAAATTTACTTTCATTTATACGTACCCGTATGTTCTCTCTACATATTCAGAGGGGTATACACATGATCATTCCAGGATCCTGAAATACCCTACTATTTGAAGGCATTTCGCGGACAATTTTGCTAATTTGACCCCCTTTTTCGCACAAAAACGCGGACATTTTGACTAAAAATAACCCCCCTTTTTCACCATTTCAAGGACATTTTGTATATAGACCCCTATTTGCGCAAAAACGAGGACACATCTGGTTCAAAATACCCCTTTTCCCTATTCTCGGGACAATTTGATATGACACAATACTTATTCTATTTTATTTTCTTCTTAGTAGACAAAGCCTCTCAAAAAAACCTGTACCCCTTAGTTTTGATATCGCGGAAATAGCATCCAAAATGACCCCTTAGTTTTGGGAATCGCGGACATCCGGCTTTAAAAAACACCCCTAATTTGGGGAAATCGCGGACATAACTTTAAAAACACCCCTAATTTGGGAAAACCGCGGACCCCCCCCCCCATTTCCGCGATTTTTGGAACGATCATGCGTACCCAAAGTCAACGTTGACTGAAACCACCGGGGTTTCGACACTGTTAAAATGACCCGTAATTTGATTTGACACTAGCCCCTCACCCGGGTTTGGATGTTTCTGATCATGAGTAGGCCCGTCTCTGCTATACTATTATAAATAATCATGGATAAAAGGTAACATTTTAAACTACTTCCCAAAAGCTAAAAACAATTTGAACGTTGCCTTTACCATCTGAACGAGACTCTTGTGAAATTGACGACGCAAAACACCCCGCGTTAATTTTAAACGGGTTTTAAAAACGATAGGCAAAAAACCCATCCGAAATTGAACTCAAAACTCGACGTTTGAGACTCAACTGGGGTCACAGTTGAGGTGTGAAAGTAGAACCTACGGATCTGAACAGAGGCGTGAGAAAGAAGTATTATGCATCGCACATCCCATCAACTATTAGTAATGCGAGTGCCCGCTCAAAATAACTCCTACATCGTGGAAACGACACATTTAAAACACTTAAAGATAATCAATTGATTGGTGAAAGTTATAATTGTACCACAAGCCAATTCGTTATTGGAATAGAGACCATTCTTGACTACTGAAACTTGTTTATGTTACCCTCTGATATTCCAAATACTCTTACATTTTGTTCCATGATAACTGAACAAAATAAACAAGCAATGTTAACACTAAACCCCTTGGTCCATCATCAATACAACACTCAATGAATGATGTAGACCGTCTTATGTCGATTAGTAATTTTTACTCACTGTGGCCGACCATACAACCTCCTATATCATTTGACGATAAACACCGGATAAACACCTTTGTTGGCCATTTAACAAGTTTACAGTTACAATACATTAATTATACTATATATTATATCCCTCCCAAGGACATCAATATCATCAAAAGCCTCAAATATCTATGAAATGTATCGTTTACCGTATCATACACATAACATGCTCTTCGATGTGTATTTTGAATTGAGAATTGTATGTACACACAGCTCGTAGTCGGAGTGTAGACATAGCACGTCGTCATTTTCATGGAAAGCCATCGTGTCAATTTTTCTAAAAAGGCAATAAACACACCCAACTTTAAACCCTAATTCCAAGAGTTCCCCAACAGTCACTTTTTGTGCATTTTTTTTGGTGGTTGTTGAATACTTTCTTAGTATTTTAAAACAAAAAACCAGCTTATAGGAGGCGATGCCTTAGTCATTACACCGTCCGACAGCTCTATATGGCATTTGTCAGCCTCGCAAATGGTTTATTTCAAAATGAATCTAAAGGCCTAGCTTCTATCAAATATAATGTTATTTCTCATTACTTTTATCTGTTGTTGTATCAACAAGGCAGTGCATCAACAAGAGTTTTTTTATCATTCATTCTTGAAATACACTACTGAGCATGTGCACATCAATTAGGCAATGGCTTCCTTAGCAACTAGCGCAAGTTTAAGCCTAGGAGCCCAAAAGGAGCCCAATCAGTGGCTTAACTTTAACCTGGCGTAACTTTAAGCCTGGTTTAGTTAATCTATGTTTTGTGAAACAGAATTTTGACTTAAACCATGGTGGTGGTTTAACTAAGCCAGGCTTAAAGTTAAGCCAGGTTTACGTTAAGCCACCTTTGTGGATTCGGGCCATGGAGATGAGTGAATTGTCAAGACTTACTCACTGGATCAAATCAATCAAAATGGGCGGCAATGGTCGTATGAATGGAACCATGATCTGACCCTAATAGATAGTCAGTATGAAATTCTGAGCAACTATCTATGGGTCATTATTATCGGACTAACGCATACTGGCATGCTAGATGATCATGAATGAAGAAATTTTCCCGAAATGCCCGACAAGGATTTTTTTTGCTGTTAAAGTTCGAATGCATGAATTGAATGTATTTAGTTTTAATTTTAATATATACTTGGGATATACTCATCATACAATTTCATTTGTTATGCCTGACAAATCTATCGTATTTATTCCCTGAAAAACAGTACACAATATATATTCACAGTCATGCGATGGACAGTAATTTTACACAATAATGCAAATAAGCTTTCAGTTTCACACATACATGTATGTTATACGCGTACAATATATACACCATTCAATGACGAGATTTAATCTCAATCAATCACAGTTGTAGAGTTGCCGTTTGTCCTCATTATTGATCTATATAGTTTAATAAACACATACCTTTCAAAATCTGCAGCACGTCATCAGGAAAATCATGTAAAATAATGTCTAAAGTGTCTGCCATCTCCATGATCTGTGTCGCTTCGCTATGCTCCGTCGCGTCGCTTACCGAAAGAAAGATTTCGATTAAAAAAAAATCAGTCTACACATTTTAAGTATTTTCATTGGTTGAAACTTTGTATACTTTCAAATGGATATTTCGATTACTTAAATGCGCGCGAATTTGTCGATTTGTAAACCATTTCGGATTGACAACGACAATAAATAATCAAAATAGATTTAAAAAAATTGTAATCGCTCCATAGATTATTATTTTTAATCTCTCGAATTTAGAGTAGCAAAAATGCATTTCCATTACACTGCCTCCAACCATAACCGTGAACTCGTAAAGCCGCAGTTCTGATTATCTGACCATACTTTAAAATATTTCAAATATTTATCAAAATGTATATGAATGGAAAGCTTAAGTGTTCTCCTTCATTTTACCCGCCTTGCTTCTATCACTTGGTATCACTGGGCTTACAGAGGTGGCAGACACGCTGGAGGATAAGTGCTTATGCCTATCACTGGGCTTACAGAGGTGGCAGACACGCTGGAGGATAAGTGCTTATGCCTATCACTGGGCTTACAGAGGTGGCAGACACGCTGGAGGATAAGTGCTTATGCCTATCACTGGGCTTACAGAGGTGGCAGACACGCTGGAGGATAAGTGCTTATGCCTATCACTGGGCTTACAGAGGTGGCAGACACGCTGGAGGATAAGTGCTTATGCCTATCACTGGGCTTACAGAGGTGGCAGACACGCTGGAGGATAAGTGCTTATGCCTATCACTGGGCTTACAGAGGTGGCAGACACGCTGGAGGATAAGTGCTTATGCCTATCGGCTGAAAAACAAGCACTTATTACAGACTGAGATATTCTCCGTGGACGATCTTATGTTTGGCTGCAAATTGTTCCAAATTTCTGTATTGACCCAAGGGACTACAAGGTTCTCACAGTTGCTTGGGCATTTATACTTTTCATACGCATTCTCTAGTGCCTGTGTATCCGGTAGCGGATTGCTACTACAATATTCTATGCCTCCAGCTACACTCTCTTCTATCAGTTCCCCCATGGTATCGACAACTGCAAAACGGGATGCAAATCCCAAATTACTTGCTTGAGGGTATTTGGGGCGCATTATCACTCTGTGCATTTGATACCAGATCTACCGGTTCAGAGCAGCATCTACTACATGTACCTGAGACGGTCTGATTTGATTTGATTTGATTTATTTCGGTATCTCCACATATACACTGAGCCAAAAAAGAAACTTATAAAATGTTAACAGATCACCAAATAAAATTCTGTGCATGAAAATGTACCAAATTTGGATACAATATTACTGTAGTAATATCGTATCCAAATTTGGTACATTTTCATACACAGAATTTTATTTGGTGATCTGTTAAAATTTTATAATTTATTTTTTATTTTTATAAGTTTCTTTTTTGGCTCAGTATATAACAATGACAATAATATAAAGAATCTTAAGATACAATTAAAATTACAAAACCACACAAAATTGGGGGAGATACAAACAGGATAACCCTTTAAGCCCGGAGGCTTATTTCCGAAGGGGTCCTAAGGAAAAACAAAAATACAACACGTACATCAGCAGACACTGTATACATATTTAAAATTGATACAAAATATTAAAATATTTAAAACTATTAACAATTGATTTGGTCAAGATGAGTTTTTACAGATTTTTTAAAAATTGCCTTAGAAGGAATAGATTTGATTGCACATGGTAAGCTAGCCCAATCCTTTATGGCATTATAATAAAAAGAGCAAGAGATGATGGTGGTGGATTTGGGAACTTGGAAATGTTGCACACTGGTTCTAGTACTGTGTTGATGCACACTTGAAATTCTGGTAAAATGAGATCTAAGATAATCTGGACCAACTTCATTAAAAATATCAAAAACATGGTTTAACCAGAGTTGTTTGGCTCTGTTGTGGATATTCAGAAAATTAAGAGTTTTATAATCATTTGCACATACATGGTACCTGGAATCTTTATTTAGAATGAATCTTATAACCTTGTTTTGAGCGACTTGCAGGCTTTTGCTCATCTGCTTTTGGATACCACCATACCAAGATGAAATAGAGTAATCGAACAAACATAGAACAAGAGCTGTACACAATATCTTCTTTATTATTTTGATCCAGAAACTTAGCCTGTCTGTATAAAAACTTTAGTCTAGAATTAACTTTTTTTATGATACTAAGAGCCATTTCTTCACCATTCAAAAATTGATCGATCCAGCTGAGATTTTTATGGATGGTGACACCAAGATATTTACCTCTTCTACAGTACGGAGTGCAGTCCCATGGATGGAATAGGGTGATGCTCCAATGATGTTGTTCCTCTTGTTGGAGATTCTCAACACTTCGCATTTGTCTGCGTTGAAAGACATTAGCCACTTCTTTTCCCATAGCTGTAGATTAGCGAGGTCTTTCTCTAGGGTTTTGATGTCCTCTTGGGATTGGATTGGTCTATATTGAAGGGCATCGTCAGCAAAGAGGCGAATACTTGATGAAACACACTCAGGCAGGTCGTTGATGAAAACCAGAAACAATAAGGGGCCCAGCACTGTGCCTTGGAGTACCCCCGATGAGACATTGGCAACACTGCTCTTCTTTCCCTCCAAAATGACTTGCTGTGTACGATCCGACAGGAAATCTGTTATCCAAGAGAGTAACTGACCTCTGACCCCGTAGTGATGAAGCTTGAGAAGGAGGCGTTGGTGTGGCACTTTGTCAAAAGCCTTCGAAAAGTCCAATAGGATTGCATCGATCTGCTGTTTGTTCGAAGTCCTCTGGTCAAGTCGTCAACTGTCAATAAGAGTTGTGACTCGCAGGATCGCTTCTTTCTAAAGCCAAATTGACATGATGTTAACCGGTTCTGGGCGTCGAGGTGTTGGATAACCTGGCTGTGAATGATATGTTCAGCTGTTTTGCAGACAATGGATGTAAGAGAGATCGGACGGTAGTTCTCAGGTCTGTGCTTGTGACTCCAATATTTAAGAAGGGAGACATTTGCTGATTTCCACTCATGTGGGATCTTCCTTTGGTGGAGTGTAGCATTGAAGAGGAGACAAAAGATAGGAGCAAGCTCCGTGGATGCTTCTTTCAGAAGAAAGGCTGGCAGGTTGTCAGGACCACAGGCTGTATGTGGTTTGATTTTTGCAAGGAGTTTCCTAACACCTTCACTATCGATGGAGAAGGATGGAACTGTTGGGTGCGGACTGACTCCGAGGTCTGGAAGGTCGGATGCATCCTCATTGGTGAATACTGATACAAATTGGCGATTCAGCAAGTTGGCCTTGGTTGTACCATCACTTTGTAGGATGATGTCTCTCATCAGGGGCGCAACACCAGAGTTCTCACACCGTTTGTTCTTTATGAAGGACCAAAACTTTTTGGATTACTGGCAGTATCATCACCATCACAAAGCATGTCGCTGATGTAATTATGATAAAGGGTTCAACAAAAGAAAGTATACCACTTTGTTTATGTCATTTTGAGTAATTTTTAATTTGTTGATGACCAAACAGGCTAGATAGGCATTTAGATGAATCTTTTAGGCATAATTTGATACCAAATTTGCCCCCTAACAACAAAGATAAATCATGATTAGCACCATTTTAAAGGAAAATATCCCATTTTCAAAAGTCGCATTTCCAATACACAGCACGAGAAGATTTGGTTAATCTGTCCATGTTCTCCCCATCCATAACATTCCTTTACATTCAAATCCTTCACCCATGCATCAGTTTACATTTGAATTAGCCCGCGCATTGAGGGATATGCGCAGTGATCAGTACGATATAAATACGGCATATGTGTGTGTTAACAATTGGCCCTTTCTTCTCGTGCTGTGTAGTGGAAATGCAACTTTTGAAAATGGGATATTTTCCTTTAAATGGTGCTAATCATGGTTTATCTTTGTTGTTAGGGAGCAAATGTGGTATCAAATCATGCCTAAAAGATTCATAGGGGACCATAGTGTCCAACACATCATGCAATTTTTTTTAAAATCTGATTCCACAGGTCATTGACGTTATAAGTGTCGACAGAATTGGATGAGACAAAATGGGTGCCGAAGGTGGTAATTTCTGATTTGATGTTGCTAATATCAGCTTTCTTCCACAAAAGGATTTTACGGCGGACTGTTTTTTGCCGTTTTGCACGAATATCAGAAAGTGTAAGAATCGTCTCATGGTCACTCACACCAGGCATTGGTATACATTTACTAACAAGAGCTGGTCTATTTGTAGCAAACAGGGAAATCAACAATCTGAGTCAAACCTAGATCGTTGAATGTAGATATGAAGCAGTTATTGATTGAAACTAGATATTGGTGGCTTTCAATAGACATACTTTCCCAGTTAATGTCAGGTAGATTAAAGTCTCCGGTAAGCCAAATCACAGCTGAAGGGTTGCTTTTATATTGACGACATTACTGATGGCCTGGCACGGTTTGTGCGTAGGTTAAATCGTTTAAAATTGGTCTATATACTGACATAACGATGAGAGGCTGGTGTTTGTAGAGTTGGATTTTTCACAATCCTCATTAACTTTGATTTCACCACATTGAAGATGCGCATGTGAGATAAACCATCATATAAAAAGTACCGGAGTACCTAAGTTACAAATTACATTATAAAACAGACCTGACAAATATATGAAACATAATTAAGCATCAACGGTAAAATTGGCATGTTGTATATACACTGAGCCAAAAAAGAAACTTATAAAAATAAAAAAACTTATACAATTTTAACAGATCACCAAGTAAAATTCTGTGCATGAAAATGTACCAAATATGGATACAATATTACTGCAATGTATTGCTTCAAATGGCAGTCAATAACCAATTGTTTGCTTCAATGACACATGAGAAATGTGCACTGACCCTATGGTGATCTGTTACAATTTTATAAGTTTCTTTTTTGGCTCAGTGTACAAAAACCAACGGGATAAAACAATTTGTATAAAATGGTCAGATCAAAACGTATTGCACGGGAAAATATATAAAAAGCCAAAAATAGCACCAAAACAAACGTGAAATACCGAGTTGAGTAATGACACGAAATAATAAAAAGCAGAAAACAGAGGAACAATATTAAAACTGGTTATGGTGATCCAAACGCATTGCACATGGAAGAACGACAAACACAGTCTGTGACATACTATTTGAATCACCTGCACCGTCAGAATTGTGAACAATGTACATGCAGCAATTTAAAAAAGAGTTCAGATAATCAATAGTCCAGATTTAAATGACCAAATTAAAAGCAGCGATTTGAACTCCTGAATTGAAGCAGCTTTGCGAATGTTGAACGGGAGATCGTTCCACAATCTGGGGCCTGCGATGGAGGAAGCCCGATCCCGAAAGTCTTTGTCGTGCTTTTTTGGGACGACGAGAAGCTCACGGGAGCCAGAGCGCAGATTCCTGAGGATGATGGTTTAAGTAGACCAGAGTCAAACATGGAGTTCTTGGCTAAGTGCAGCTTGTAGTTTGATTCTAAGATATGTAAGGGTAAAAAAAGAATTGAAGACAAGGTATGAAGATGTATCTCCCTGATGTGCAACTAAACTGCTCAACAACAATTATTTCTCTCAAACGCCTATATTTCAAATATTTATCAAAATGTAAATGAATGGAAAGCTTAAGTGTTCTCCTTTAAAATGGTCCCGCATTCGTAGCAGTCGCATGTTTCGGAGCCATGATCAACATGTTGTGAACTGAGGAAAGTCACAAACTGAAAGTACCAAAATCATCATTTTTGTGTTTCATAAAACAACTAACCAACCATATCAGTAAAAGATTTTTCTACCAACAACAATTTTACATTTGATAAAACAAATAAAATTATGAAATTTACGAACCTTGGTAGAGGGTAGACGATCCATATGCAGCAATAACAGCCTGACATCTCCTCCTCATACTGGACACCAGCTATACCTCGTTGTGGGATTGCATTCCAATCTTTGGTGAGGATTCTGTGTAATTCTTTTAATGTTGTAGTGTTTGTTACTCTGGCATAAACAGCCCGGCCAAGCTGATCCCACAGATGCTCTATTGGATTAAGATCTGGGCTGTTGGCAGGCCAGTCCATTCTCCGAACTCCTGCATTCTGGAGGAAGTCAGTAATTATCCTGGCTCTGTGAGGGCAGGCGTTATCATCTTGTAGTATTGCATTAGGCTCCAGGTTGTGGAGAAATGGGATGCCTACTGGTTATAAAGGGGTCAAAAAAAGTAAGTCCCCCCCCCTAAAATTAGATTACTTTTGTTTACATAACTTCACACACAAATAAACGTTTTGAAAAATTGAAACGATTATGAAAAGAGAAAACGCTTGGCTACCAATAGAAAGTTTTCCATTTTCGATTTCATGTTTACTTTTCCTAAAACAGTCACATTTCCCCAAAATGATGTTTTCAGAAAAAGTGGCACTTGGTCCCATACCAGTAAATTTAAACACTCCCTCTCGTGATTTTTTGGTACGCAAATTAGACCAGGTTTGTTTGCATAACTCCGTACAGGATCAATTGTTTTGAGAAATTTAAAGGTTTGTGAAAAGAAAAAATGCTTGGCTTTTCACAAAAAGTTTCTTCTGTTCAATACCATCTTTACTTTTCCCAAAATTGTCTCATTTTCCCAAAACGATGTTCTCAGAAACAGTGGCAATTTTCAAAATCCTATACAATTTTGTTTGCGTAATTCCCCCACACAATTCGACGTTTTAAGAAATTATAACTTTTCTGAAAAGAAAAAACGGTTAGCTATCCGTACAAAGTTTCCCCTTTTCAATACCATGTTTACTTTTCCCCAAAAAGTCAAATATCCCCAAAATGATGTTTCCGTTAACATGAGATTTGCCAAAATCCAATACAAGTAAGTGCCACTTTTTTTGAAAACATCATTTTGCGGAAATGTGACTGTTTTGTAAAAAGTAAACATGATATCGAAAATAAAAAACTTTCTATTGGTAGCCAAGCGTTTTCTCTTTTCATAATCGTTTCAATATTTCAAAACGTCTAATTGTGTGTGAAGTTATGTTACCAAAAGTAATCCAATTTTAGGGGGGGACTTACTTTTTTTGACCCCTTTATAATGTCATCCTGATATCTGACTGTATTCATATTGCCTTGAACAATGACAAGTCTTGTTTTTCCAGTTATTAAGATGCCACACCATGACACTACCTCCCCCACTGTCACTGTGAGATCACTCATGTCTGGTTGAAATATTTACCCATCTTATTCTTGCCAATGACTTGCCCACAGCGGATTTGTTGTCCTGTAGACTGAGCCATGTTCTTTCTATAGAGGTAATTTTCTAAAGTCCATGCCTTGTGAGATCACTCATGTCTGGTTGAAATATTTACCCATCTTATTCTTGCCAATGACTTGCCCACAGCGGATTTGTTGTCCTGTAGACTGAGCCATGTTCTTTCTATAGAGGTAATTTTCTAAAGTCCATGCCTTCAACTCCTAGTTGACAGTGTTCTTTTGAAAGGCACAAATAAAGCACAAGGATTATATACAAATAATAAATCTTAAAGGTTGCCCATGTTGAACACACTTGCACACAAAATTACAAACCTGAATGTGAACTTGTGTAGAGAAACTGCCTTTACACTGGGTCACTTGTTGACAGATAAAACAGCATTTTTTTCTTTCTCTCAAAAAACATAATAAAAACAATAATTAAAAAAAAGAGGTGAATTGTCCATCTTTTCGTAGCCGGTTTCTCTCCTGAACTAACCTCTTACGCTCTGCTCTGACAGCCATAGAAACGTCATCCGAGATAATTATTTCATAATTCGCAAGCTCAACCAGAAATAAAACATTTCCCATTGAGCCTACGACCCTATCTGAAATTGAAACATGTTAAAACACACATGGGGTGCACGGATTTTCGGAGACTGGCTAACAGCCTCGACCCCATGTCAACATTAATATGACAACGAGGGTATACAATCATACCCGATTGTAAATGCCAACAACAATGGATAGAAAAGAATTTTTCACATCAAAAGAAACAGCTTTACCACTTGCAAATTGGCCTGCGGGCGCGGCTTGTTGTATGGCTTACCACCATGCTTGCTGGAAGATTTCTTCCTCTTCCCCGTAGCTCTCTGACCAAATTTCTAACATCAATAGATGAGGTGACCGTTGTTTACATCAGTAGTGTTTACATATTGATTAGCGCCTGGTCTAAAGACATGCTAGGGGTACTAGTCCATGACTACTGCATACATCATACTGTATGAAAGCAAAACACACATCACTGAGCGCCAATTTTAAAAGCACATGCCCTTATGGTGCGCACGCAAACCGCCGGGCAACCAGATTTAGTACCTGGTCTCTCATTGTGCTTAGGGATGCATACCATGACTTCTGCACTATTACACCGTAAGCATGGTAAGTAATGATCAATCAAGTGTGAATTAAAGCACCGTTCCCTGTAGGTGCGCACGCAAACCGCCGGGCACTACGTCACCGGTCACACCATCTATACAAATTACAATTGAGAAAGATGCTCAATTAAACCACTAATTGCTTCTGATTTGGTTTTTCGTAGGATTTGTCTTTCAACACAATTTGCTCAAGAGCTTAATAGCAACGCAAGATACAATTGATTCACTGCTTTAATAGCATCATACCTACAATACCAACTGTGTTTCATATTGACGCTTCAATTTGATCTTCTTTGACACCAACCTTGACATCTCTTCCCGCTTTTTTGATTCCATTTGCCGCCGAAGCTTCAATTTGCCTTGTGTCCAGGCAATTTAGACGAGGTTGGTTTGATGTAAAGAATGCAGTATACAATTTCTGAACGTGCCAAGGAATGTTACTGCTTTTATGCAATTTTTACGCGAATATGAGAGCACCAAGTTCAAGTTTTGTGCACAACAGTGTATCCCACTTATATCCCACTTATCATTACAAACTTCAGATGGTCAATGCAGTCTTTGATGTCGTGGAAAATTGGTTGAAGTTTCTCATATTTTTCTGGGACAGTGCCAGAACATGGTCAGTTGACGGGAACTCTCTAAAATGAGGCAAAATCCATTGTTCAACGGGATCCAAAGGACGTTCCATCGCTAGAATCTTTACCATTCCCAAATCGCCATCTCCGATATTGCAATTCGGATTGAGAGCGGTCATATTATTCAAGGCTCTGATGAGTTTCTCTTCAAGAGGTTCGCAGATGGGATTTGGTATTGAAGAGTTTATCCATTTCGGTTGCTCATTTTTTAAACAATGATGGTAGCGAGCCACCTGAATGCCAATTCCTGATAGATAATATCGGCGGCAACACAATGCAGATCTTTAACAATATACGGTCAATCGATGGTTTTTCTCGTTGGCATGATCTGGTAAGCCGAGTTGTATTTTGTTTCCAAACTTGTCAGCAACTGCAATATTCTTTGGATCTACACCATTCTTTACGAGTAGATCCCAAGCAAATTGGGCATCTTGCGAGAGCTGAGCCTTTTTGTTTTTTCTTCCAATATCAACTGTACTGCTTTCTTGTTGATGCATTGTCTGGTTTGTTGAAATATTTACCCATCTTATTGCCAATGACTTGCCCACAGCGGATTTGTTGTCCTGTAGACTGTCACTGTGAGATCACTCATGTCTGGTTGTTAAAATATTTGCCCATCTTATTGCCAATGACTTGCCCACAGCAGATTTGTTGTCCTGTAGACTGTCACTGTGAGATCACAGATCACTCATGTCTGGTTGTTAAAATATTTACCCATCTTATTCTTGCCAATGACTTGCCCACAGCAGATTTGTTGTCCTGTAGACTGTCACTGTGAGATCACTCATGTCTGGTTGAAATATTTACCCATCTTATTCTTGCCAATGACTTGCCCACAGCGGATTTGTTGTCCTGTAGACTGTCACTGTGAGATCACTCATGTCTGGTTGTTAAAATATTTACCCATCTTATTCTTGCCAATGACTTGCCCACAGCGGATTTGTTGTCCTGTAGACTGTCACTGTGAGATCACTCATGTCTGGTTGTTAAAATATTTACCCATCTTATTCTTGCCAATGACTTGCCCACAGCGGATTTGTTGTCCTGTAGACTGTCACTGTGAGATCACTCATGTCTGGTTGTTAAAACATTTACTACCCATCTTATTCTTGCCAATGACTTGCCCACAGCGGATTTGTTGTCCTGTAGACTGTCACTGTGAGATCACTCATGTCTGGTTGAAATATTTACCCATCTTATTCTTGCCAATGACTTGCCCACAGCGGATTTGTTGTCCTGTAGACTGTCACTGTGAGATCACTCATGTCTGGTTGTTAAAATATTTACCCATCTTATTCTTGCCAATGACTTGCCCACAGTGGATTTATTGTCCTGTAGACTGTCACTGTGAGATCACTCATGTCTGGTTGTTAAAATATTTACCCATCTTATTGCCAATGACTTGCCCACAGCGGATTTGTTGTCCTGTAGACTGAGCCATGTTCTTTCTATAGAGGTAATTTTCTAAAGTCCATGCCTTCAACTCCTAGTTGACAGTGTTCTTTTGAAAGGCACAAATAAAGCACAAGGATTATATACAAATAATAAATCTTAAAGGTTGCCCATGTTGAACACACTTGCACACAAAATTACAAACCTGAATGTGAACTTGTGTAGAGAAACTGCCTTTACACTGGGTCACTTGTTGACAGATAAAACAGGGTTTTTTCTTTCTCTCAAAAAACATATATACAAATCAATACAATACAAAAAACTTGCAAATTGGCCTCGCGGGTGTGGCTTGTTGTATGGCTTTCCACCATGCTTGCTGGAAGAATTCTTCCTCTTCCCCGTAGCTCTAGATTGAGCCTTACGAATCCGCTTCTCATCTTCACTGTTGCTGGCTAGTTCGTAGATACTCGTCTTCCACCTTCCAACCGTCGTCTGACTTATCGGCGATGCGAATCAACTTGTTTCGTTTGTTGATGTTTATCCAGGAGGTTATTGATCTCACCGTCACTGCTGTCTTCGTTGACGCTACTTTTAACCTTTTAAAGCGTAGCTGATATATCTGAATTAAAATCAAATTGCACCTTGTTACCTTTGTAATTGAAGTTAATCTGAGCAGCCTTTTTTAGCTTTTCGACTGCTTTTTAGCTGGTTGAAGCCAAAGCCTTGTCACTCTCAAGCTTTTGTTTATCCAGTTTATCATCAATATAAACTTTAACTCCACCGACAGCATCAGTGTTGACGATACGAGCAGCCTGCTCTGCTGTCAAGGGTGGTATATCGCAGCTTGAAAATCCTCTTGGATTTTCTGTATCAGATCTCGACATCCTATTTTTATTAACTCTGTACTATAGCAAATCCAAGTTAAAGTAGTCGTAAATACGTTAATAGTAACAGTACACTCGCGAGAGAACTCATATTTAGTTGTTGTCTGTCTATAACAAATTCTGTCAATGAGGATTACACCTACTCATTCAACCTTCCCGCTATTCAAAACTCATTTGAATAATCAATAGCGATCTCCATACTCCCCACTACCTGACATGTCTTTAACAACATGGCCTACCACAAATCATATAATTTATAAAGCATGGCTTAAAAGTTGAAACCTTAAAATAGACCTACCTATGAATAATCTAGCAACCCTAAAAAGGGTTGTCGAATATATTGAAAATATTGATTTTGTTATTGAGAAGTATCTTGGTTGAGGTTTCATAGTTTCCATTATATTCAAATTAATTAAAAGAAGTTTTGTTTCCCGTTCATCATCCGGGCGCCAACTACATTGCATGAGCGATCTCAACTTTCCTAAAACCATATTTACTGCATAAGCATAACATGGTAAAAATACAGGGAAGGGAACCATTCGATATTAGACTATTGTCCTGCATTTGGGTACTCGCAATTGAGAATACTCTATAACAGTTGCACACATGTTTAGAAGCAAAGCACACTATAACAGTGTTCAAAGCAGATTTTACATAACAATCAAAATATATTTCAACATTTTGCAAATGCATACGATCGTAATATTTAACTTGATATTTAACTTGGTATTTAATTTACTTATCTAGACTGGTCGAAAAGATTTCGTGCTCATTTGATTATTAATTCGTGTTTCAATCATGATATTTTCTTCCTTTCCATAATTTTTTTCTCAAGCCTACCCATTTCCCACAAACTTACAAGATTTCCTGGAACAATGTGGCATAACAGTTTCATCATACCACTTGGATAAACTAAGCAATTTGAAATCCAAAATATAACAAGGCGGGTGCTTCGTCAGAACCAGTTTGAAGATATGAGTGCTGCTGAAAAAGCTAATTAAAGAACATGTATCTGTACCAAAATTATTGATGTCTGGAGTTTTTTTTGAATGTTAGCAGTGTTTTACTTTGACAGGCTAACCTGTAATGTGTCATGGTCATTTACACCTTGGGACTGATGAGAATCATCATTTGACTGAGGTAGTGCCTCTTCCGTCGCGAAAGCCATTCTGGTCATACCTGTAAATGTATTAAACACAAGTAAGAATAAATTAGAAAACTATGTCAAAAAGTACCCTTGTCAAAATTTGATAGAGATTTGATAGCTATCAAAACTCTATCAAATGAAATCCTATATAATTGGGACATTTATTTGATAGGTCTCTATCAAATGTCTATCAAAAGTCTATCAAAAATCTAACAAAAATGAGTTCCTATCAAAAACCTATCAAATATCTATCAAATGGAAATTTGATAGACTTTTGATAGACTCAGATGTCCCAATTATATAGGAATTTGATAGGCCTATCAAAAAACTATCAAATATCTATCAAATGGAAATTTGATAGACTTTTGATAGACTCAGATGTCCCAATTATATAGGAATTTGATAGGCCAATTTTGATAGGCCTATCAAAACACTATCAAATTATTTGATATACATTTGATAGTAGAACACTGGATCTTGCTATCAAATCTCTATCAAATATTTTACCTGGTACAGCCGCGAGCTTGGCATTTGCTTCATCAAAACCATTTCAAATTATTTGATATAATACCTTCACCATAATTTTGCTCCTTTTTCGGCTGGACAGAAAATCCAAAATCCATGTGGTTTACAAAAATCAATGTTACATTTACATGCAATACAAATGTGGACCGATGTTTAGTTACAGTGAAAGTCCATACATATGTACAGCACATTCCTTGATGATCATGATCACAAAAAGCAGACCTTTTATTGTATTGAAAAGAGATGCACCAGCAAAATTAACAATAAAAAGTGTTGATTCATAAACGTACATAGGGACGAAAGCTGTGTATTGTCGAATCTTGAGTTATATAAAAAATAACCTTGTCCGGCAGTGAACCTGTCAACACACAATTGTATTATGATGAATTCCCGTCGTATGCAGGGCAGGCCTAGTCACAAGTCTAATCACAGACATTCGGTTCCTTCGCAAAAGTATGCGTATGAGCCTTTAAAGGTCTCCAGAAGACTGTTTAGCCATAGTCCTTCAGAGAACCGTCGGCATTCTCTTGCGTGCTTTCGCTCTTGCTGCTACCAGTCCGCCGTCTGTCCACTCTCTGATGTTGTCTGTCCAAGCAGTTTTTCTGCGTCCTCCTTCAATAGTAGTCATTACTATAAAGTCAGACAAAAGTGTATTAGGGACTGGCCATTAATTACTAAGGCTGTCTCTGTATATTAAATGTGTGCGACTATAGGTCTATAATAGGCCTTGCAATTGTTATAGTTCATGCAAACATTAGTATCTTCAGAAAATAGCAATTAATGACACGATGCCATGTTATGTTCCTAGCATTAAAATATATAATCATGGAAAATAATCATAATAACATTTATTTACAAAATAAATAAAGCCACATAAACAGAATGGCTAATACAAACAAAGATAGAAGACATCTTCTTGCTTACCGATTTTCATTCGATATTCCATATGCTTTAGGAGGGCAGCAGCATCGCTGCACTGGGTGTTATCATACAGTTTCTGCAGTCTTTTGTTTTCTCTTTCATATTGCTTTTCCATAGTTTTCCTTTTGTTATTTTCTTCCTGTGTATGTTTAATTTCAATGGTTAACAAATGTTCGAAGTTCCCCAATTCTTTCTCTTTACAGACCAGAACCTGATTTAAGGTTTTAATGACCTGCTCTTTCCTCTTTGCTTGAGCTTTGAGCCCGGCGTTGGCATCAATCTCTGATGCCAACTGTTCTGTTAGGGTCTGATCAGTCTCTTGAGCTCTTAATTTTGTCTGTAAATGTAACAGCTTATCATTGATTCTTTTGTTCTCTGCCTTAGCTGCTCTGTTAGGGTCTGACACTTGTTGCTATCAGTCTCTTGAGATGTTAATCTTGTCTGTAATTGTACCAGCTTATCACTGAGTCCTTCATTCTCTGTCTTGGTTTCATCCACCGTGTTTGCGACTTTGTGGCAGCTTTTGTGGCATTAACAAGGTCTGTTTTCAGTTTTGAAAACATACCAGCCATAATTTTATCCTGTACAATTTCTGATGCCAGCTGCTCTGTTAGGGTCTGACACTTGTTGCTATCATCCTCTTGAGAGGTTAATCTTGTCTGTAATTGTACCAGCTTATTACTGAGTCCTTCATTCTCTGATATTTGCGTGTTTTTAATTTTGCGGTAGCTGATTGGAGCGCGAAAGATGCGAAAATTAATGGAGCCTGAAAATGACAACGTTTACAGTACAGTTATTCAGAAAGGCACAAAGAAATTCTCTTTCATAAATCTTAAGTCTTACCTTCATCTTGTTTTCAATCTCTTTCATAAAATCTCTCTTTCATACACATGTTACATCCATTATCTTTTCAATCTTGACATTCAAGATATTAAAGGCTAAATCTTGAATGTCGATTTTTGTTTGTATACAAACCCTATGGTAACGGTTGTAACATTTTCAGGATCAGTGGAGATTCCATCTCGTGAAAGGATGTGACCCAGATAAGCCACACTAGGTAGAAGCTTCACAGTGCTTTGTGTTTACATGATTTTTATTGTTATATGACGTATTATATGCGTGTTATACCTCTCTAACTAAATGTGTCCGCCATTACCCCACCTTCCCCTACGCAAAATAAATGAAAGACATTTCACTTTTTGGCATTTAGTTTTAATCCTGCTGCCTTCAATTTCCCCAAGACTAATTGCAATCTTGCTGCGGCTTGTGAAAATGTACTTCCTGGCATGACGTCATCAAGATAGATAAGACATTCTGTCCACTGTAAACCTCTTAGTACTGTTTCCATCAATCTTTCAAAGGTTGCAGGTCCATTACAGACTCCAAATGAAAGTACCTTAAGGGGGTATCCAACCCAATGGAACTTTTTTTTTTAAACGGAGATAATATCATAAAACACATTGACCAACAGATGTATATAGACACACAAGTCAAATTTTGAAGGAAATTTTGTTTTTTAAATTTTGACGGTTGCCATGGAAACGGCGGCCATCTTTGAAATTTCATATAATTACGCTTTTTGGGTTTTCTGACTAACCGGTTGTAGGATGTTCAAAATTCTAATTTAGAATGACTAATAATAAGTCACAATATGAAGTGACAGAAAGATTTTTATGACAAAATAGTATAAAGTACATTTTGAACAATTTTGTTGTTGTAAAATTGGCTTTTATAGCGCGAAAGTACATTTTTTGTCAAAAAGTACCGTAAAATATTTTTGTTTTCAAAAAACCGTCTGTCACTTCATACATACACTTCTTCCGAATATAAACTGCTCACACAAAGTTAGGAAACTTTTTTTAATCAAGTATATTTTTATTATTTATTACCCTCTTGTATTATGTTGCATATCAATGGAAAGCTGAAGTGTTCTTCTTTAAAATGATACCAAATATGCAATGATGACATGTTGCTGGACTTGGCCACATGAATGAGAATGAGGCTAAGTCACAAATCAAATGTGCCAAAATGACCGTTATCTGTGCTAAACAGTCAATAGGTAATGGCACAGGCTCTCTCCAAATCTGTTAAACGCGGCATATTGAAACTTTAACGCAAAACGTTAACTGTGTCTCAGAAAAATGTACAAGTTGTAGGCCTAAACCTTTCATCACTTACCTTCATGACCTTCCACCTGGAGTCATTGTTAACCAGTCTTGCAAATACCCAAATAATGGTTTTTCTAAAGAGATGAGGGTGTGTGTTGTGCTCAATGGTGCAAATCTCTGTGTAAACCATCCATCTGATGCAATGAGATGATCATATGGTACCCCGTTTCGGGTGAAATTACTGTGATCACAAAAATACAAGTTTGGATTTGAACCCTGAGAAATCCCACCTTTAAGTAGTGCATTGGCTATCTCCGTTAACGTGTTTAAGTAAAGGTAAATAACAACAATTTTAACAGGTCAGGCAGAGCTACTTTTTACAAAGCTTTCGATTTATTTCATCATCATCAGTGTATGGTAGAATGGTAGAGAAAGACAAGTGTGAGATTATATGTAGGCAAAAAATATGAGTAAACTGTGAAGATTAAATTAGCATAATAAAAGAGGAGAAGTGGTGTGTAGAAGTGGTAATAAGTCTAGGGTACTTATGAGCTAGTCATCAATATTCAAGCCACGGGGTGCAAGACATCTAAGCTGTTGGATCCAGTATGTTTCTTTGGGGAATTGAAGTGGTTGGAAACAGATTTATCCTTTTTGGTGCGGATGTCGGAGAGGTGGCCATAAAGTCTGGTTCTTAATGTGTTTTTTGTTTCACCGACATATTGGATGCCGCAAAAACTGCACATAATGAGATATATGAGATGGGTGGTGTTGCAGTCAATATTTTGAAGGATTCTGAATCTCTGGCCCGTGGTGCCACTATGGAAAGAGTTGGTGGACAAAACAAAGTCACATGCCTTACATGGTTTGTGGCAGGGATTACAACAAGCATTGGATTCAGGGGGTTTGGCGACTGTGGGGGGCTTAAGGCGTGCCGACACCAGGAGATCTCTGAGGTTTTTGGGACGACGATGAGCAAGAACAGGAGGATTTGGAATGGCATCCTGTAGTCTGGGAGAAAGATGCAATATGGGAAGGTGTTTGTTGACAATATGGGTAAGTTTGGGAAGATGAGGGTGGTATGTGGCAACCAAAGGGACCCTGTTGAGGTTCTCTTTACGCTTATATGACAGAGTGTCACTGCGGGGGATGGCAGATACTTTGGAAATTTGGGAACTGACCAATTTGCTGTTGTATTTGCGACATTTAAGATTAGAGGCCAAATCGGATGAGCGATGTTCAAAGGCAGTATCTGTGGAACATATACGTCTAAGACGTAGAGCTTGGCTGTAAGGTATGTTCTTACAGATATGAGGCGGGTGACAACTAGAGGGAGTAAGTATTGGTGTGTGTCCGTGGGTTTACAATATAAATTAGTAAGGAGAAAGTTATTAGAGTCCTTAGATACTGACACATCTAGGAAGGATATGGTTTGCAATGATCGTTCGGAGGTGAATTTTATGGTAGGATGAAAGCTGTTAATGAATGATATAAATTCATCAAGTTTCTCCTCAGAGTGTGTCCAAATGAAAAAAATGTCATCTATGTAACGCCACCAGCATAAAGGTTTGAGTGGGCAGGATTTCAGTATAAGTTCCTCGAGGGAAGCCATAAAAATGATGGCGTAAGATGGGGCCATGGTGGTCCCCATCGCAGTACCCATGATCTGCTTATAGAATGTCTGATCAAATTCAAAAGTGTTGTTAGCCAGTATGAGTTCGATGAGCGAAGTGATGGTTGAAGTCGGTGGATGTTTGATGGTGCGGGTATCGAGCAAGGATTTACAGGCAGAGATATCTTCGTTGTGAGGTATATTAGTGTACAGGCCTGTCACATCTGCCGTGCAGAGCAAACTATTATCCGGTAGGGGCCCAAGAATTTCAATAGACTTGAGAAAATCTGTGGTGTCTTGAATGAAAGAAGTGACGTTTGTGGCGAGTGGTCCGAGATGGTAATCAACAAATTGGGAGATTTTCTCGGTAGGACAACCACTACAAGAGACGATGGGACGGCCGGGGTTATCAGCTTTATGTATTTTGGGGAGAAGATAGAACCGGCTTGTGGTGGCCGATTCTGGGAGGAGAAACTCCAAAGTATCATCATCAATGTACTCTGCACCGTGTATGTCCACCAAGATGTCATTAACTTTCTTTGTGATTTCAACAATGGGGTCATGTGTCAGTTTGTGATAGTGGTCAGGGTTATTAAGCTGTCTATGTGCCTCCTGGATATAGTCTTTTCTGTTCATGACCACAACTGCTGAACCTTTGTCTGCTGGTTTTATGACTATTTCAGTCTGGTTTTGTAGTTCGCGGAGAGCTTTGCGTTCAGGTTTGGAGAGGTTGTCGCGAAAACGTGCAGGGGGAATGTGACTAGCCACATCGCTGTTGACTTTTTGAATGTATAGCTCCAGGGCGGGGTCTTTGTTGGGACGAGGTGTCCACGAGCTTTTCTTGAAGGGGGGTGGTTCTGTGCTGGGTTTACCATGAAAGTGTTCTTTTAATCGTAGCCGACGGTAGAATGATTCAAGATCCGTGTTAAGGTTGACGGTATTGTACGTGGGAGGGGTGGGGCAAAATGACAAGCCCCTGGAGAGTAAATCAACGGTGGGTTGAGAAAGTGTTTTGTTAGAGAGGTTGACAACTGGTGACTTATCTGTGAGGTTGGATTTCTGTTGTCGTTTAAACCTACGATTTCTAGGTTTGCGTTTTTGTTGAACTGGGGTGTCAACAACAGGTACTGTGGGTGGGAACACACCATCCCGAGATTGTTTTTTGATCCGGCGGTCTTGGAGGGAGCGGTTTAGGTTCAAACAATCAGATTGGATGGTGGCCAGGTTCTTGTAGAACAGAGATTTAGAGTACTGGTATTTATGTTTAAGTGTACTTATGGTTTGTTCGATGTTAAGATTTAGAGTACTGGTATTTATGTTTAAGTGTACTTATGGTTTGTTCGATGTTAAGATTTAGAGTACTGGTATTTATGTTTAAGTGTACTTATGGTTTGTTCGATGTTAAGATTTAGAGTACTGGTATTTATGTTTAAGTGTACTTATGGTTTGTTCGATGTTAAAGATTATCATTACGTGAAATGCCCAGTGAGATGATGAACTTAGTAGTACGGAATTTGGCGCTATAGTAATCTACTAATGAGTGAAGGTATAGTTTAGTTTAGTTTATAGATTATAGTTTATTGTCACCAAATCGCAGCTAAAAGCTGAATTACATGGTTATTACATACGGTATAAAAACATCAAATTACACATAGAAATGTATACAAAGATAACAACAAAATTGAAAATTAAAAATGCTAAAAGAGATTAAAAGGTATCAAAAATACATAGATAGTAAAGGTTGTACATGCTAAGTCGCCTAAATATAGCTAATATTGCACTGTGGGTAATATATTTAAAAAAAATGCTATGACGCCTAAATATAGCTAATATTGCACTGTGGGTAACATATAAAAAATGAAAAGATTAAAAAACGGCGGATTAGCTGTTCTTGTTGTGCTGTAAACTTGATTAGCATAATCCGGGACAAATTTAATGGGGATGACAGGCGTACTTCTTTACAATTTAAAAGGATGAATTTAAAACTCCAAATGCTCAGAAGGTCCGAAAAGATGGACAGGTCAGGTCATCGCCATGGACAAACTATCAAAATTCCCCCTATTATCTTCACGCTGAATCAGAGAGATCAATAGGAGTTAATGCAACAATGGAAATGGCACTTTTCATCTGTAAGCACATACCGCGACAACAATACTTTATCGATTTTAACAAACAAGGTGTCAAAATCACCGTAATTAAATTGCCCGTCTCCTGGTATTTTCATTTTTAGAATATGAGTAACAATTTTAAAATTATAGGTGCTTTTACAACAGCCGAGTTACTTTTTTTGATGTCTTTACATCCTTTTGTAGGAGCGCAACTTTCAGTTCACAGTTTTCAGTAACAATACTGCAGAGTTTCTGTACCAGATTGGATTCTATATTCCGCACAGCTTCAATGCAGTCATTGTGGCCGGAAGTAGAGACATTATCAGTCTGGACTTCGGTCGTAGTTAATGTTAGAGAAGGTCTGTCAAATGGCGTTTGAGAGCCAGATGAGGTTGTGGGCTTACGTTCCGTTTGAGTGCCGGAAACAAAAGTTTGAGTACTGGTCGAGGTAGAAGGCGATAGAAATGTTTGAGATCCAGAGGACTTTGTTGTACATTTGCTTGTACCCAACATGTATTTATTGATCACTGGATCAATGGTGGCACAACGGTGACATGTGAATTTTTACTGGAATGCCGAAAGATGGATAGTTGATAGATGGGCAGCGAGGTACATTCATAATGTAACCAGTTTAAACAATCTGAGCATTGCATCATATAATCCTTATCAGGTGCCTGACATCCAGAGCATGAAGGAGTAGGAGGTCCATCCGTAATATCAATAACCGTAAATACACACATACACAGCATACATAAACTCCGCACAAGAAAGTAACCACTTTTTTCAAGACACCCTGTGTTTAATTCCTAAGACCCTAAATAAATTCAAAATATGGGCAAGAACTGGAATTTTCTCTTGCGCATTTTGACACCTCGTTTGTCACAATAGCACCAATATTGATGAAGCAGTGTCCATTTGAAAACAAAATGATGCAGATTCCATTGTTGCACTTAACCCATACCCATGAAATAAAGAATAAGTTCACATACGCAAATGATAAGGATGATAAGCAAGGTTTGTTTTGCTCATGGGCTTTGTTTAATCAAAACAAAAAATTAAATGAAAAAGTATTGTTAAAATTAACCACAAATCCATCCGTATCGTGTGTGTCTTCCTCCTACAGGTGTTGGAAACAATTGATGAAGTGAGATGTTCGGATAATAATTTTCTTTTCATGGAGAAAAGGGGAAGTGGTACGCTTTGGTTTTACTGTTTTGTTTACGATCTTTCCATATCGGTATAGGGCTAAGTGCAACAATGGAAACTGCATCATTTCGTATTCAAATGGACTCGGCTTCATCAATATTTGTGCTATCGTAACAAATGAGGTATCAAAATGTGCGAAAGGAAATTTCTATTCTTTCCCATATTTTGAATTTATTAAGGGCCTAAGGAATTAAACACAGGGTGTCTCGAAAAAAGTGGTTACTTTCTTTTTGTGTTGTGTTTACAACTTTACATATACTACTGCACAGAGGTCACAGTATCATGCACAGGTCAATGCCCATATTTGAAAGTGTCATCCACATATATGGTGAACAACCAGCCATGTGACCACCAATACCCAATCACAGGCTGTTATTTATGGAAAAGATTTACTTCTATTATTAGCTGTTGTAATAAATGTGGTAGTTCCTCAGGAATGTGGAAGGTACCATTTTATAGAGGGGTGGACAAGCTCAACAGTGGTATATGAGTACATACCACCAAATCATATTTTGCATTCTGACATTACACGGCAGTGTTTGAAATTAAGATTGATCCCACCATAAGTCTAAATTTAACTTCCTAGAAAAGGTAATAAATGCTGTAAATGTACCTAAATGTTTTATAATTTTGTATTTGTAGGTTATTTCCTCCACATCAGGCCCAAAATCTCTAGCTTTTTCTTGAATGGTATCATTTTACACGATTTCACTGTTTCCACCAATTTAGAACTAGAATCTCTGATCTTAGGATAAAGACAGTCTGTCGTACCTAAGATAGATATCATTGGCTCATAGAGAGAAAAAAATGCTGGTCACCCCCCACAAAAGTGTTTGTTTTTAAGCAGAAGACATCTAAATCTTCAATAAAAACAATGATTTGAATGAACCAGTTTGCTCTAAAGGTGAAAAAAATTAACACAAACTTGACCTCTTAACCACACAAAGCAATAGGGAACTGATTTGGTGGTGTGGGACCATATAACATGAGGGGGACTGCCATGGGAAATTAGTGTTGTAGGGCTTAGAAAATGCGTGTTTTTGGATGTTTTTATTGATAAATCTTACAAAAATGATGCAGTTTATTCTGACCAAGACCCATTCAAGTGAGTTTCATGTAAAAACTACACAAAAAACTCAAAAGGTGTACTATGTTAAAATATGAAGTATAAAAGGATTACAAAAATCCCAAATTCAGAATATTGATCTTTGCAACACATTTGTCCATATTCTGGCCTAAGATCAATAGGAGTTACTGCAATAATGGAAATGGGCACTTTTCATCTGTAAGCACATACCGCGACAACAATACTTTATCGACTCTAACAAACAAGGTGTCAAAATCACCGTAATTAAATTTTCCGTCTCCTGGTATTTTCATTTTTAGAATACGAGTAACAATTTTAAAATTATAGGTGCTTTTACAATAGCCGAGTTACTTTTTTTGATGTCTTTACTTCATGAGTGGTAGATAAATGGTCAATTTCAATTTTAAACTGTCCTGTCCCTCGACATTCTAAAGGCTTTCCATCCACTGTCTTCATTTCATCTTGGATACAAATATGTTTTGACATGCAGCTTTCTTGAACATGTGTAAAGAGTCCTGATTTCTTAGGAGAGCTGGAGCGACATAGGTGAAAGTCTGATTGCTGGCTGATGTAAGAGTTCTGATGGTTGAATGCCGAGTTAGTCGTGTAGTATCCGAAGCCGATCGCCTCAGCCTTCTCATCGGCCTTCTCATCTCAAGCCTTCAAGCCTTCATCTTCAAGCCTTCATCTGAAGCCTCCTCATCTCATCAAGCCTTCTCATCGGCCACGGTTTACGGTTGTCCTTCAATAGATTTCTGATTTCGTTGATCAGCTCTTGAAATAACTGCTGCGTGTCTAGGACTTCCTTTTCGTCGTGTTTTAACACTCTGGCGAAATTCCTGGGCTGATTCTTTCGGCGCTCCGCCAGTCTAAATGCCTCCAACTCCGTTGCTACTTTAGTGGCATTGGTTGTACACTGTGATTGGTGTACCGCCAGTGCAGTTTCGTAGTCCAGAGCCTCCAAAAGGTTTTTCAACGCCAATGTTTCTTGGAGCTGGAATGTCAATTCTTTATCAACATCCGGTTTGAAATAATATCCTGTGTAGTATGCTTACATTCTCCTATTGTAGCTGCATCTGTTTGTGGTGCTCCTGTTACTGGATCGACTGTATGCAGGCCAGTGGGTGTAGACGGTATGCAGGCCAGTGGGTGTAGAATAGCAGCCGCTATCTCGCCCAACCCCTCTCAATGATCTTTTCATCCTGCACATCGTCCACCAACTCTTCCAGTATTGACGCCATACTAAATGTCATATTTGTCAACTGTTTGGTGCTTCGTTGTTGCGCTTCTATCATCTCGCTTGTTGACCCCGCCATTGGATGAGTGCTAGAGTGTCCCTTTCCGATGTTTTCTTCCGCGCTCCACTGTACCCTGTTCGGCGCTGCCACACTGTCACTCTCCTTCTTTCGTTCCTCCATAAACGGGTTCATCCGCACCACTTCTGTCCGGACTTCTCTTGCTACTGCCATTCCTCCTATTACCCCTCTAGGTTCGATCAGGACTTCGCTATTGCTGGACTCTGTGTCGCCGAAACTCAAGACTGGTAGCGTCATTGTTTCTCTCAGACTTTCCCACCGCTCTCTGCCACCAATGTAACGCTGGTCCGGTAGGGGCTGCACCAGACTAGGTTATATAAAACACCTGTAGTGTAATTATGGGCGAAATCGCCCACACACACTAACTCGCTTACTCAGCACTGGAGGAACGTGTCGCACTGGAAACCCGCTGGATCTGTAGCGCTGATAAACCTGTTGGATACCTCGCGTTATTAGACGATACACATTGAGACAATTTAACACTGCACTTGATTTGTATTTAGGTCTTCATTACTATTATTTATTCACTCATCATGTATATATCAGCCCGACGGCATACACGCAAATTAGTATTAGTTGTATATTATCAAGGGTTCAGCCTTATCATGTAACTAGGGTATCTGGGCTGTGATGTTACTGAGGTGGAGCCAGAACTCCAACTGATCTGTAATTGTGTTTTCACCTCTATTTATATGATTTTACAGGCACGTCATCCATATACATGCAAACATGTCATGTGTGCCCTGGTGGGGATGTACTATGGCCAAGTCATAGGTTGTTGCAATGCAATCTTCTCCACACTCTTCAGCAAGGGTTCTATTTCTCTTCATTGTTTCATTCACAACAGCATGCTGTGTAGGGAGTCTGATAACGCTTATTGATTGTCAACAATTCCTCTTCAAAATTGTCCCTTTCTTTTTTAACTATTGCCAATTTTAGTTTTAGTTCTTCAATTTCTTTGTTTTGCTGTTTTACCAGTTTCTCCCTCTCTATACCTTGTGTGTCATGAAGCATTGATTCGTCATAGTTACCCCATGCTGTGCTTGTACTCAATCCTGCACTAGCTTCTAAGCCATCTGGAAGAACTTGCTTCTTCTCAATGATTGTAGCAGCAATTTGAGTTTCATTTTCTTCCACGTTATGGTAGCAGATACCGTGACCAAAGTGATTCATGCATGGTTTCCTCTACCTTTCTTGAACCAGTAACACTTTTCAAACCCATTCCCATCATGTGCTTGGAAGGCTTCACTGATCCTCTGGTGGCTTTGAAAATATCATCTTCAGCGGACGATTCAGCATATCGTTCTACTCTCTGACTCCCTTCTTCCTTTGTGCCAGAATACAAAACCCTATAGAAATCTAGTAGCTGATGGCCCGACGGCATACACGCAAATTAGTATTAGTTGTATATTATCAAGGGTTCAGCCTTATCTTGTAACTAGGGTATCTGAGCTGTGATGTTACTGAGGTGGAGCCAGAACTCCAACTTATCTGTAATTGCGTTTTCACCTCTATTTATATGATTTTACAGGCACGTCATCCATATACATGCAAACATGTCATGTGTGCCCTGGTGGGGATGTACTATGGCCAAGTCATAGGTTGTTGCAATGCAATCTTCTCCACACTCTTCAGCAAGGGTTCTATTTCTCTTCATTGTTTCATTCACAACAGCATGCTGTGTAGGGAGTCTGATAACGCTTATTGATTGTCAACAATTCCTCTTCAAAATTGTCCCTTTCTTTTTTAACTATTGCCAATTTTAGTTTTAGTTCTTCAATTTCTTTGTTTTGCTGTTTTACCAGTTTCTCCCTCTCTATACCTTGTGTGTCATGAAGCATTGATTCGTCATAGTTATCCCATGCTGTGCTTGTACTCAATCCTGCACTAGCTTCTAAGCCATCTGGAAGAACTTGCTTCTTCTCAATGATTGTAGCAGCAATTTGAGTTTCATTTTCTTCCACGTTATGGTAGCAGATACCGTGACCAAAGTGATTCATGCATGGTTTCCACTACCTTTCTTGAACCAGTAACACTTTTCAAACCCATTCCCATCATGTGCTTGGAAGGCTTCACTGATCCTCTGGTGGCTTTGAAAATATAATCTTCAGCGGACGATTCAGCATATCGTTCTACTCTCTGACTCCCTTCTTCCTTTGTGCCAGAATACAAAACCCTATAGAAATCTAGTAGCTGATGAGGTATGGTTGGAACTTGACCACTGTGAATCATCTCCTCAGTAATTGGATTTTATAATTTATACTCTTGAAGCTGAAGGATTTTTTTTTGCCAGAAGAATTTGGCTACACATTTGATTTCCTCATCCATAGCTTCCTTTGCCAGGGAGATATAGGTGCCGTGCTTCTTACTTTCTTGACAAATCTGAAGCTAATTGCTGCCATAATGATCTTTAATTTTCGTTAAGAGATGATATGGCTCAGAAGTTGGATTCTCAAACCCCTCTTCCCTAAGGAACGTAATGTACATACTATTAACGTCAGCCATTTTTACAGATTTCTCTGATACCCCATTCTGAAAGACTGAAAGATTTCAGAATCAATGTATGATAGCAGTCGCATAAAAGACTTGCGTTTATTTGAATAAGTTTCACGGTTTTTCTTTTCTTAGTCTTACAACCTTTTGAAATAAACCTCTTTCTGCAGGTAGGGTGATATTTAACTTCCTTAGCTATGAAGTTTAATTTCTTCAAACTCCCGAAGGGAGTCTTTCTTGGTCCGCCTGTTGCCTTGCAGCTCTCAGTATACTCTCCTGCGCTTGAAGCGTTTCACACATACTTAGATTCTCAAAACCAGTAGGTAAATGGATACGTCCAGGGTTTCTACAAAAAATGCACTTCTTTTCCAACACTCCAATTGTTGAGGCAGTTCCAACCGATTGCTTCGGTGACATAACAGATCTTGTTCCGATAAGATTATCATCAGGGGAAGTGTTTGCTTCCTTCGACTTCACCTGATATGCTGTACACTTCTGGTAACAACTACTATGAAAACCATAATGACATGAGTTTACATCAAAGTGAATAGATGTGCATATGTCAAGGTATACTTTGATCTTTTTTGATGTTGTCTTCTGGCTTGAGCTATATTCCCCTGCCGTCTTCCACATCTGTTCAGTAAATGGAACTACTGTATCACCATCACATCCACTCGCATGTAGCACACACTGTAACTCCAAAGCTTGATCCATCTGAAACAAAACAAAATAAAATGTTCACACTGTTTGAATGGTCCTTTAATTACTCTGTTTAGACTGCAGGCCTAATAGTATTCAAATGTAAGACCTTATTTTGAGCTCTGTTGATACCTATAGTGCAGTAAAACTATTGCAAAGAGATACTTAGTTTAATTTTATGGGGGCCATTTGTTCATGTGAGTCGCAACTTGTTGCTATTGTTTGTTTGTTTGTTAATTCCGAGATATTAAATTATAGATATAACTTTAATAGAAATATGAGAGAAAGGCACGTAATTGCCATGTAGGCATATGTTAAGTGTGAAACTGTACCGTACATTGAGTCCAAGTCACTATTATGATGTCACTGAAATAAGTCCTTAGCTTTAAACTAGGGAAATCTGTTACTTTCACAGAATTTGGAAGACTTGACTTTTATGGAGTATCTGAGTAATCTTTACCTAGTGAGAGATTGTTGTAATTGCAGATAGGTTGGATTGTTCATAATATAGTAAAAGTAACAAAATACTGTATTTCAGGAGAAAGGTCCATTTATAAATCAGGCTTACTTTATTGTAAAATGGGTCATTGATTAAAATAAAAAATGTCCAATCAGAACCCACTTTTCAAATAATGAGTCACTGACGCCTATAAACAATATAATCTGATATTGTATTAAATTGTTTCTAAAATTGGTGAAAAGTCCCATTTTTGGTCACAAAAGGTCAATAAGAGTGTTTTTATTGAATCTGTGTCTCATTTTACATAAGGTAAACCATTCAAAACCATGAAAAGTAAAGGATCTGATACTTTATTTCATTTTTATCAAAATAGTACAAAAGTGCCATTTTTGTTTTAAAAAATTCCCAAATCACACAAATGTTATGATATTAAGGGTCAATAAAATAAGAATGTTGTTTTTTTTACATAAAATAAAACAATAAAAATCATGAAAAATGAATAATTTGATGTCCTGATACATTTTTTCAAAAATAGGTTAAAAAAGGCAATTTTTGGTCAAAAATTGCCAAAATCACAAGAATTTCTTGAGTAGGGTCAATAAGGGTACTTATGGAATCAGCACCCCCAATTTACATAAAGTAAACCAATAAAAATCATGAAAAATGAATAATTTGGTGTTTTAATACATTTTTTCAAAAATAGGTTAAAAAAAAAGCAATTTTTGGTCAAAAATGGCCAAAAAATCAAAAATGTCTTGAGTGGGGTCAATAATAGTGCTTTTCGGAATCGGCACCAAATTTTACATAAAGTAAGCCACTCAAACCTTTGACGTCCATGAATATACAATGAATATTCATATCAGTGAATATTGAAAAGATAACGTCATTTGCAAAGGTATGATCGTTCGTTTCATTTGCAAAGGTATGTCTGCCATCGTCTGAATATCGAAAAGGCCCTCTGGAGAGTCGAGGGAGGGGACACCATTTTTATTCTATGCATGCGTCCGATCGCTTTGGATTTGTCCACCAATCATGGACAAATTCCTAATGAGTATGTGCTGCAATGCAAGTGACACAACTTCTTGTAATGCGCTAATCAGCCGTAGATTTAATCCACGGGCTCCGGCCAGTTTGGGGTGGAAAAGCTCAATCATGAAAAGTTCACGGAAAAGGTTCAGCCGTGTGTCATTCTTCAGATAGTCAAAGTGGGTATATCCAGTGACAGTTGGTATAATAATATTTGATTTTGACTAAAGCAGCCGACAATGCATTGATTGATGATACACATCCAGAAGTGGTTTGATGTGATGATAATGCCGCCGTGAGGAGCCGTGTAGCGAGGGGCCACGCCGAACTATGATCGAGAGTGACCAATAATGCCGCAATGCGAACACGGGCACGTGCGTGAATCAGTGGCGTAGCCAGCTTTAAACAGGGCCATAGGGAGGGGGTTGACTTCAGACAGTAATAAATCAGAGTTGTACCGACGAAAGGCATGATGTACAGTCATGTTGTGGCGAATATGCACTTGCAACAGAGTGACGGTATATCTCTTAGTATCTCATGAATTCTGTATATTAGATTTCAGGTTGCGTCTCATCCCCGTCACCCCACTTTTTAACTCCGAATATATGACCGTAACGGAGCGACAGTAGAATCCGATGTTTCATTTTTTTAAAGTTGAGTGTTTTGTTAATATAGTCCCGGTTTAATCAATTCTCTAGCCCGTGGGCCTAAATGAGACGCCGTGCACTTTGCGCCGTGCATATGCTTTAACCATCTAATGATTGGAAGCGTAGCAGCATAAAGTATTATGAGAAAATGTATACATATCTCCTAAGATAAAACATCACTTATTACTGATTTTTTTGTTCCACGCATTGGCCAAGTGGCGCCGTAGTCTACCATCGGACCGGGCTTTCAGTTAACGTACGCATAGGAGCATCATCGAAGCGAGAATGTCCCCTGTTTTATAACCTTTTCAAGTTCTTGTGGCACTGAAATTAATCTTGGTTCATTATAGAGGGAATCCACATTACTCATGCGTGCCGGTAACAAAAGGTTTTCACTCCCATATTATTCGTTGTTCAGATCAAGTCAATGTACGACCTTCAACAAGCCAACCCTTTGAATACAAGTGTTACTCTGTTAAATGACGGGCTATATATTGGCGGGTTATTTTCAAACGAGTATCCATCAACATGTGTGTTGCACAGAGTAAGATATCTGTGGTGTTGGTCTTTTTGAATTCTGAACCAACTTTAGCTCTCTAATGGCCGATACGTGGATTACCTCTAATCACCTTCAAAGGTACAAGACTTGATCGCGTCTATCAATAGTTGTCTGATTGCCTTTTCCACATATATTTCGACATGAATATTGCGTCTCCCAATTCGTTTATTAAAGCTAGCTAAATTTGCTACAAGAACTAACTTTCCTGAAATGAAGTTGTACCAAAGATTTTCTAGAAATTCATCGGTTGTACAGATTTAAAAAAATGGTAATCATGGTAGATTTAACATTGGTAACGGTCTCATTTTCATGTTGTACGATTGGCCATGGCCTGTTTTGAAAATGTGTTTGCTTTGTGTATCCAAATAGCTTACAATTGTATATTAGCCTGGCTATAACAAGCTATAAAAATGACATCTCTGAATGTATAAACAAAGTGTGCAAAGGAGAACTTGTTGGGCACACTGGTAAAATGGTTTTACAACAAGTTTTGCTATCATTATCAAACTGAACTCAACTTCAATCACTTATTTATTGAGCAATAATATATTGTTTACGCATTTTAATTGTTTAGATTATAAAGTTAAATAAATCCAGAGATAAATGATAGATAGAAAAATAGATTCTAAAAAAGAACAGAATAAAACTATAAACGCATTGGCGGCCTTTATAAATTATAAAAATTGACATATGTTACATTAATCCACAATCAAGTTTAAAAAATAAAAAATAAAATAAAGAACAACAAGGAATACACAGAGATTCTAACCCGCGATTGCAAACGATATGGCCAACGTATGCACGCCACAGTAGTTTTATTATTTAACCATTTATTCTTTTATTTTTAACGAACAGATTTTTATCGTGCCATTTTATACCATATTGATATATACTCTCGCACAAAATGTGTTTGTAATGTGATTATACTCCTTATTTTGGAAAGAATGGTAAAAATGTTGACATTTTCGAACACAATAAATGGCGTCATGTATACTGTTTATACGGTCCACAATTATTGCTCGACTGAACGTTGTGTGACGTGTTGCATTGCATTATTCATGTTACAATCTGTTTATGTACTTTTTTTGCTTTTGTTATACTTCTCAATCGCTCATCGCCAACTCTGTACAAGAAGCTTCCCAACGCTGTCGATAGAGAACAATAGAAGAGTCCCTTCGACTCTCCAGAGGGTGTTATCTGCGACCATTAATGAGCAAATATGCTAATGAGCTAAGAGTCCCCTCCTATTATATATACTCCTTGAACAAGTCTTGTAATCCGTCTATGCATATTCATGAGGATCGCCTTAACGGGATCGCTTTACTTTATGAATAGATATCTTACTATTTTCGTGTTCCTTAATTATGCAAACTGGTATCTCAATATAGATAATCCCTCTCACTAGAACTTGAAGTGGCTTAAGACATTCCAAGCTTGCAAAAACAAGTGTGGTAGGTCGAATGCGCACTTACAGGGTGAATCAAAAAGAATTGTGCCTGATTTGAAAAGGCTATTTGACCTTGATGCGTGCATTGAACCATGGAATTATTGTTGTCTGTATAAAGCGTTGTTAATCTAGTTTATCCTCCCTAAAAATGAATGTAATCGACTAAAAAATAAGCAAACTGTAACGCACTAACTACCCTACTATCAACAATACCTTGTTTGACTGGCATCTGTTTTACCCCATGTGTACTGCAAGCGGCACTCATTACTGGTACTTTACGTCCACAGCAATCCAATGTAGCATAACCATCATCTGTATCAGAATGTGTACATCGAGTGCTTGGAGCGCAGATGTCTTAAGTGCATTTTGTTCATTTTAAGATGAACGTGTTTGAAAACTAGAAACCTCTGTGTCGGGCAATGGGGAATTTGAAGTTGCCATCCAATTTTCACCACCAAAAGATACATTTGCACTTTAGCTTATGTGTGCACTAACTCGAGAATGTCAAAGTGTTTTCATATTATGCAAAATCTCAAATTCATCAGAAGTGCACTTAAGACATCTGCGCTCCAAGCACCCAACATTATTTAGATATTACCAACCTCTGTATCATCTGCACACTGGTGTTTACAATTGTGATCACAAGTACAACCTACACAAGTATCTTTTACCTTTGTTACGCTTACCACTGACCGGTCTTAGTCTGTGATTTCTGCTGGCTGTCTTCATCCAAGTCTAGTAGTCATGCTGCTTTCAGAACTCTAGATTTTTGATTGCAAATAGGTTTTGTTTATGTGTCAGACTTATTCAAAGACGATGGGGAAACGGAAATGTATACATTTGATGAAATAAAGGACAGATTTGTTCATCCAGCAAATGCTTGTATACACTACATGCATGGCTGTAAAACAGGCAATACCTACTTTGTGGAAGAATGAAAGAACAGGTACTAGATCGGATGGTATAACGTTCAAGTATAATAATGGTAACACTTCATTAGAAATTTGTACAACAAAAATATATCGAAATGCAATGATAGACAAAATCAATACAAACCCAATTTGCGAATTGTTTTGGGGAAAAAAATAGTATTACAATTTTGAGTGGGGGTGAAATTTGGGGCAAACATATGCTTAAAAGCAAATTAAGGAACCACGACTCATGACATTAAATGGAAAATAATTAGTAACATTTACCCGACGAAGATATTTCTCCACAAAATAGGTAAAGAGCATGATACTATATGTGACGCGTGTAATGAAATAGATTATATTGAACATTTCTTTTATTATTGTAAAAAAATAAAGAGTGTATGGACTGAAGTCAAAAATATTTTATCGCAACAACGCAATAGTTTAATTAAAGTATCAGTTGCAGATGTATTATTGGGTTATAATATAGAAGATGAAGACACAAACAATTCTATAAATAAAATAAGTGTTGGTAAATTAGTTATCAGCCAGTTGCGTTACGGGAATCACCCACATTTAATCAGCTTATTATTGTCGGAGCTGCAATCAGAGATTAATAAAACGTAGATGTAAGAAATGTAATTGTTTAAAATATGTACCTGCATATCAAAGATATTTGTATGAATGCACATAATGTATATTGGTTCAAATTCAATATTATAAACTTGATTTGATGTAAACCTATATTAAAATTAAATATGGGTTTACAAAATTATGTTGAAAACAAGCAGTAGATTAAGAATTATTTATACATAGTAACTGGCAGTTTCATGCACACCAACCACACAGGGCGGTGGCAATCTTCAGACTGGAGTACATCTAATTATAAAATAGTCTAGGAATTGAGCACTTTTGATACGGGCAGTGCATCATTTTGATAATTTATTATTAGGTTTACAAAATTATATACAAATAACTGGATACATGATGTATATTTTATTGAACAGTTATGTTTTTTGTAATGATATGAATATGCATATGAATATTGTGTGAAAACATGAAAATATTGTAATATGAATAGTTTGTATGTATAATGTACATGTATGTGAAGTGAAAACATGTAATATGAAAATATTGTAATACGTGAAAATATTGAACATGTTATATGAATATTATGTGAAAATGCTGTGAAAATGTATGAAAATAATAATTATGTAATTGAAGTGATAAATAAATAAACACAAAAGATAAATTAAAAAAAGTTATTGCAAGCAATAATGTCTTTTCCCATCTCATTCGTTTCGATTTTGACAGTCTATATCGTCAGCCTGCTTCGATAATTGCCTAACTCATTTTTTCTAGTTCTTAGAAAACAACAAAAGTATGAAACCTGTTACCTTTGTACCTGTTACTCATTTTGCATTATTGATGGATGGATATTCATTATGTGGAATGTGACTTGTATTGTTGATGGCCTCGATTGGCGTGCATGGATGCACTAATCCAAGTCATATAGAAACAGATGAACACAGCCATACAATAATTTGATTAATACCATGGATTTGTCAATGCAAATTCAATAATGCAAAATGAGTAACATGTTGGAGTGGTCTGGTGGCCCTTTTGCAACAAATCTCTTCATTTATCAACACTTTTGATTGGTCAATGACTTAGATATTATAACAGCATGTACATAATGTAATGAAGTCATGATTTATGCAAAAAACTCAATTTTGCTGAAAAGTGAGTTAGGCAATTATCGAAGCAGGCTGACGATATGGCGGCGGTGTCTTTTAAATCCGTCGTTTCTTTTCATATGTATATATGAAGAGGTTTTTTGCAAAAGGGCCTGCATCCACTTTGGCTCTTATTGAGAAAAAGCCAAACTGTTTCTAAATATTCAAGTTGAACAATTGAAAAACTGAATGAATTATGAAAGAGGTACACTACATACTAATTTAAATTGAAATAAATTTCGAATGTGCTAGTTCAATTTTTTTAAAATCATGTTTACATTTTTTGAAAATTTGGATGTAGGCCCTTTTGCAACAAAACTCCATCTGTGTGTACATAGAGAAAAAATACCACACAAAAAAAATCATTTATTTTAAACATTTAAAAAAAATAAGTTCGATATAGAAATGTATAGGTCACAATCATGTTTCAAGGAAATAAAGTCACTTTTTTCAAAAAGACCTACATCTCATTGTAAACAGCCATTGAAGTTGTTGTTTTGTTGCAAAAGGGCCTGTATCCCGATTTAATTCTGGATACAGGCCCTTTTAGTCAGGCCACTATGTACTTTGCAGAAGTTTCGTTGGATTTTTGTGGGGAGTTACTATTTTTTTGCATTTTCATGAAGGTAAAGGTCTAAACAAAGTGAAAACCAATGTTTACACATTTTTAAAATCCATTATAGCAGCCATTTTGGAATTTAAAAATGGCCGCCAATCTTCATCTCATAAAATGACATATAGCAATCAAAATGTATGATGAAAACTGCAAAAATATAGTTTTAATAGTGGGATGTATGTATTGGACCACTAGACACTTATATCCAGAACTTTTGCTTTATTAACACACCGAGACCAAGATGGCCGCCAAAATGGCCGCCAAAAATTGTAAAATTCCATAAATTGGCATATGAACCAACATGTTTGTTCAGAGTATAGCTTTAACAAAGGGATGTATGAATTAGACCACTAGAAACTCATATGTAGTATTCTTGTTTTGTTACCATACTATAAGACCAAAATAGCCGCCAAATTAATGGCCAAAACTGTTAAAATATGATAACAATTCAATAAAATAGCATAATATCAACTTAAATGTATGATGAAATATGATTTTAACGATGGGATGGTATGTGTCAGACCACTAGTAACTCATATCCAGTATTGTTGCTTTGTTAACATAGTTAAAAATCCAAAATGGCTGCCAAAATGGGTCTCAAAATGGCTGCCAAATTGGGTCTCAAAATGGCTGCCAAAATGGGTCTCGATTGATATGGCTGCCAAAATGGGTCTCAAAATGGGTCTCAAAATGGCTGCCAAAATGAGTCTCAAAATGGCTGCAAAAGTTGTCAAATTCCATAAAATGAGATAATATCAACCAGAATGTATGATGAAAATATAGTTTTAATAATAGGATGTATATTAAACCACTAGTAACTCATATCCGAGTGTTTTTGCTTTGTTAACATACTTGAAAATCCATAATGGCCCCCAAAATGGGTCCCAAAAGGACTGAACAAATTGTCGGAATTCCATAAAAGGGGATAATATCAACCAAAATGTAAGATGAAAGTATAGTTTTAACATTGGGATGTATGTATTAGACCACTGGTAACTCATATCCAGGCTATTTTAATTGTAATAATATACTTTAAATCCAAGATGGCCACCAATATGGCTGCTGTAAATGTAAAAATAGTCTACATGAGTGTATTGATAATACAGAATAGATATTGTAAGAATGTATATTACATCACATTCACCAATAGTATGTTCTAAACTGTTAAGCTGTTGTTTTTGGATATAAGGTCCACCTCTCTGTGACAATTTTGATTCTGTATCACTTTCCAAAATGGCTGCCATTATGGTTAAGTTGATGTTAAATGACCTAACAAAATTGTATTGTTTTGTAAATGACCATACTATGTGATACCAATACCCCAAAATCTAATAGGACAGCATTCACTATATTATTATGATAAAGCCTAGATCTATTTTGAGTATTTTAAAATATCCAAGATGGCTGCAAAAGGTCAAAATAACCGAAAAACTGTATTAGTTTATTGTTAGTGTTGCTTTAGATATGACCAAATTAGTATATCTACAGCTTTTAATCCCGGGGTGCTCAGTGGTCATTACCAGGGGGTATCATGCGCGTCCAAGGACTTTCAAAAAGTACCCTAAATACGTAATCGTGTTAATGTGAAAAAGCACCCCTAAACAAGTATGGCACAGTATTTTACATACCCTTAGCAAGTAGTATCAGTATTTCCAATACCCTAAACAAGTACTCAAAATATTTTGATAACCCTAAACAAGTACTCAAAATATTTTGATACCCTAAGCAAGTAATTTGTATAGTTTAAACCTCTTACCGCGTATGACACATTTGTAACCCTTTTTTCCTTCCCTAATAAGCTAAAAGTATTATGAAACAAATGCCGAGCTGATTTATCAGATCACTTGCGCGGATACAATTTGAGAAATATATCTCGCAAATGTAACATGGCTATTTATAATCCTCATGGAGCAAATAAGGACCCTAAATACGAAAGCCAATGATGTAAAAAGTATACCCTTTTTCTTAATTTGGCTTGTTTTGATACCCTATTCACGTTACAAACGTAACGTGCCCCAGCTTGAAAAACTACCCTTATTACGTGATTTCTTGGACACGCATGATACCCCTTTTGTAATGACCATTGAGCACCCCGGGCTTTTAATCCATCCAGTAAACGTATTTGCATGTGACAAGGTATGATTGAATGGTATATACATCATTTTGACAATGTAATGTTATTACGATGGCCATTATAATGACCATTTCATTAAAATTACCTCTAAATGGTCAATACAATTACCTCCAAATGGTCAAAACAATTACCACGGGTGGCCACCAATTGATAAAAATATGGTAAGAGTGGAACGAAATGGACTCTATACCATTATATCATACTTTGTCACATACAAATATGTTTAGATATAATAATTTGGTCATATCTATTGTAACACTAACATAAACTAAAACTGCTTTTCAGTTATTTTAACCTTTTGCAGCCATCTTGGATATTCTAAAATACTCAAACTAGATCTACAGCCCCTAGGCTGTATACTAGACATTGTAGTGAATGCTGTCCTATTATATTTGGGGGTGTTGGCATTACATAATATGGTCATTTACAATACAAAACAATTTTGTTGGGTCATTTAACATCAACTTAACCATTCTGGCAGCCATTTTGGAAAGTTATACAGAATCAAAACTGTCACAGAGGTGGGCCTTATATCTAAAAGCAATAACTTAACAGTTTAGAACATACTATTTGGTGCATGTAATGTAATATACACTCTTACAATATTCTGGATTATCATACACTTATGTATACTATTTTTACATTTACAGCGGCCATTTTGGTGGCCATCTTGGATTTAAAGTATGTTATTACAATGCAAATATACTGGATATGAGTTACTAGTGGTCTAATACATGCATCTCAATGTTAAAACTATACTTTCATCATACATTTTGGTTGATATTATCAAATTTTATGAAATTACGACAATTTGTTCAGTCATTTTAGGACCCATTTTGGGGGCCATTTTGGATTTTTAAGTATGTTGACACAGCAAAGATACTGGATAAGAATTACTAGGGGTCTAATACATATATCCCATCATTAAAACTATATTTTCATTATAGATTTTGGTTGATATTATCACATTTAATAGAATTTGACCAATTTTGCAGCCATTTTAGGACCCATTTTGGGGCCATTTTGGATTTTTAACTAAACTGCTCACCAAAAGTTAGGAAACTTTTTTGAATCAAGTATATTTTTATTATTTATTACCCTCTTGTATTATGTTGCATATTAATGGAAAGCTGAAGTGTTCTTCTTTAAAATGATACCAAATGTGCAATGATGACATGTTGCTAGACTTGGCATCATTAATGAGAATGAGACAAAGTCACAAATCAAATGTGCCAAAATTTTGTGTTACTGTGTGAACAAACAAATTGACACTTTAATGAAAACAAGCATGACGACTTACTGATCTTAATCCACTTTATTGAGAAAAATGTACAAGTTGTAGGCCTAAACCTTTCATCATTTACCTTCATGACCTTCCACCTGTTAACCCAGTCTTGCAAATACCCAAACAATGGTTTTCTAAAGAGATGAGGGTTAACTTGTGTGTGTTGTGCTCACTGGTGCAATTCTTTGTGTAAACCATTCATGGTTCTCATTGATTATTGATCATTACCTATTGACTGTTTAGCGCAGATAACGGTAATTTTGGCACATTTGATTTGTGACTTTGCCTTATTCTCATTCATGTGGCCAAGCTCAGCAACATGTAATCATTGCAAATGTGGTATAATTTTAAAGAGGAACACTTCAGCTTTCCATTGATATATAACATATACAAAGAGGGTAATAAATAATAAAAATATACTTGATTAAAAAAAGTTTCCTAACTTTTTGTGAGCAGTTTATGTTAACAAAGCAAAAATATTTGATATGAGTTACCAGTGGTCTAACACATACATCCCATCGTTAAAATCATATTTTCATATATTTCGGTTGCTATTATGCTATTTTATTAAATTTTGACCATATTTGACCATTTTGGCCATTAATTTTGCGGCCATCTTGGTTTTAAAGTATGTTAACAAAGCTAGAATACTAGATATGAGTTTCTAGTGGTCTAATACATCCCATTGTTAAAGCTATACTCCGATCATACATGTTGGTTCATTTATGCCAATTTATGGAATTGAACAATTTTTTGGTGGCCATTTTGGTGGCCATCTTGGTTTTAGGTATGTTAACAAAGCAACAATTCTGGATATAAGTGTCTAGTGGTCTAATACATGTATCCCACTATTAAAACTATACTTAAACCATACATGTTTTATTGCTATGTCATTTTATGAGATTTGACCAGTTTGGGCGGCCATTTTGGACGCCATCTTAAATAACCCCTTAGTCATGGCCGCCATTTTGAAATTAAGATCAGGACTAGTTAGTCTTCTTCTTCTTCCAGAATAAAAAAGCAGTCCTGCTTTAGGGGCAACAGACATGACAATTCTACCAACAATTAAGCATTAAAAAGTGACCACATGTCATGTTTTGTTTAAAAATAGTTTAAATATGTTAACATTTGGCCGCCATTTTAAAAATCCAATATGGCCGCCATTGGAGATTTCAAAAATGTGTAAACATTGGTTTCTGGTATCAGTGGTCTTTAAACATTAATTAGATGCAAAAATTAGCAACTCCCCACAAAAATCCAATGAAATTACATAGTGGCCCTGACTATTTTGCAACAAAACAACAACTTCAATGGCTGTTTACAATGAGATGTAGGTCTTTTGAAGAAAAATAATTACTTTGTTTCCTTGAAACATATGATTTTTCCCTATACATTTCTATATCAAACTCATTTTTGAAAAAAATGCACCATAGCCTTTTGCAACGAAAGTCTTCAAATCTTGAAGTATTTGACATTAAGGTTATTATAGGAATTATGGCTAATTTTTTATTTGATAGTTTAATAGAGCTTGCTGAGCTCTGGACACAATAATCTGAAATTTGAGATTGATCAGAGGTACGGCTTTCTAGATATGACAATTTTATTGTCAAAAATGAAGCGAAATTGAAGCGTCCATTTCTTTCGTTTCTTGTTGTTTTTGACCCCCTAGCTGGCCAACATAAACAACTAGAACTGTGCGCATTAGCCCAGTTGACAGTCATCACAATACGTAACTGACCAGGTAATAAACATGCTGATAACTCTAAAAGTATAACTCCTACTTAAACATATTTAATTATAAAGTTGTTGAAAAATTTCTCTTCTTGAATTAGAGATATTACACACTAAGAATGCTTGATTAATGAGGAAGTTACGATCCCAACCGTTAGGGCAAGTCTGATTTTCATTTTAACATTTTCTTTTCAACACGGGGAGAGCATGACAGGTAAAGCGTGTGTGCCGTATTAATAATAATAATAAAAGGGTATTTATAATGCGCCTCGCACCGTCAGACAACATACGCATAACATACATGTATGAAAAAATATAAGAACATAATAATAATAATAATAATAATAATAAAACGGTGCTTCTAAAGCGCCTCCCACCGAAGTTTCAAAGCGCTTAACAGATAACATAACAACACTGAAATTACATTACAATATAAGAATAATACAATGTGGATGAACATGCAAAAAACATTGTAGGGTAATCAATCATCAAAAGCAATTGTGAATAAGTGTGTCTTAAGAGACGATTTGAAATGGCTAAGAGTTTTACAGTTCTTGATGTGAAGCGGAAGTTGATTCCAAAGTTCAGCTGAAGCATAACGAAATGAACGATGACCATAGGTTAAAGTTGACACAGAGGCACTGATAAGTTGTTGTTTTGAAGCCGATCGTAAATTTCGAGATGGTTCGTATTCATGTATGAGTTCTTGAAGATATACAATACATGAGAGTAATATACAAACACAGTCTACAATGCACAATTCATAAATTAAAAAGATATGTCTTCAATGACGTTTTGAAGGATTGCACTGATGTAGCACGTCGGACATGTTCGGGAAGAGCATTCCATTCCTTTGGTGCAGCGATGAAAAAGGCTCTACTGCCATAAGTCCGTTTAGCAGATCTAGCCGCACGTGGTACTTGAAGGAGCCCTTTGGATCTTGATCTTAAAGTCCGAGAAGGATGGTAAGGTCTGATGAGTTGTTTGATGTAGGTAGGTGCAAGATTGTGCAAGGACTTATATACAACAAGGAGAAGTTTAAAAAGAATTCGCTTTCTGATTGGCAACCAATGTAAATCCTTTAAAATTGGCGTCACATGGTCCCATCTTCTGGCACTGGTAACCAGGCGTGCAGCAGAGTTTTGTACGCGTTGGATCTTTAAAATGTCTGTATCCGGGAGTCCATAAAGAAGACAATTGCAACTGTCCAGTCGCGATGAAATGAAAGCGTGAACTAAACGCTCGGTCGTAGAACGATCGAGGTACTTGCGCAATTGACCGAGAGTCCGTAAAGAAATAAGGGCCATGCGACACACATTTTTAATGTCATCTGACATCATGAGCTGGCCATCAATGAATACACCAAGATCTCTTACACCATCCACAGGTCTGATATCAGAGTTCCCGATTTTGACACTTGGAATAGCTCTGTCATTATGAAAACGTGATCTGATGTATACAATCTCAGTCTTTGCATCGTTTATTTTGAGTTTGTTTGACTTTGCCCAAGATCTGCCGTAACAATGCCACCGGCCGACTATCCAACAACCACAGGCTGTCGACGGGTGAATTGGCACTACCACTACCAGTAATCAATAATTTGCCGGTCTGAGTCCCCGTGTTGAAAATGAAAATATGAAAATGAAAATCAAACTTGACAGTACGGTACATTGGGATTGTAACTTCCTTAATAATCAGCCATTCTTAGCGTGTAATATCTCAAATTCAAGAAGAGAAATTTCTCAACATGTTTATAATTTAATGTTTATGAATTTAATATGTTTATATAGGAGTTATCAGCCAGTGGCGTAGCTCAAGGGGGGGGGGGGGTAAATGCCCCCCTGACGAAAAAAAATCAATTTGGGCCCCCGCCCCAACCCCCCTAAAAAAAAGGGGTGAGAAAAAAAGTAAATAGGAAAAAAATGAGAAAAAACCTGAGGTTATTAGCCAAAAAGAAGGCAAAATTGTACATACAGTACATTTACTGTGCGATTTTTTTTTGGACTGCGAATTTTTTTGACCTTAACCCCCCCCCCCCCCCCCCCCACTTCACTTACGTGAAATTCACGAGGTAAGTGACTTGAACAAAAATTGGGGCAACCTTTTACGAAAAAATTAGAAATCTTGCCCCCCCCCCCCCCCTGAAAAAAATCCTAGCTACGCCACTGTTATCAGAACATTTATTACCTGGTCAGTTACTTATTGTGATGACTGTAGATGTGATTGGCATCCAAGAACACAGAATTGTACACAATGACAGCAGTGATATACAGTATGAAAACCTCGCTGTTGATCAGCTTGTATCCCTATCTGCATGGAGAAATACTGTCGGTGCTGCAGTTGTGGAGTTGGTGTTCTACTCAGTCCATTTGCTAGAAGAGTATTAGTGTCTGTATCTTGCATATCTTCTAGAATTTTGCAAATAACTCTCAATGGTAATCCTCAGTCTACAATCATAGTGACGTATGCCCCAACAAATGTTGCCGATTCAGAGGTGGTGACTGATTACTACAATTCCTTGAGTGAGTGTACCAAAAAAGTGCCAGCACACAATTGTCTGACGGTGCTAGAACAACCTTGTTATAAAACTAACACTACCTTCCAAAAGAAGATGGACATGTGTACTTCTGAGTGGTTATATAGAGTGCAACTGGATTATATCCTGGTCAGGAAGAAATGGAAAAATAGTGTAGGGTCAGACCACCGAATCATCACAGCTAAAATAAAACTCAGCCTTAGAGCAAAATGGTAAATCCCCTCCAAAGAAGATTAAGTATGAGGGTCATTCAATAAGTTCTACCTCCTACCTCATAACTTTGATATTATACAAGTAAGTCCGGAAATATTCCACAATTAAAGCTTTGAATCTCAGCCACAAAATCATAGCAGATTGGTCTGAATACTCATTGTATATTTCTGGATATGTACAGTCAGTCGTTAGCGCGATCGTTAATGAGGTCTACACACTCATTGTGAAATGAGAATCCCGTGAAATCTCGAATTCGAGCATCATGCGGAAAATAATCGAAATTTGTTAGATCGAATGGCCCCCGCCGTCTGGAAAGTCGCTGGGAACAAAATACTGCCCTCTGGAGTCTGTAACTGTACACAGTGTTTACTTCGTGACGCAGTAAGTAGAAAACCTTTTTTCCCAATCAAAATAAGACCAAATTTGCCAGTTTTTCGTGCTTTTTTGTTATTTTACCGTTCCCAGAAATTGATCGAAAATCTACAGATCGTAAAAAGTGAACGTTGGATTCGTCTACCTCTAGCCTATCTTACGAAATAGTTCGAAAATGTTTCGTGTTTTTCTACAAGCTTAGACCATAAGCTTTCGTACCTTGCTGGAAATGTGTTATGACGATTTCACATCGAAAAATCATTTCTAAAAAGTCATGAAAAATGGCGAATATGGTCGAATTACGCAATATTTCGGTGGTGCACGATCAGATTCTAAACTCTAAAGCATTGCTATACATTGTATACTACATACGATTCATAGTGCATAGGCTATTTTAGTGTTTCATTTGTTATAATGCAGCCTGTGTAAAAGTAAGCCTAGGCTATAATTCATGAATTTGTATTTTAATTAATATTAGAAGCCTAAAAAGAAAATTATAAAACTTGAAAAATTGTCGAAGGGGACAACACGGAAATAAAACGTTGCCTAAGGCTAAAGTCACTAACAAATAGGTTTCAAAATTTGCAGATTTAATAATCGCATAGGGAGCCTATTTATTTATTTATCTCGAAGCCAAAGTCAAAGCAAAGGATTTCAAAATATTGTTTACAAAGTCAAAGTATCACAAAATTACGAGTCGGTTGAGCCTGAACAGAGCATGATAATTTTAATTAATTTTATTCATTATTAATTTTTGTCAATCTCTTTTTTCAAATTTCAGGTAATCGCCCGACCAGGCCAACCAGGATGTCGTGCGCGGAATACGGTGATTTCCATTACCAGGTTTCCAGAATTTCTAGGACGATGACATCGCCATCATTCGCCATTCGCCACGGATGTATAAAGAACACTTCCTGGTGCCCCTCTTCGGAAGCTACGAAACTTCCTTCAGGAAGATGATCAATGTCATCCGATCACCATTGATATGACAAAGGCTTTGTTTTGAATAAATTATAGCTGAAATGAAAACCATTCATCTTTTGTGTGTACATTCATTCCATTGATGTGGATGGGATTGTATCATATTGGTATCATTCATAGGCGTCAGCATTATCATTACAAAATTGTAATTTTACTCAAAAAGTAGAGGAAACACCATGTCACCACCTCAGTATTATGATGCCCATGATTGGAATAGAAATGTAAAAAGAAACCACATTGAACATTCAATTGTTTTGTCATAATTCATGGACACTGAACCCATTTTAGGGCAAAATAATAAGTCGTGAACCAATTAAAGTGCATATAGAATACTGTGTCTGTGGTGCGATTCTTCTTCGTAGTTTGTTGTGCATGTCTATGATGGACGACCTCTACCTCTATTCTCTAAATACTTCCACGTTACCCCTAATTTCCCTTCGCCACTTTCACCATGGACTTAAAATCACTAACCAAGGCCTGCTATTTGGCGTCAACCATAATAACATTATTAGAACCGCATTGCTTTCTACAAAAATACAATTGTAATTTGCAATAAAATTCAAAATGTTTAGAAATATCCTTTTTACGTCTATACTCGATATCACCTGGAAGGCCAAGTAAGAAATAAAGTGGTTCTCTTCCCCTTGTACATCTTTTTATTTTTATTACAATATTTAAAAAGCTGACATTTTTATACAATAATCACAACCCCCCCCCCCCACCCCACCCCCAGAATCATGAAACAAACTGATTTTATAACTGCCTTGCTGTCTTCAGGTTGCACAAGCAATCACGCAATACCACGCTGGTAATGCCTATTCGCAGTGTTTTCTAAATAAAAAGGAAAAAAACACCTTATCCTCCAAAATTTCCACGAGAAACTAGTTATAATTTGTATTTGGCCGTATGAGATAGACCCAGCCGTGGGTGGTGGTGGGGGGGGGGGGGGGGGGGGGGGGGGGGGGGCGTGGGCACGGCTGGGTCTGTGGAAGGCAGGACCCTAATCCAAAATGAGGTCCCACAATTGTTTTGAATTTGGTTAAAAGGTCTACATTTTGAAACGAGGTCCATTTTTGTCAACCCCCACCACAGCTCCCCCCCCCCCCCGAAAAAAATCAAAACAAAATCTGGTTGTGATTCTGTGTTTTAAATGATAGAAATTATCATGCTAAACTCATTATTCAAGCCCAACACCATATTTGGAGTCGATCTCCATATTTGGCTATCAATATCCATATAAAGGCGCACCACGTGATCGGAATCGGCGAATCGCGCAATACAATAACATAGCGGTAGATATTGAAAATGGCGTAATTTTTCTTACGGGACAATTTTAACACACGGTAATATTCCTCTACCTCCAGGGCATCTTACCGCGTTTTGGACAGAATATTTTACATTTTCGTGCAGGGAACTATATAACCTTTATAATGTCGCATTTACAGAAATGTGTTATTTCTTCCGAGTGAGAAATTTGGCATCAAACACGATGAAAATATCCGTAAAGGTACCGTTTTTTGTTCGCACGGAAGTACGGTAAATTTACTAAAAATATATCATCGTTTTAATTCATTGTTAGGATATTATCAAAATTCAAGGGTATATCTATCTTCTCTGTGAATTTCAGTCGATAAATTATCAAATAACAAGATTAAAATGATTTAAAAATGGGTGGTGTTCAGCTAATTAATATGCACGAACGACCGAATTGCGTGACCTTCACGAAAATCCATGCATATTTACTTTCACAGCGAACGGGTTTTGTGTGTGCTAACGACTGACTGTGTAGTCAAAACCAAACTTCCATTTAGTGCGACGAAAACGGGTAAAAAACAGCCCAATGTCTCCTAAGTGCTATTCATTTGGCCAATTATGAGAGACAAAATGTACCAATCGGTCAATTACAATTGCTTTAAGTTACAACAGACTTTAAACAAGTGGCTGGTTTCGTGGCGGAAAATGCCCTCTAATTAGCCAGAACCAGACCAGGACAGCCATTTATGGTAACCCTACCCTAGAGAACCGCTGCAAAAGTCATATTTGCTTTTCATAGGAACTAAGAGATCTTCATTATACCGGACTAAATGGATATATTTCAAGTCTCTCAAAGATATATTTTTCTATCACTGACAACCTAATTTACTATTCTAAATGTTGCATATAAGGAAAACTGATAAAGTTACTATTATGTTAAGATTTAACATTCGAGGCATTACTGTGGGTTGATTTGTAACAACGAACATTTGACTGAATATCAGTATTCCAGTATGCTGAAGGTGTGTCAATACATGTGTGTTGATATTATACTATTTGCAAGCTACAAAGGTTAATATTGCCTACAATCTGATTGATACATGATAGTATAGCATTATATTCAGAAATCACCCATTGTTTTCTATTTTCAGTATTTAAATCGGGCGGTTATACCTAATCATACAATACGGAGAGAAAACGAAAAACCATATATTTATCTTTGGGGTAATTTTCCGTGTCCGTTGTCCAAAATCTCTCTGACTTTGATTGCGTCATGACAAAAGTGAAATAGGTATCAATTAGCATTTACTATAAATGTGTAGCTATTATTCAGAGCTATACTCGTGACAAATGTCATGAGGCTGACATTCATATTAGCGATGTTATGGGTGAGGAGGTAGAACTTATTGAATGACCCCTCGTACAATTGGAGCCAGCTTGCAATAGCTCCCGACCTGCAGGAAAAGTACACGGTGGAGGTGAAAATCAGATTTACTGCGTTATGTGAGGCTGACAATGATATGGACCAAACCACTAAGTACAGCTACTCAAGCCAATAAGGAACAGCTGCTGAATTGCTACTACATGTCCAAAAGAAACATATGATGTGAATGTTGAGAAAGCTAGGCATCAGTTTAAGAAAGCGAATAGCCGACATATTACTGTGAACACCAATGATAGGTGTGAGACATTTGAGGAAGGGAAAAAGGGGGTCGAATTTTCAAAGTTTGTCCGATCGGGCTTAAACTCGGTGACGGGAAGCCCGAATACGAGTCGAGCATGGAAAAAAATAAAACGGCTTTGCTTTTCTTGGGTCGTCCGGGGTCAAAGGTCGTCTAAGGGTCGAATTTTTTAAAGTTTTTCCGATCGGGCTTTATGCATGCATTCTACAAACCACCAAACCCCGGGTGACCGCCCAAACCTGAGAACCGACAAACCAGTTGCTTATAATACCTGATGATATTGAATTTGAGCCTTCGAATGGCCACTTTTAACCAATACTAACCAAATAAAATTCTTATTAAAGCTAATTAATAGGTCTTGTTTACCAGTAAAATAATTTGGGTGACAAATGCTCATATTTCTTTTTAAAAATGCTTCTAGTTGAGTACCCTTTTTGACTTGCCCTGTATACATATATATGTAATGAAAATATTCTGGAAAAGGGACAGAAGTTCCATGATATTTTCGCCATGCATTGCGTAACTCGAAGGAGAGAGGGTAATATTAATTAAATAACGTATACGCTCTGTTCGTATGTGAAAATGGTGATGATTTTGGACGACCCCTTAGCATGCTTAATAGAGAAACATTGGTATACACCATATTTTCAGTATTCAAGACACTCTCTACATTTATTTAATGGTCCATTACTGCCGGTTAAATAACTGGATATTTTAAAGAACAAATTTGGTCAATCCAATAAAATAATGACTTATCATATGGTTGAACCATAATATAAAGGAAATTAGTAGGAAACATATCGTCGCTGTTCTGACATACCGGCACATCACAACAGAAATAAGTAAAGAGATGTGCCGGTATGTCAGAACAGCGACGATATGTTATACGTAATTAAACATGAGTTACGCTTCATGAACTCACAAGCGGTTGGTGACAGCTCGACCTTTGCCTGTTTATACTCCAGCAGATTAGAGATTATATTGACTTGTAGAAGCTTATGGCCATGTGTTTTGAACTGACCACCCAAAAAGGGTGGCGGCGTTGCATTTTTGGTGACGAATCATCCATCTCTTCTCTATTAGCTCAACAACTAAATGTGGTAGAGCTATGGTTTAGGTGTCATTTGAAAGCTTATTTATATAGCTACACTGTGTGAATAAATCAGGTATTTCTATAACTGTTTGGCTGAGATATGATTGATTATATTTCGAAAGTCAGGGGTGGCGGCGGTGGCGGCGGTGGCGTTGTGTACAATCTCTATGGGGAATATAGAAAATGTTCCCAATTCTACGTTCAAATTATAATAACTCCTGATCTCTGTATGGTACAAACATGATTTTGCGCTCATTTTATAGATTGTTTTATATTCTATATTCTATAAGTTTCTGTTTCAACAAACCTGTCAACTATTACGTAACAATTGTAATCACGAATCGATTGAACTCTCCTTGGCTTTTTCCCTATTCACTACACAGTGACTTGCCCTAATTCATCGGTTTGACATACATGACTATAACAACAGAATTATTCAACCGATGATAGCAAAATTATACATTTTTGGAAAGCTCTCAAATAGGGGAATTCAAAAATCTCGCTTAAATCAGGATAGGGTGAATAACCCAAAAAATATGTGTGAAAACTCTAATAAATATGAAATGTAAACGTTTGCGCTCATTTACTTCCCGATATAGTATATTTCAACAAGTTACCCTTGAACACCATTATGTTCTGATGGGTAAATTGCATGAGGAACTAATATGCACAGTAAAATGATGATTGGGATAGGAATTAAAAAAATATTGAGTTTTAATCAAAATATGAAAAAAAATCGATATTCTTTGAACATTCTTAATCCCAAGATGTTACCATTAGGTCGTATGCAAATTCCAATCGCATATTTGGATTCCTTGTGAGATTACCGTTCAGAAAATATATACTTTTTATGGGGTAGAACAAGTAGTTATTGCGATATGCTAATTCGAATCTCAGATGGTGTAAAATGTAAAAATCTGGACATGCAACGGGAAGGGTGGCGAGTTCAAAACACATGGCCTTATAAACTGCTCACAAAAAGTATCGAAACACTTAGAAATTATCCAATACATAACGGCTCGAAAGGGTATGCATTAATCGAAGCCAATAACCAAGTGCATAATTTTGTTCTGCGTATTTTGACACCTCGATCGTTGAGATACGATGTTGCGGAGCGGAGTTATTGTCATTTCAATGATCGTGGGTCCAGTTTCAAAAGTGACACTCATCCCTATTGAAAATCACGAATCTGATCATTCTAAACAGTAATGCAAACCTCTTTCTATAGGATGATTGTCACTTTTGAAACTTGACCCACGACCATTGAAATGACAATAACTCCGCTCCGCAACATCGTATCTCATCGATCGAGGTGTCAAAATACGCAGAACAAAATGTTGCACTTGTTCATTGGCTTCGATTAATGCATACCTTTTCGAGCCGTTATGTATTGGATCATTTCTAAGTGTTTCGATACTTTTTGTGAGCAGTTTAGATTTAATAGCCCTGAGTTAATTCTGGTGAATCAGCTTTAGCCTTTATTATTAGGGCAATTAATTTGCATACAGCAGTCATGCTCACCATGATCCCTGGACCATGATCTGTGGCACAGTTATATTGATTATTGATTGGCCGAGGTATTTGTTATTGTCTAATTTAATTGTAAACACTGGATAGGTAAACTGCTTTATATTCATATTTTGATTATGTAGGTGTGTTATATCAGGGCTGTCAACTTTTGGGATTCGCTGGGAGGGAGAGTCAAAAAAAATCGCACGGTCAAAAAAAATCGCACAGTCCAAAAAAATCGCACAGTCCAAAAGGTAGGCCTACAGCCAGGGGCGGTGCCAGGTTATTTGTATAGGGGGTGGGGGAAAAATTTTAAGGTTAAAAAACTGAAATAGTGAGTAACTATAATTGTGAGTAACCAAAGAGGTGCAAAGCACCGCCCTCCGCGGTAACTAACGCGGACAGGGGGAGTCTGAGGGGGGATGTGCCGCCCTCATAATTTTGAAGATAAAAATCAATTCTCGAACCCATTTGGGCAATTTGGTGTGTACTTTTGACCGATTTTCTATTGAAATGCCATCATTTCCAATCAATATTGGCTTTTTATCTATGTTAGACAGCTATTTCATTATAGGCTATGCGAGAAAAAGGAAGTTGTGCAAAAAGATGATTTTTTTCTTTATTTAAGTAGTATAGATCATTGGTCCCTAACCTCTTTGGCCCACGACTCAATCAGACATATTTGGTCAGAACCCTGACCCCAAAATGAATTTCGAAAAAATTATCCCGATTGATTAAAAGTGAAACTGTTAAGTCATATGATGCGAACGTAGCGAGCAGAAATTTTTGCGTATTTGAACGGTTCTTTTGGGTTTTTCTAAGCGTTTTTAGAACGAAATATGAAAATGGTTCCCCAAAAAGCTATATAATATATGACCCCTCTCTTTAGGTTCGTTATTTATTTATTTTCTGACCATGATTTTCCATACTATTTTCGACGAATTGGGTTTTTGATTTCCCCGCTTGACGAAAGAATTTTACTAAAAACCTCTTAATTTCCTCCGAATAAGAATATTCCCAACCCCACCCGAATGAATTTAGTTCCGGGTTACCTGTTTCCGGAAAACATGAGCGCGAAGCGCGCGAATTTTTTTCCTATATACTCAGTTCTGGCTATAATTAATGTGTATTTTGGTTTGAAATAGGCTTTTAGAATGATATTTCTGGACATATGCACGCATAGCACACGAATATAAATGTTCTTGCATACGTACTCATTCATAATATTTGTAAAGAATATGGTTTCGATTCCTCCTCCCCCCCCCCCCCCCCCCATTTGGACACGCCACTGATATCCCAAGTGGGTGCAACTAGGCCTTTTCAATATACCGATAGACATCTGTTTTCCTTTCCTCTCTTCTTTCCCTTTTCTTTTCTTTCCTTTTTCTTTTCTTTCCCTTTTCTTTTCTTTCCCTTTTCTTTTCTTTCCCTTTTCTTTTCTTTCCCTTTTTATTTGACTTATTTTCGGGAGTTTATATATGCTATGCGGGAGTGCGGGAGAAAGAGTGTCTATGCGGGAGACTCCCGCCTAATGCGGGAGAGTTGACAGCCCTGTAAGTTATATCAGGGAAGTGTCAAATAGAATTGTTTTCTTCAATTGTGTTGTTTATACTCATACTCCTACATTTTATCTATTTGGTCATGTGTTTTAAGCTCGCCTCCTTTCGCGTTACACACGGATTTTGGCTTTCGCGACATGATACTTTCCACATTTATATTTGCTTGTATACCCCCCCCTGAGGTAGTAAAAGTATACATTTTCTGAAGGTAAATTGCATGAGGAAACCAAATATTCCATTAAAATTACAGTACGTCCAATAACTAAAATGGTATTATCGGAAATGTTCGGAAAATATCAGAGTTTTTTAATTTTTAATTTGAGATCCATATATTTTTTATACCTACCCCTATCATAATTTTTTTTACATATTTGAATTTCTCATAAAATTACCCATTAGATGATATATAATTGTAAAAGTTACTACGTCGGTATGGTAATTATACCGGCTAGTGAATTTCTCCAATTTCAGAAATATTTGTTTAAGGATGAACCCTTCCTGATATAACCTGCATTTATGAATTCCTCTAGTTACAAGCTTTCCAAAAATGTATACTTTTGCTATCATAGGTTGAATTTTTTTTGTTATAGTCATTTTTATAAATCCGGTAAATTGAGGCTGATTATTCATGTTGACTGTGTAGCGAATAGGAAGAAAGCTGATAATAATTGTCTTATCCATAATTAATTAGTTGTTAATAATAGTTGACAAGTCTGTTGAAGCACATACTTAAAGACTACTAAATATCCTTTAAAATGTGACCAAAATTGTGTTTGTAACATTAGGGGATGACTAGTTATAGTAAAAAGAACAAAGCATGGGATTATCCCCATTGAGTTTGTACAGGCGGCACCCCTTCCAGCGGCACCCCTTCCAGCACCACCCCTGGTCCCCAAACATCAAACAGTTGTATCTCCCTTTCTGTATTAGCTATACCAATGCCATTTTGCAGGCAGATAGCTTGTTATTAGGCTTTACAATGATACTAAATTTGTTGAGTTTTAAAAATATTTGAGGAAAATGACAGCATGAAGCTAAAATAATGTAACGGCACCAACCTATTGGGAGGCGAGTTCATAACGCGTGACCATTTCCAATAGTTTCATTTACTAGAATCATCGGTCATTCACGGTAGTCTTTTACACTGATTTCGAACGGCTCATGTGTATTACATTACCGCGAGTGACCGAGTCCAGTTCTAGGGAAGGGAAATTCACCCCTGACGCACATATAGCGGTCACCCTATGTATATAATAGAGAGCCATCACTTCAATTTCTCCCCGATATTATGTATAGGCCTGTGGGATATAACATTGACAAGATTTTAAACACTCAACCCAGAAGTGTTGATTGATTGATATTGATTGATTGTTGATTGATTGATTGATATTGATTGATATTGATATTGATCGATGTTGATCGATATTGATTGATATTGATTGGTATTGATTAATATTGATTTATATTGATTTATATTGATTGATATTTATTAATACTAGCGGGCACCAGCGCTTCGCGCTGGACCCGCTAGAAGATTTCACGGGGAATAAGTAAACAAAGCGTAAGAAAATTTGATACAATAATATCAAGAACATGTCCTACATGTACATAATCCAGACGGGGCCCTAAATAATCCGAATATCGCAGGTGCTTTTGATAATCCAGGTATACATGTGCCTTAATCTAGGTAGGCCTACGTTTGTGTTTCCAGATACATACGTAGGCCTCCCATGAGACCTGAAATAGCAGGTACCCTTTGTCCCATTATATCCAGGGACCCCATAGGCCTAAGCCCTACCCCCCTAATCCAGTTACCCCAGGTGCCCTTAATAATGCACCGGATACCACATAATCAAGGTAGGCCCACTGCAGTGTGCCGTTATCTCGAGATACCCAGGTGCCGGCTTACTTTATCATAGTCAAGTAAATTAAACGCGGGTGCCAAAGATAGCGGGCAGTAAAGGTCATATCACAATAGGCAGAGGTGAGCAATATCAAAGCGTTATAAATGTTTATATAAATATCAAGAGTATGTCCTTAAATAATTCAGGTACTCTTGATATAATGTAAAGTGCCCTTGATATAATGTAAGTGACATGGTGCCCTTAATACACCATGAGCCTAGGCCCCATGTGCTCTTAATTAATACAGAATCCCATGTTCCTAATCCAAGTAGGCCTACCCCATCAACGTGTTCTTAATACCCCCAGTTATTACCTCCTGTCAGCGCATCTCTACCTATTTTGTACCCCAAATAATAAAAAGTTGAATTTTAATGTCAAAATTGAAAGTTACTTAAAATTAGCTTTTAAATGTCTCCCCGATTCTTTTATTGCCCCGTCATCCCGTTTTCCTCCTTTAACATTTTGGTGCTGGTGTCGCCACTGCCCATGCACATACAGTATCCAGGTAATTCTTAGCAAACTACGCGTTCATCTATGTTACCGTAATGCGAAAGTGTCACTTTAAGATCTGTGTAAGAGTTTTTATTTACATTTAGAAAATGTCGTAAAATAATGTTATTTGTCGGACGTTTAGTCACGTATATTATGGTGGAAATCCGACATATACCAAGTTCTTAAATTAAGACATACGTGCTTAGTTCTCCGATTGTGGAAAATCTATCCATACTCCCCACAAATTTTACGATTTTAATCGCAAGATCTTTATCAAAGCATGGACTTAGGGGGCTGGCATTTTCTTCGGAAGGGGGGGGGGGGGTCCCAAATATACCGGGGGGGGGGGGGGGGTCATAGTTTTTTTGACATGAAAACAGGGGGGGTCATAAAATTATTTCATTGAAAATGGGGGGGTCACAAATTTATCAAAGCATGCTTTCTGAAATGTGTGTTGGGGGGGGGGGGGGGTCACAAAATAATGGACTGTATTGGTAGGGGGGGGGGGGTCATAAAAATATGCAGCTCTTGGATAGGGGGGGTCATGAAAAAATTGTCTGGGTCTATCCACATTTTTGGGACCCCCCCCCCCCCCTTCCGAAGAAAATGCCAGCCCCCTTATTAGAAAATAAGTCGAGTACGTATATCAATACGCGTATAGATATACGTTATGGCGGACTCGGCCAACCATATGCGTATTCGATTCCGACGATTTTTGACCAAATTAGCAATGCTGAGGTTCTATTCTATCTTTTTCATAAAAAATAAGCAAGATTTACTTCTATTTGCTTCCCCTGGGACGATGATCAAATTGATATAGGTATTTCTCCGAACCATACACCAAACGCGTAAGGATTTAGTGTAGTGCCCCCACCACGCGCGATGTGGATTGGTTAATTGTTCTCACTTCTTATCGGAAACATGAACATACAGGAGTTGAAAAAGATTCAAAACAGCTATCAATTCAAACCTAAAAAGAATGTCAGGCGGAGCTTACTAAATAATTATGTACCGGGCGGGCCCGGGCATAAACGAGTTGTCACATGCGGCAGTCGGGCACGAAACATTCGCATATAAATCAATAAAGTTTGAGTAAAAGGGAAATATTCATATAAATTCATGAAAGACAGCTTCACATGTTATAATGCTTTAATTTCCATTAAAAGTTAATTGTAGTTGTGATATTTCATGTTCATATACGAGGATACTTATCGAATGCGTGTATTTTCCCCGCGAATTCTATTCTCTATCAAACGTACTCGAAACTCGATTGGAATTGGTCAATATCAACCACGTGGTTTGAAAATCGAATACGCGTATTCGAAAATCGAGTACGTATATCAATACGCATATAGATACGCGTATCTATATAATTTCATTTTTGCAACCACCTTCTGTCATTTCTGCTGCCTTCCGTTCAGCTCCTGCCTGCCACACTAGTATTGCTAGTAGTACTAGTGTCCCTACTAATTTCAGCAATTAGTATGGCATACCCTACCAACTAAAGTTAGTAAAAAACGACATCGTTTGTGGATTAGTTCGGCCATTAAAACCATCCTTTTTAGATTAGTAAAGCCATTAATTAGTACGGTCCGCTGCACCAATATAGATTAGTAAAAACGTTAGTTGTACCAAGTTGTTCAACTCGTGCTACTATCTTAGTAAAATTAATACAGCAAGTTAAACTATTATGAATTAGTTTAAAACGACATCGTTTCTACTACTTTATGTTAGTAGAAAACACTAACTTTTGTTTTCTGTGTATAAGGAAGTTAATAAATGTGCGTCAAATTATGAACAATGGCGTATATTTTAACACGGTGGAAAGAAAAAAAGGTGTTTTTTGGTTTGCATTTTTTTAACAAACTTTCCCGTGAGCTCGAAAATTTCACACATCTCAAATTTCAAAAATCTCGCCGTCATTCGAATCTCGACGTCATGAGTTCACCGTCATACGAGCTCGACGTTCCGAGTTTTGACATAGGGCGTTATGCACTCAACGTGGCGTTCAACTCGATATGTATTGCGTTACACTCGACATTCATGGCGTTAAACTCGATAGCGTTGTCAATCTTGCATTTATGTCCGTTCTGGCGTGCCATATATTCTACGGTGTTACTATACTCAATAAACAGGATGTGAAATATATCATAACACTTACACATGTATAAACACAACGTGGGCCTTAACCGGAATTTCCTCAAAATATAAAGAAAACGATATCTTTGACAAACAATTCCTTGAAACTACGTGCAGTTTATGTTACACTTTTTGCTTACCATGTGAAACAATGATATGTAAATTAAAGTGATACCATAAATTAGAATAAATGAGAGTTAAGAATCACAACAGTGATTATGATGACCATAATTATAATCAATCACATCTATAGCGTTTTTAGTATAAAACGATCACAAATGGGATAGAAATGTAACTGAAAATAGTCGCAAAATAAACTGTACATGTCTGATTCGTAGTTTAAAGACTTTTAATTTGGGTTTAACCCTTAACTGCATAAGGGGAAGGATAGCATGGTACCCAACATTTTGTTTCTCGGCTCTCGCATTTTAATGCTGCAATATATTTTGTGGGTGTGGTGGAAAATTGTTTTGCCTCTAAAATCATCACAGAATAAAAAAATTCAAATTTTATTTTAGTAATGTTTATTTATTTATTATCTGCTTACTTGAGCCGAATTTCGTTGAAAAATTCCTTCCGGAAAATGTTTTTTGAATTTTTGACGAAACACGAAAGTGACGCGAAATGAAAATCGGTTTTTTGGCAGCCATTTTGAAACGGTAAAATGTTTTTTGATTTTTTGCTGGAATATGGTTGTCTTTAGTGTACACATAATGGTGTAGCTTTCATTGAAAAAATCATGTGGGAAAGTGGTTTTCTTAGGGGGATTCCATGGACCCCCCCTTATGCACTAATGGGAGTGCGGGGTACCTTATGCAATTCGACCTCTTATACCGTGACTGATGAGGCCTAATATTGACCGAAACGCGTCTCACAATCTGAAATAATGTTTCAGAATAGGCCCTATAGCATACAAACAATCTCCGTTACTCATGTATTTACAGCCTACCGTATCTCAATATTTAGGCCTATCCGGCTTATACACTGTAAAAACTGTGATTAGAAATTAAACACTTTTTTGCACCATATTTCTAAACATGTTTAAGACCTAAACACAAAATGTCATATTCCTAAACATCAATGTTACATTTCTAAACATCCATGTTAAATTTCTAAACACTAAGCATCGGAATTCTAAACATGTTTAGCTTTTAAACAATGTTTAGAAACGTGGTGCAAAAAAGTGTTTAATTTCTAATCACAGTTTTTACAGTGTACGCAGATTACACGTAGCCTGCACGAATGTATCAGGGTCTATTTTACCCACCCGATGTTTAATGGACACGACAAGCTTTTAATAGCAAGTTACACGTATGGATAGGCCTTTATCACTGCCACGTTTTCTCAATTAGAAACAGCATCAACACGATTCAGTTATTTATAAATTTCCATCCCTAGATGGTATCCTGTTCCCGTAGTCATATTTTCGACAACTTTTGAAATATGTCTTCATATATTTGAAGTTGGGTACAGTTCTTTTTAAATCACCCTGTACTAGGCTACCTGCTTCATCACCTATCACTGCCTTGAGCAGGGGCATTATGGGAAAACCTTTCCTGGCAAGGTGGATAAATTGTCAAACCTGTTAGCCTTCCGGTCTGGTCCATAAAATAATATATATCTTTGGATTAATGCGCGCAAAGCGCATACAAAATTGCAATTTTTACTCCCCAAAAATACTGGTCAAAATGGGTTCCATTTTGAATCTTTGGCATCTGATCTGCTAAACAAAATTATGACCCACAATATTTGTACCCCCCCCCCCCCCCCAAAGAAAATGACAGCAACCTTAATTAGTGTGATATTCAAAGCAGAAATTACAGCTGTACCTTCCACAGGTGTAACATCTTTCAGATAAATTTCGGTTGTATTTTTGAAAATCTCAGCATGGACATTATTTTATATTTGTTATGCCTAATTCTAAATGCCGGTTATACGTTTAAGGTACAATCAAATAAATACCGGTTGTAAGTTCCATTATTACAGTTTTTTGTAATAAATGTATTTTGGGATTTTCCAGTAATTCCAAGTCTCTTCCATCTAGTGTAAATCATATAGTAATAAGTAAATTTCGGTTGTAGATTATGGACTGATTAATGGGTAAATTCCAGTTGTATGGTTGTGGGTAAATTCCGGCCATGCCTTCCATATGTAATATGGGCTAATTCAAGAGTAAATTCCGGTTGTGCGGGCTGATTAAGGGGTAAATTCCGGTCTTGCCTTCCAAAGGTCATGTGCTAATTCAAGAGTAAATTCCGGTTGTGTGGGTTGATTAAGGGGTAAATTCCGGTTGTATTGCTTGGAACATCCTCTCTGATTACGTTGGCGTTTGGTGCTGCTCTTCGAAAAGCTTCCATCTGAAATCGAGATAAATAGTCTGCAATATAATTATTACGTCCTTCAATGTGGTTTGCTTTCATAGAGATATTCAATAACAATCCTGTCATTACAATCTTTCTAACCATTTTCATGATAATTTGACATGGAGACGTTTTCTTGTTGATGATAGCCACTGTCGCAGTATTGTCAGACCGAAAAATAACCTTCATATTTTTTAAGTCCCGCCCCCACAATTGCGTTGCTACGTAAATAGGGAAAAGTTCAAGCGCTGCTATCGAAAGTTTCATATCCAAAACCCAATCTGGCCAACGCCCTTGGGACCATTTGCCTCGGAAATACAAACCGAAACCAATAGCGCCGGCAGAATCTGTAAATAATTGTAAATGATCATGACTAAACCACTCCCGCTCCTGAAAGTAGGTTACCCCATTAAAATGCGCCAAAAATTGTTGCCACATAACTAGGTTTTGTTTGGCGTCCCTGGTAATACGTATTTTGTAATGACTTTTCCGTATTCCACGTGTTAAGTTGATCAACCGTCTCAGAAACGCTCTACCTGGACTTATCGCTTTACATAAGAAACATAGTGACCCAATTAGTGATTGGACTTGTTTTAACGTCAACCTCTTGGCACTTAATGCATTAGCTATAGCTAATTTCATCTTGTCCAGTTTGTTTTGTGGTATCCGTACTTGTCTACGGGTTGTATCAATTTCCAGGCCAAGGTACTCCATGACTTGAACTGGGCCTTCAGTTTTTTCATGAGCTAATGGCACCCCTAATTCTTGACATGCGTCCTGGAATTTTGTCATGGTACGCTGACAGCTCTCTTGGGATGTCAAGGCGAGAATATAATCATCGAGATAATGAGAAATGGATTTGACACCTGTTAATTCCTTGATATGGTATTCTAAAAATGAACTGAACATTTCAAATAATCGACAGCTAATGGCACAGCCCATCGGTAGGCAGCGATCTACCCAATACTTGTTTTCAAATTTAAAACCCAGCAAATCAAAATCTAGTGGGTTGATTGGTAGGAGTCGAAAAGCAGACTTAATGTCTAACTTGGCCATGAACACTGGGCCTATTGTGGATAACTCGTCGATCATATAAATAGCATCATCAAAATTGGCATACTTGACCTTACATAACTTGTCATCAATAAAGTCATTGATGGATTCCCCTGATGGGAAAGACAAGTGATGTATGAGTCTAAACTCACCCGGCTGTTTCTTTGGTACTAAACCCAATGGACTACATTGAAGATTGTTTAGTGGTCTATTACAAAATGGGCCGATAATGCGACCTAGTTCTTTTTCTTTGTCTAATTTTTTCCTAACAATTTCTGGATTATCTCTTGCCGATTTTAGACACGGTGAGTCCCTTGCTATCCTGTTACCGTCGTAACCCAATCTAAAACCAAATGTGAAACCGTTTAATAGTATTTCACTCTCATGGCGTTTTGGATATTTCTTTAAGTAAAACTTTAGCATATCAAGTTTAATTGGTGATGGAGCTATCTCATGTAATGCATTACGTGACAAACTAGGCCTAGTTTGGATATTTGGCACCTTTTGTGGCGAATTTCTGGGACAAGGAGACACTACCTTGCTCCTTGCTACTGATTGCCCCTGGACATCTTGAGGCGGCATGTCCCTGTTTGCGACACTTGGAGCATCTATGCTGAAATGTGCATACAGCTCTTTTGCATTGGCCTGTGGCATTGAATGCCCAACAAAGGCCCACTGGTTTTCCCTGGGTGGGAATGTTACTCCCTGGGGGACGAAAATTGTGCGCACTCCGTGACATACCCGGTCCCCGAAAGTTACCCACTGCATTGGACTGTGGTGCTAGCATGACTCTTAGCCACAATTCACCGTCAATGACTGCCCATGATTGCGATGGGTTAACGGCTAATTTCAACCTGTACTGGATGTCATAATTGAACCATCCGAGGCCCGGGAATTGAGATGCTGATGAACGGATTGTATCCATATATTTCAGCATTTCAATGGCTCGTTCTTGATGGGCCTCAAGATAAACACTCATATAAATTAGAAACGCCGATGTCCATTGATCAATTGTATTGACAACCGGGGTTTTTGGAGCTTGAGGCCCAAAAATCACGTTGTGCCCGTCCTGTGTAAGGGAAAAATTCAAAGAGGGTGGGGCAGCCCCGGGTGGTGCTAGCAAAGCCCCTAGATCAGTAAATTCCCCCTTTTGAATTTTAGCTTTCATGTTCGGGGATAAATGGAGGCCCAAGCTGTCGCAAATGCTGCGAAGCGTTTGTGGGCCTGTTGGTTCACCCTCCGGTAAGCTTATTAGTTGTGACTCACCCTCAATCGGATTAGCTTCCTCCTCTATCCTCTTTCTACTCTTCGCCGGCTGCGATGGTGCACTCTGTGCTACCTTACGCTTCTGTCCGCGAGGCATCTTTAGATCAGCACAAGTTGGCACAAATATATTCCGATCAATTAATGATCAGCACAAGTTAGCACAAATATAGTCCGATTATTAACACTGAAATCACAAGTTAGCACACATATAATCCGATAAATTAACAATGAAATCACAAGTAAGATGAACTTCGTAAATTAACAATGAAATCGAATTTGTTTTACTTTCGATTTTCTTCGTGCGAGTTCAACTGTATCTACGACTTGAATGAGCAGACAGGCGCAACGTCATCTCCGACGTGGAGCTGGGCGTCACGTGACACCCCAGCAAGAAAAAGGCGCGAACCGCGGCCGTCTGTCCAAACAAATGTAGTTCAGCCGCCATACGGCTTTTGCTAAACTCGATTGTCAAACTAGCAAAAATTGCCCTTTTAACAGTTTAATGGTATGGTCAATCTTGATCGTGCGTAAGGTTAGGGGACGGGAGGATCAAGTCTATGGTCAATCTTTATATTTTGTTTCAAAATTGGCTCAGTCCAGGTAGTTTAGAAAACCAAAACTTGTACAGTCCATTTCCCGTAGTTTGCCAATATACCATGCATCTAACCCAAGACGAATGGGAAGAATTTATATTGTGCAAATTGGAACGATTTTGAATAGGGGTACTGGGTGTGTCTGTTAGAGGCTAATAAAAGTTAAAGGACAATAATTGTTGGTCTGGTCAACTTTTAGAACATCTGGTTTTGTGTACGGTTTCCACTTCCAGAAGTGTATCCAGTTACAAATGTTTTAACTGGGATTTGTATCAGTTGACAAGTAAAGGTTATGTAATATGCATTTGAACATTGGTTTGAACCTTGAACATGTTGAAAGAATACCCACAATAGACTCTCAATTACAGTCATGGACAAAAGTTTGGAATATTGTTTGAGAAAAGCTGCAATTCTTAAAATCGTTATTTCACACTCAAATTTAGAGTATTTACACCAATTTTGAACTCCAGAGGTCAAGTGTTAACTTACCAACAACCTGTGTCCGTCAAGGTCACTATTGTTGACATTCATTAGGAGAGGTAAGGGCACATAAAATACTAATATGTGTGATTTTAAAGGGAATTTTATTTGTGTCACCGCTGGGTCAAGGTCATTTCACAATTGATGTTGCTAGTGTAGGGGTGTTGCCAGATACGGTTGTCAGGGTCCCGAGTATAGCCTGTGAAGCCTTGGACCCTGACAACGGTACGTCACTAAACTGGATACAAGGTGTCTTCAAGAGCAATATTGCCCAGGCGTCTCAGTGATGTGCTTCTCAATTCCGATTATGCCCCCTCACACACCCCTTTCTCCACAAACCTTCGATTACAGGTTGTTTTCGGGGTCTGTTATAGAGCGAACCATTGTAAAACATTTTTGGTTAAACCTTTTTCCATTGATACACTTTTAAAGTCACTACTACTCCTGATATGCGGGTTTTTGTGAGGAAGGGGTGGGAGAGGGGCACATTTGGTGCATCACATTTGGTGTTGTAGCCCATATACGGGACACTTTGAAAGCATAGTAAATCTTGTTAGGCGATATAACGAACCTATCCATTCCGTACGCCTATTCGACTTTGACGTTGACATGACCTTGACCCAGCGGTGTCACAAACAAATTTCCCTGTAAAATCACACATTTTAGTCTTTTATGTGCCCTTACCTCTCCTAGTGAATGTCAACAGTAGTGACCTTGACGGACACAGGTTGTTGGTAAGTTAACACTTGACCTCTGGAGTTCAAAATTGGTGTAAATACTCTAAATGTGAGTGTGAAATAACAATTTTAAGAATTGCAGCTTTTCTCAAACAATATTCCAAACATTTGTCCATGACTGTATGTCTATAATAAGTCGTACCATTAAACATAATTAAAACTATTACACAGAGAAAACGATACGTAAAAAAAAGTTATGAGTTTCCTTCATTAACATTATTTGGTAAAACTAACCCAATTTTATGTAAAAAAATGGAACATAACTTTTGCGTAAATTTAATTTTACACATTCGTAATGTAACATTGGCATTTTACAGAGTTTGGTATTCTTTTACACAAAATAATGTTAGGAAAGTTATGTTTTCTTTCATTTCTCATTATTTTGTAAAGTAACATAGGCCTAATATTATGTACAATAATAGAGCATAACTTTTGTGTAAACTTGTCATAGTAAGTAAGTGGGACGATCCTGTGTACACAGGAACGGAGCGCCCATCTCTCTTTCGAAGCGATTGGGCCAGGCTCCTCCATTATATAATGTTGCTATGGGGGATCGCTACACCTCCTCCACAGCGAGTCTGTTACTTTCCCAACATTGAAGAATGTCGGTACCCATTTAATACACCTGGGTAGAGTGGAGTAAGCGAGGTAAAGTGCCTTACTCAAGTGCACAACACGATGGTGCCACCGGGACTCGAACCCGCAACCTTTCGATTATGAGACCAGCCCAGTTCCGCTCGGCCACCATGCCCCACAAACTTGTCATATTCACATTTATTATGTAATCAAAAGAGTCTACTAAAGTTTTTTTTTAAAAAACGTGTTGTGAATATTTTAAAATACATAAATATTAAGTAAAGGCCGATCTTTTTTTTACTGAACTAATTATGTTATTCGCCATCCTCGTCGCCATTTTTTTTCGGTGCAAGCGAAGCGGTGAGAAGCTGTCATAAATATCCGCCGATTTTGCATGGTTTGAAGGTAATTATACATTCTTTTTTGCAATTATTATGAGCTCACATACACATAGAATGCTGTGATTATTTCAAATTTGCCGACACGATGATAATTAAAGCACAAATCAAGTAGGATTCATGTCACACAGTCGTTAACAGTTAAGTCAGCATCCACAGATTGAACTGCACTACGCTAAGATCGGCAGATATTTATGACAGCTTCTCACCGCTTTGCGTGCACCAAAAAAGGATGGCGACGGGGATCGCGAATAACATAATTAGTTCAGTAAAACATATATTATTTATAATAGTTTTGGAGTTCTATTTTTACATAATTACTGTGCAAAAGTTTACATAAGAGATATGTAAATGTTTACATAATAGTTTTGGAGTTCCATTTTTACATAATTACATTGCAAAAAGTTTACATAAGAGATATGTAAATTTTTTTACATATGAATTATGTAAAACTTAACATAATTAATTAGTAACATTTTACATAATAGGTCCTATGTAAATGTTTACATAACAGTTTTGGAGTTCTATTTTAACATCAGAAATGTGTACAATTTTACACAAGCTGTGTAAACATTTCTCTCTGTGTAGTTTCAATTAACACTATATTATGAAGGAACCCAGATGTACGTGTTGCCCCTTAAGCAGTCCGGTCCGACTGCCTGATCAGGAAACACTGCCTGGCGAGGCAGCATGTTTACTAATCAGGAAACCATGCTTACCACAATGCAACTGTAGCCCTGTTGAATTCGACAGACTAACCCTAAATTCTTAATAGCGACAAAAACTGACTGGTTGATATTTACATTTTGCACACTAAAATGTAATCATATTTTAACACTTTTCACCAAGCAGAAAAATATTCACCTGGAGAATAGTATTTTAAATAGCCCAACCGTTGTTAACGTTTTTTTATTTTTTTATTTAGAATATGATAATAATGTCAAATTAACTTAATAATATTGTTTGAAAATGATCCCTGGGTGCAGAATTATAGCTAACATACAATATACATGTATATGCCTCCGTAACGCTCAAACCCAATAAATAAAGAATAGTTAATTTGAAATAGAGCATGGCATTGTGGGAAGCATGGTTTCCTGATCAGGAAACATGCTGCTCTGCCTGGCAATGTTTCCTAATCAGGCAGTCGGCCCGAACTGTTAAAGGAGCACTTCGTGATATTTTTAGGATTTTTTTCTGGCTAAATTTGATATATGTGGTTGGGAATAGTCTATATTTTGCATTTGCATTAAAAAAACGGACCTTTCTGGTTAAAAATGTGGAAATTAGCATTTTTAGTTAGCGTGCACGAAGTGGGAATGAGACTATAATGCGTACAATCTGCCGATGCTATTTTCGGATGTCGACGTCAGAAAATCAACAATGAAATAAAATTCACGATTTCTCCTACGGACGATGAAATCTGCAGGTAAGCTTAGGCATTTTAGACTATAGGCCGTGCATGTTTTATTCCTTCAGAAAACAAATCTAGCACTCTCCATGTTGGGCACAGATGAAATGTGGCTTAAAATGAAGCTAATATATGCCTGATCAATATTTTACCTTATCCCACGTTCGTAGGTTGCACGTTATGACCCTAGACCTCGAATTAGGGTCAAAGGTCACATGTGTTTCAATGGGAAGTCAAAAACTAAATTTAACATGGTAAAAAAACAAAAAAATGAGCTATTGACTATAAAAAGTATGTTATATTGTTGGGATAAGTGTTTTAAACAAAAAAGTCAATCACAACTTTGATCGTAGATCAATGGTTTTTGAACTGTGACCTTTTGAAAATTACAAGTTGGCCAAAATAGACCATTTTTGTCATATTTTCGCAAAATTGGCACAAAAATGACATGTTATCATCATTAAAAAAATATTTTGACTCATGAATTGATAAACCATGTTATAATGTTGGTTTATAGATGAACTTTACATTACAACCCATTTCAAAAGTCAATGGTGTCCGCATGCCATGGCAAACAGCTTTAATATCCTTCAAATTCATTGAAAATGGGTAAAATCTGAGTCAAATTTAAAGGATTTGAAGGATATTAAAGCTGGTTGCCATGGCATCAGCATACCATTTACTTTTGAAATGTGTTGTAATGTAAGGTACATCTATATACCAACATTATAACATGGTTTATCAATTCATAATGAGTCAAAATATTTTTTTAATGATGATAACATGTCATTTTTGTGCCAATTTTGCGAAAATATGACAAAAATGGTCTATTTTGGCCCACTTGTAATTTTCAAAATTATCTAAATTATCGACCCATTGGCATAGTTGAAATATCGAAAATCAAAAAATCGTTGAAAAATCGTTGAACAAAAAGTTGAACAATCGAAATATCGACCCATTGGCATAGTTGTTTGACTAAAAACTGACCCATTGTGATAGTGGAACTACGAAAAACGACCGATTTAAATAGTAGCATATGACAATAAACCGACCCATCCACATAGTAGCATTGTAAAAAACGACCCGATCGTAATAGTAGAGGGTGGAAATGCGACCCATATCAGCGGCACATATGTACCAACCATTTTGTACAGAGTATCCCCCCCCCGGGGGGGGGGGGGGGGGGGGGGGGGTTCAGCAGGTTGTCCCACACAGGATCTAGTTCAAGTCCTGTGTTTCGGTTCAGTCTTGGTCCCTTTTTCTCAAGGGGGCGGCCTGGAGGCCATGGCCGCCCCAATATTTTGGTTTAAAAAAATAAAAATAACAAAATGTTGATGAGACAAAGCTACGCGCGAATTCTTCCACGAATATCATTTTAGAAGCTTGTTGAAAACCAAAATGTACCTTACTTATGGCCAGATTAGTGTAAAAACCACCAATTTTCGCGCGCTAACTAAAATGGCCGCCCCAATTTTACTACCTTGCTACGCCCCTGCTTTTTCTTGATGTGGATTGCCTCCAGGACCTTTCTGGGAAAGTCTTTGGTTTCTTTTTCTAAAACCTTTACGCTGTCTCAGTCAATGTGATGAGTGTTCTTGCTCCTTGCGACTTCAATGACGTCACATAATGTGACGCCATAGGCTGTCTACTAGCTTTTCTTGGAAAATCAAAGTCACCAACATTTTATTTTATTTATTTATTTATTACATTTGGCACAAAGCCAGGCAAAACCCAATATTGAACAAGCAATAAATTTAAGGGATGCCCAAAGAACAAACTAGAAGCACAACACATTAATTAAAACTAAAATGAGAAAAAGAATTTTTTAAGCCAAACAGGAACAGAAAACAAACTAAATGATAGTTACAGAAGAAGGGAAAATAAGAAGGGGAAACAGAACTGGCTACAAAAGGTGGGAAATGGATAGCCACTTTGAAGGTCTGGAGAGATGTGGAACTGACAATGGGCTCAGGGAGATAATTCCAAATGGAAGAGGTATATGGGTAAAAGGATCTTTGAGATAAAGTTAACCTGCAGAAAGGGACTACAACAGCACGAGAATTGAGATTGCGCAAACCAGGTCTGGGATGAGGCTGCAGGGGATTCGGAGATGAACAAAGCTTGGAGAATATTTTGAACAAATGACACACGGAAGCAACATCTCGACGCTTGTTAAGCGGAGGGAGGTCTGAATCCAGGAGAAGATTTTCATGGGAAAGCTTCCAGGACTGCAGAATGACTCGACAGGCGAATCTTTAAGTAGACTTAGGCCGGTTAGTAAGGGTGACATTCAGTGGGTGCCAAGTTGTACAACCATATTCTAAGATAGGGCGAACCAAGGCCAAGTAAAGTGAACGACGGATACTAAATGAAGCTGAATGGAAAGAACGGTGAATGAAACCAATGATGTTGCGAGCCTTACTACAAATGTGATCAATGTGGACATTCCAGGAAAGATTGTCGGTGATCCAGAGCCCAAGGAACTTGGCAGAGGACACACGTTCAATGGGCTGGGCGTTTAGAGTTAAACTAAGATCAGGAAGGGGTTATTCTTGGTAGATATGACCATGACTTCCCAACAAACAATTAAATGTCACACAAATGTTTTACAAATGTTTTTTTCAAAGTCGGAAAATATTATGAATAAATGTTGTAAAGATATTAAAGTGTATGGGCTGGTAGAGATCTAGACAACATTTTGTATAATATTTTTAGGAAATATCACTACAATGTTATTTAAATGTTGTCCATTGATATTGATACACGTAAAAAAAGTATACACTGGGATTCGAACCGTGACCCTTTCGATTACGAAACTAATGCTTTCACCACTAGACCAGCTAACCATACATGGATTCTTACAACATTTATATGTTATATTTGTAAATTTTTAAGTAATATATTTCATTTTGAAAACATTGTTTTTAAACATTGTCAAAATGATTTTCTTGATATTTCATTTTATATTCTGGATGTATTGTTTTTACCAACATCATTGTAATATTAAAATGTAGTGGTTTGTGGTACTATGGTGAATAGCGTTCTCTAAATGCCGTGTATTATTATTATTATTATTTGTACAAATATAACATATAAATGTTGTACGAATCCATGTATGGTTAGCTGGTCTAGTGGTGAAAGCATTAGTTTCGTAATCGAAAGGTTCACGGTTCGAATCCCAGTGTAGACTTTTTTTACGTGTATCAATATCAATGGACAACATTTAAATAACATTGTAGTGATATTTCCTAAAAATATTATACAAAACGTTGTCTAGATCTCTACCAGCCCATACACTTTAATATCTTTACAACATTTGAAAAACGACCATTTAAAAATATTGTAATTTTTTTTGTGTTTCCTGGGTTTAGTCTTTGAGGTATTGGCAGAAAGGTGGTTTAGACAAAACCGAGAATAGATGGAGTCAATGTCAGATTGGAAGTCAGCTAGGTCTTCAGGAGAAGTGACAGGCTTGAAAAGAGTGGTATCATCAGCATAAAGAACAAGGGAACTATTTAGAGAAAAGGAGGAAAGACAGAGATCATTTACATAAATAAGAAACAAAAGAGGTCCCAGGACAGAGCCTGGACAAAATGCGTGCCAAAATCCATTCCTTCCTTTTTTATTTGCCAATATATGCTTTCACTTTTGCTAAGAACCCAGTGTCACATAGGAATGAAAAGGTCATAGAATTGTTTTAGATTTGACACTACATTTATTAATGATTGATTGGTTCACGCTTTTTGGTGAATATAACATACATGATAACAATACATAAACAATAAATACACACATCATAATATTGTTTTGAGTCAATTTAACACTTCAAATTGGTTTGTGCACAACCACTTTACTAATTTGGTTCCTACGCTGGTTCAACAGTTCCTACGTTGGTTAAACAGTTCCTACGTTGGTTCAACAGTTCCCACGCTTAGTTGACAGCTGACCTGTAGAATATGACCCGTAGAGTTGATCCGTAGATTATGACCCGTAGAGTTGATCCGTAGATTATGACCCGTAGATCCTCTGATTATGACCCGTAGACTGACCCGTAGATCATCTGCTCGTAGACTGTATGGTAGTTGTAATAACTGAGCCCCGACGAGACGACTTGTCTGGTCCTCAAGTAGGCCGTACCATAGTCTGGTATTTGCACCCGACACCCATGTTCGGCTGTATATAATAAATAAAATTATATCCCAAATAGAAGAGTAAAAGTAAACTTGACCATGACTCTTTTATATATACACACGATATGGTAATTCTTTTGTTTGTTGAAATAATTCTGGACACAAACTAGAATTCTGAAGTAAATTAATATTGTTGATTAATTTAACCACCAATATCATACAATAATATTGTATAATATTTAACGCCGTCAAATTATACGCTCGTAACCACATAATTATATCACACACTAATATTGTATAATATTTGACACCGTCAATACGCTCGTGACGTTTCTATAACGCTGATCAAAATGTTATATCTTATCACACAAGAAACATCGTATAACCTGTATTTTGACCAAGTCTAAGTGACTCATGAAAATACATCACAATTACACAACTAGACTGCGCACCAGTCTCAACGTTCAATACACAATGTGTGATGTTATTTCATTAACCACTCACATTTTATATAAACACTAAATTTCACCCACAAGGATTATAAATGGTGACTGCATTGATTATCACTCAATAATCAATACCATGTAAAACCACATTGCTTGATTGATACACACATGATTCAGATCCATATTCAACTGTATGCTCGTGCAAGTTATAGGATTGATACACAGGTTTTAAACTATACAATAAATAGAACTTACGATTTATTGTGCAAATTCACCGGCTAGCTCTGGAGAGTCTGTAACACCAAGTACACACATTGGCCAACGTCACAAAAGCATAAGGCCATGCGTTTTGAACTGGGCCTGCAAAAAGGTGGAGTTGTGACATCGGCACATCAAAAATGACATTGTCTATTCAATTTCTTGTATAAAGATACCACCTACATAGCTAAATTTGGTATCAAAATAAAGCTCTTATGCAGGGCAAGAAGATAAAAGTATTAGCATGTGTTAAAATTTTGTCATTTTTTGTTAATTAATGGCTAATTATCCAACATCAGGGGTGGAGGAGAGTCCGGCGCAGGAGAGTCTGGCGCAGCAAATTTGGCATCTACAGTACAGTTCAGTGCAATTGAGTTAAATCATGTTTATGGAATGAAATTGTTGCATCTAAGTACATAAACTCTGGTAAATAAACTGATTTGAATAACTTAGATGTTTATTAATGGGTAATCACCTTAATTAATAGAGAATTAATCAATAATTACAGACCCGCAATGCATTGAAGAACTACATGTGTATGACTGGATGGATATGTACCGACGCAGCGTCTTTTACCAGCACATACGGTTAGGCAAAGTGATCATGGTATGGGATGCATGAGGAGATAATGTGATCAATACAAAGTATGAACCTTTGTCTTTCAAACAATACACTTTTGGATTGTTAGATACCTTTGGTTATGTAACGTCATTAACATAAACACAATAGGTTTCAGACACTGACTAAAATCTGCCAATTATTTGGCTGGATATGTAATATGTTGAATATGGGTTGATTGATACATTTGCGTATATCTCGGCAGTGCAAGCATAAAAACAGATAACACTTGGCACATAGTTAGAATACACACTTATCTCTGTTTGACACTCTTTTTTAGATCTGAATGCCTTAATACGAACAAGAAGGGACCATCTCAAATACGCTTTTATTTAGCAAAATCCACAATAATATACCTTAGAAAACAACAAAGTATAAAGAACAATAGAGGGATTATAATTTAATAAATTGTTGTGGGATGTAAAGCAATAATAGTGGGGATTTCAAAAGGAGCTGTTCATAAAATTTCCTCAAACCATTGAAATTATATGACGATTACTTACACAATACATATCTAGTAGCTCTAAAGATAACAGTAATAAGAGAGGTTGTGGCAGCCATCTTTGATTGATACATTCCTGTATATATTCATTTTGACTATCACAATATGTTTACACATTGATTTAAACATTTTTCATTATTTCTGATTAGAATTTGAAGGCGCAGTAAGCTTTTATCTGGTAAATTTCATGATTTTAGCCATTTTGGGCCCGTTTCAAAATTATCTGCCATCTGCGCATGCGCATTTTTTTCTGCAGGTTTCATGCGAATAAGTTCAGATAATTAGTTAACTATCATATGGAATCTGGTTAATTGCTTGAATTTTTCCTAAATTGTTTGATTTTCCGCCATATTAGTGATTCACTGACTGGGCATTTTTAAATAAAAATTAGCTATTTGAAATACTGATATTTGTATACCTTTTATTCAGTTGCTTCTCCTTACTTTTTCCTCTTATACTACACATTCCAAATTATACAGGGATTAAGGTTATTGTCTTTAGTATCATATTTATGCGGAAAAAAAAATCGGGATTTACCTGCTTCTGATGTCATGTTATGCAATCTTCTTACCACGTGTTTCATAAAAACAATTCAAATTTCCCGCCAAATTACTGATTTAGCAGTGTCCCAAGTGTACTTACTTTGAGACGTCATAGTTCACATTTAAAAATCCAAAAGTGTATTGTTTGAAAGACAAAGGTTCATACTTTGTATTGATCACATTATCCCCTCAATAGAATCACTCATGCATCCCATACCATGATCACTTTCATTATTTATTGACTGCCCCTCGTATGTCAGATATTTTTCTTCGCAAAATGACATTTTTTCCAGCCCGGTGCAAAATACTGTAAACATTACCTAGATATAGAAAGTTATATATGCTTTGAAAGCTTTAACTGTCAGGAATTCAAATCTGCAATAATTAACCTTGTAGGGTATGCAGAATTTTTTTCATATTTTTTTTTTTCTCAGCAGATTTTTTTCATAAATTGTTGACCTTTTCAAATTCATAACCTTCCAGGGGTTCATCCTATGTTAATTTTAAGTGCATTTTTGAACTCCTAAGACAATTTTAATCAAGAAAATGTATACTTTTGTGGGGGTATTGCCTAGTATAGAAAAGTTATCGCCATTCAAATGAAAATACACGCGATATTCACCAATTTTAAGTTCGTCACACGAGACCGGCCCAACTTAAAACGCATGGCCATAATCTTGCTGTGTGCATAAAACACGTCACCAATTGCAAACCACCGTTTTGTAGCCTATTGAAGAAACACTGCTATAACCATGTATAGTTGCATTTTGCATTAGCAGCTACCTGTAGATGATCTCTTACAAAATTGGTAAAGCTAAGATACTATTCTCCATGTTTAATAATTAAATTAAAGATCACAACGCGATCTGTATACGTCCGTTCTCCACAACGTTCGTTAGCTAGTCAACCTGGTAATGCGATAGAGAACGCTGGAATCACTATTCCCACAATACATTCAACCATGCATACATAAACCACTTACATACTCACACACCATATAGACAAAGAATTGAATGATCACTGCGTTCCCGCGATACAAAACTTCCTCATAAAAGGGAAAGGGAGGGAATACATATAATATATTATACTATCCTGACATTTAAGTCCCCCCTCAAGAAAAATGTAGTTACACTAACATTTTCCACTACTATAATATAATAACAGTATTATACCGACTTACTATAAAGAAACCCAGTTTCTGACGATATCTGTTACATACATACCAATCTCTTGGCAATGTAACTAAAACCAGCTACATCTCAGACTCTCTAAAGAGAAGATAATTGCAGTAATTAACTTCTTACTCAATACTGGCATTACCTGTACCTTCAACTTGACTCACCTCATCGGATAGACGACTCATATAGTCTGCCCCTACACAATCACTGCCCTTGATTGCTTTCATCTGAAACCTGTATGGCTGTAAAGAGAGAGCCCAGCGCATTACACGCCCATTAGCCACTCTAGACTTTCTCATACATAATAAGGGTTGGTGGTCAGTCTCTATGGTAAACTCACGACCATAAAGATATGCATCAAACTTGTTCACTGCCCAAATAACAGCGAGGCATTCACGCTCTATGACAGAATAATTCTTCTGAGCACCATTTAACTTCTTACTGATGTAAGCTACAGGAAACTTCTCACCATCGTACTCCTGTAAAAGCACTGCTCCAATGGCTAAATCTGATGCATCAGTTCTGAGAATCATTCTCCTAGACAAATCGGGAAGATGTAAGATCGGGGAATTACCTAGCTTACCTTTCAAGGCTCTAAAAGCTAACTCTTGACTTTCACCCCATGTAATCTTATTAGGCTCACCTTTTTTCGTCTTGTCTGTAAGGGGTACAGCAATTGCGGCAAAGTTCGGAATGAACTTACGGTAGTAGTTCGCCAAGCCCAGGAACGAACGCAACTGAGTCTTCGTCACTGGTCTCGGAGCATTCTGAACTGACTCTAACTTACCCGGCAAAGGCTGCATCAACCCATGTCCAATCTTGTGTCCAAGAAAGTCTACCTGCTCATACCCTATAAAACACTTTGACGGCTTCGCAGTCAAATTGGCCTGTCGTAATCTCCGTAAAAGTTCTCCTACCTTAGTTATGTGCTCGTCCCATGTAGTGGTGTATATCAGAATATCATCGATATAATTTTCTACATTCTCTAAGCCACTCAGGAGCTTTCTCATGATCCTGGAAAAGGTTGCCGGAGCATTGACCAAACCAAACGGCATCATTCGAAATTGATAAAGCCCATCGTGAGTTATGAAAGCTGATAATGGCTTGGCAGCTTCCGACAAAGGAACTTGCCAATAACCCTTACTCAAATCCAATTTTGAAAAGTAGTGGGCTTTGGACAACTTGGCAAAAATATCATCCTGCAAAGGAATAGGTTCTGCATCAAACACAGTGACAAGGTTCAATTTGCGCATGTCACAGCACGTTCGATAACTTCCGTCACCTTTACTTACCACTACCAACGGATGAGCATATGGACTATCCGACGGTTCAGCTACACCCAAGTCTAACATAGTCTGCACCTCCTTCCTAACTACTTCACGCATAGCAAATGGAATAGGATATGGTCTACTACGAATTGGAGTATTATCAGTTACCTTGATATCATGGCTTCCCAACGTAGTTCTACCAGGTACATCTGTAAGTGTAGACTTGTAGTTTGTAATTACTCTTAACACTTGTGCACGTTGCTGGTCATCTAACTGATTACTTACATGGACATCTGCCAAGGATTCCTGTGGAGTGAAAGCTGGTATTTCTAGTAACTGATTACTAGACATAATCTTACCATTCTCAGCTAAGAGATCGTCAGAGTCTGACTCACTCTCTATCACAGCAGTACTTGCAACCTCCAGCAGTCCACCTGTAAGATCAACAGCTGATGCCACTTCAGTTTGTTTTGTCTCTGGTCGGCGATAATACTTTCTCAATAGGTTAGCATGAAATGTCTTAACTCTATGCCCAAGATTAATCGTGTAATCCATACTACCTATCTTAGCAATAACAGGAAAGGGACCTTTCCAGTTCATCAGTAATTTATTGTTGTCAGTAGGGAGCAACAATAACACCTCATCTCCAACTATGAACTTTCTAGGTCTCGCACGTCTGTCATAATAAGATTTGTACCTTGTTTGGGATTTCTGCAACTCCGTTCTAGCTAGATCACAGGTCTGCTGGAGTCTATCTTGCAGGTCCAAAACATAGTGATACGTTGTCTTTGTCTCTGGTTCATCTATTTCACCAGTCCACAGTTCTTTCAGAATGGCCAATGGTCCTCTGACTGTCCTACCATAAAGAAGCTCAAATGGTGAGAATCCCATACTCGCCTGTGAAGAATTCCGTCTTTGAACGCATAAACATCAAGGACGGGAAGAAGAAATGTGTAAAATATAAAAAGCCAGCCTCCAAAGTGTATGATAACTATGTTCTGTCGGCAATAAGAAATATAAGGTAGGACCGGTACATCGAGATGGTGTGTGGATTCCGGTGTGTGTGGGTGGGGTGGGTGGGTGGGTGTGGGGGTGTGTGTGCATGGACCTACTAAATTTTAGTATAGGTCCATGGTGTGTGTGTGTGTGAGTGTGATTTTACCCAAATTTGGTATGCTTTGCCACCCCAAATTTGTGCTGGTACAATGCAGCAATGCTGGTGATAAGCTGTCGTTTCAATCACTTAACGACGCAGTGGAATTGATCACCGAATCTTCATTTTTGGCTAAAGTGGATCTCAAGAGCGCTTATAGATCTATACCAATAAACAAAGCTGATTACGCCGCTACAGGACTCCAGTGGATTTTTGAAGGGGAGGATTATCCAACTTATATGTTTGATACCCGGCTTCCTTTTGGCGCGAAAGCATCACCTGGTATATTTCACCGAGTTTCCCAATCAGTTAGACGGATGATGCATCGTAAGGGTTATAATAATGTTATTGTCTATCTTGATGACTTCTTAATTGTGGAACAATCGTATGACCGTTGCCAGGAAGCATTAACTGTACTATTATCGCTGCTCCGGAGATTAGGATTCTTGATTAGTTGGAGTAAAGTGGAAGGTCCTGTCCAAAGAATCAAATTTCTTGGGATCGATATTGACACTGTGGAAATGTCATTGACCTTACCAAGTGACAAACTTGACGATTTGGAAGTACTTCTCCACAAATTCAAATCGCGTACTCGCGCTACCCGCCGACAGTTGCAGCAACTAGCGGGAAAACTCAATTGGTGTTCGCAGGTCATTCGCGGGGGGAGGATTTTTCTCCGTCGTATTCTGGACCTGATATTACCATTGAAAAAGCCGAGTCACAAATTAATATTGACAACAGAATTTCATCGTGATATTTCATGGTGGATTGAGTTTTTGCGACAATTTAATGGAAAATCAATAATACCATCCCCATCAGCTGAAGCACCTGTGTTTATCGATGCTTGTAATACTGCTTTAGGGGTATTCTATGCTGGTGATTGGCAATATCTCCGCTTTGACTGTGACTGGCCTCAAGTATCCAATTTACACATTAACTATAAGGAGGTATTATCCACTATTATCGCAGCAAGACGATGGGGCCACTTATGGACTGGACAACGGGTTATATTGTTTTCGGACAGTACCACAGCGTGTGCGATTATTAATAAAGGCACATGCCGTAACTCTATGGTTATGAACTAAACTGCTCACAAAAAGTATCGAAACACTTAGAAATGATCCGATATATAACGGCTCGAAAGGGTATGCATTAATCGAAGCAAATAACCAAGTGCATAATTTTGTTCTGCGTATTTTGACACCTCGATCGATGAGATACCATGTTGCAGAGCGAAGTTATTGTCATTTCAATGGTCTTAGGTCCAGTTTCAAAAGTGACAATCACCCTATAGAAAGAGGTTTGCATTACTGTTTAGAATGATCAGATTCGTGATTTTCAATAGGGATGAGTGTCACCTTGGAAACTGGACCCACGATCATTGAAATTGCAACATCGTATCTCAACGATTGAGCTGTAAAAATACGCAGAACAAAATTATGCACTTGGTTATTTGCTTCGATTAATGCATACCTTTTCGAGCCGTTATATATTGGATCATTTCTAAGTGTTTCGATACTTTTTGTGAGCAGTTTATATGCGGGAACTCTTCTGGATTGCTTCAGCGTTTAATTTTTCTGTTAAGGCAGTGCATATGCCAGGAAAGTGTAACATTTTTGCGGATGCGATATCTCGCCTACATGAACCTGGTTATGTTATGTTACTGGAATCATTGTTACATGAATGGTCTCGTGCTCATGGATTTTATACTGATATATTTAATATGATTACTCATATGTCCATTCCTTCTTTTCATGCTCTTCATCCACAGATTGTGAAACTGCTGAAACGGAAAGACGATTGGATGACGCGGTAATTCAGTATAGAGCACAAATCACTAGATTTGCAAAATGTCTACCCACGGGTTGAACATTTTTAACTTGACGGACGCTTTTGATAAACATGTTATCATCTATTGATTTTGGTAGATTGTCATACATTGTTGTGCATGTATATTTATATTATATGAATTTTCTTCTACTGTACTTCTTTTGCTACTTTATCTACTTACCTATTCTACCTCAAGCTTTGCTTTGGTGTTTTGGGGGTATTTCTTTCTTAAGTGCTTGTATTATTGATGTGCACTTAATTAATAAATTTCTCCACTGATGACCAAAGTACTTGTTTGTTCTTTTCTCGTCTTCTGTCTGTCTGCTGAGTCAGTTTAAAGTGTATCCTCAATTAATGTAATTACTTGAGGAATGTTTTAAGCGTTTGCAGACCTATCTATTGGATTAACTGGGTTTCCTTCTATACCCACTTATGTAGTTCACGCTGCGTTAAGTCAAGTGGGTTCGGGGTAATGCTACCTGCTTTGTCAATTTCACTGGGGAGGTCAGTTTCGTTTTCGAATTGCTGTCGAGCGCATCGCTCTCAAATTCACCCGCCCACCCGCGGGCCTTTTTCAAGTGGAGATTAGTTGTAGGTAGATAGTTCTAGTGTAGGGGGGGGGGGGGGGGTATTTCTTTCTTAAGTGCTTGTATTATTGATGTGCACTTAATTAATAGTAAATTTCTCCACTGATGACCAAAGTACTTGTTTGTTCTTTTCTCGTCTTCTGTCTGTCTGCTGAGTCAGTTTAAAGTACGTGAGTCAGTGAGTTCGTCAGTCAATCAGTGGACAAATACTATACTAGGCTGGTCGTATTCTCCCAGCAAAAATATATGAACAGATGGGGTCTGACGTGTTATAATTTTCGGCACAAAGTCGCGTCATTTCACTTAGGGTTTGTAAAAATCTTCTACTTCTGATGAGTAATTTTTTTCTATCTTTCTTTTTTGTATTTTCTTTTAGATTGATAATTGTTTGTTTTCACGCAAGGGCGTAGCCAGGGGGTGCGAGGGCACCGATCGCACCCCTCTAAAATGTTGAAAGGTCGGTTATGTGTTTGAAAAGGTCGGTTTTTTGTGTGCACTAAAAAATATAGGTTAACAAATCACCTTTTTTGTGACCGAAATAGTCATGGGGTGGATTTGTACAAAAAACTGCCCAAAAGTGCCACTTAAAAGCTCCAAAAACAGGTTTTATAAGTGAAAACCTTCTCTTTTTTTTTGCTTGTCATTTTTTCAGAGTGATTGAATTTTATATGGTGGCAACCATTTGGGCTGTTGGTACAAAAAAGTCTGCTTTCTCTAAAAACCGCACCCCCCTAAATGAAATCCTGGCTACGCCCCTGTTTTCACGTTTTTTATCCATTTATTTTCCTTAATTGTTGTTTATTTTTCTGTTTATTTTGTTACATTTAGTTTTAAAATCTTACTTGCGTTTATTTTGGCGTAGGCTTAGTATTAATTATATTTGTTTTCAATTAATTTTGTAAAATTTATAGATTTACTATAGGCCTATATAAGCAATGCCCCGCCCTATTTTTTGTTTGATTTATTGTTGATAACATTTGTATTGCTATTAATTATTCTATTTTGTATTTGTGTTATTTATTTTCATGTTTTATACATTTTTCTTCATTTTTGTTATTTATATATTTAGTTCATTTTGTGCAATTCTTTTTATTTTTATTTTCCCTTTCCTTTCTTTATTCTTCGATTTCGACTTTTAATTTTTTTTCCATTTTCTACGTTCTTTCACACTAAATAGCGGCGCCATGCAGGGGCATGGGAAAATTTTCCTCCCCACTGTCCCAGTCACAGATCTCCAATTAAAAAAGGGCAATATATCCACTTCGCAGGCAAAAATCGGTGATTTGTTTTTAATTTTCGCCCTTCAGACATACACTTTTCCGGAAAAATATTACGTTACATTTTGAACATTGTTTATCTCCTTATCGATCTGAGACATGGCTATAACTTAGCATTGTCTGGTTTATTGATCTAACCGGAATATCTTATTGTGTTATACTTGAGCTGTTACTCCTGACTCCTTACTCCCTCTGTAAATTGCCTGATATAACCGCTAAGTGTCACCTAGTCTTTGTCAAAGTCCCCTCGTGTGGGGATAGTGGAGGGCGAGCGACGAAGCCGCGAGGGGTCTTTGCGCATATAGCAAAAGCTCTGTGTAAGCGGGGCAATCTCTCCAACAGACCAATTTTATGATCGTACATATTCATCAACGTATAGTACATTTGTTAGTACAGCAGTGCAAGAGATAAATATTATTCCGCCGCTTTTTTTATGTGATCCGTCCTCCAAATATCAACCCCCAATTACCAAGTTCAGTAATTGTATTTCTTTCTACAAAATCCCTTCAGGCTGAGATCAACACAATGCGCAACGAAAACAACACTCTTTCCAGCTTGATTCGCGATCAGCAGAGTGAACTTCATGATCTCCGACAACAACTCCCGGCGAGCGGCCCGGTGCCAGAGAATTCATCGACGACCGCCCCGGTATCAGAAGAATCCACGACAGGCCCGGTGCCGAAGAAACCCACGACAGGCCCGGTGCCGAATAAACCCACGGCAGGCCCGGTGCCGAAGAAACCCACGGCAGGCCCGGCGCCACATTCTACGCCCGAGACATTGCTAATTGGAGACTCCATTATCCGAGACATAGACGACCGTGGTTTGGAAAACACAGCTGTAAAGTGCTTACGAGGAGGAAGAGTGTGTGACATACAAAAAGAACTAGACATCACCAACGTGAATAAACTCGATTGTATCATTGTGCATGTTGGCACAAACGACTGCATGTCAGAGGATAGCTTAATTGAAGGTTCCGCGAACATGTCTACCCTTGTCAAAGGACTTAAGAAACGTGCACCACAAACGGACCTCATTCTGTCTACGATTTGCCCCCGTGAGGACAGCTACGAACACGACAACCGCGCTAGCAGAATGAACAAAACTATAAGGGACATCGCGACGAAAAACAATTGTAAAGTGGTAGAAAACAATGAATCGGCTGAGGATATCGACAGCTCTCTATTAAACAGGGGCGGACTTCACTTGTCTACCAAAGGAACGCGCAAACTACTCGTGAACTTAAACGCGACCCACCGGATCATGAAACAGCGACAATCAGGTCATCATCACAATCACTCAAACTTTCGTACCCGACATGACCCACATCAGCAACCGCGGCGCTGCCATTATTGTGGTGAACAAAATCACATGAAGAGAGACTGCAGACACGGACGTCCAATCACTTGCCACTCTTGTAATGATGTAGGACACAAATCTCATATGGACATATGCCCAAATAACTGAAATGTAGGCCATGATGATAGTGCCGTTAAGGTTCCCTACGGTACACGCACGGTTAATGACTTCACCCATTTTAATGTGTATAATGTTCTTTCTGACGATCTAAAGTGTGATGTTGATGTACTTAACGATAGTAATGTACTTAATGATAATGATGTACTTAATGATAATGATGTTGATGTATTTAATGATAATGATGCTGATGTACTTAATGATAATGATGTTGTTACTATTCCAAATGATTTCGAAAAACATGGCAATAGTAAAAATACGAAAGGGTCTAGTAAAAAAGGTCGACATAGGAGAGGGGGTAAAGGTAAAAAGTTACGGCGTAACAATACTTATGTGAAAATGGCTTTCAATAATGTAAATCGTATTAAATCTAGTATGTATGAAATTCCTATCCTTCTCAATCAAGAGAAGATCAAGATTATGGGGTTAACTGAAACATTTCTAAATAACGACGAGAAGGTTGATGTAAAAGGTTTCCAATGGGTTGGTAAAAACAGACATGGGAAGGGAGGAGGTGGTGTGGGATTCCTGGTATCTGATGTGTTTGATATTATCGATGATGACGTATTCAATTCAAAACATGATGATTATGAAAGGTTATGGATAAAAGTTCGTGTTGGCAAGAACTTGTTCACAAATCTTGCAGTTGCATATTTCCCAGTTGAAGGCGCCGATCCAAATTTAACTGATGAGCTCTATAATCAATTACTATCAGAAGTCATTCGAATTGAAGAAAACGAGGGTAATGAGCATGTTCTTGTAATGGGTGACTTTAATGGAAGGATTGGGGATGTTATTCCTTATGGTGACCCAATACGTAATACAAATGGTGTGAAACTTCTTGATTTTTGTGATGACGCTAACCTGTTTATTATGAACTGTTCGCGTAAATGTCAAGGGAAAATCACTTGGTTCCGTAACCATTTATCTAGTACAATTGATTATGTTTTAGCTTCTACAAATGTTGAGAAATGTGTTAAATCTATGATCGTAGATGAAGATCGCAATTTCAATATCGGCAGCGATCATAACATGATAATACTAAACATGGTTTTCAATGATGAATTTGTAAAACATAAGGACAAAGGCAACAGAGTTATATGGGACATTAAACAAGATTATGACTATAGCAAATATCAAGAGGAGATTAAATCTAAATTTAAAAACTGGGACGCCAATGCTTTTGATACCCCGGACTCCCTGTGGAGTTCGTGGAAGTCTAATCTCACTCAAGTTGCAACAGACACAATAGGTGTAAAACCACTCAAGGGTAAGTGTAAACCATGGTGGGATAAGGATATTAATGAGGCTATTCAAGATAGGAAAAGTAGTTGTCAATCACACCGTAAGTGGTCTACTTCAGGTTCTAATAACAAAGAAGAGGGAGATAAGCTTTGGAATGAATATCTAGATAAAAAATTAAAAGCCAAACAACTTATTAAAGAACGTATCACTAAGAAAAGAATTGATCGATGTGTAGATATTACTAAGAATGGCGGCCCCTCAAGTACAGATTTTTGGAAAGAATTAAGGGGGCCAAAAAATATTAAGGAGCGTGTAAATTCTTTAAAGCTTCCTAACTCAAACAATGTAACTACAGACAGGAAAATTATGAATCAGACAATACAACAATATTTTGAATCTCTCGGTAAAATGAACAAGTGTCTACATGAAACAGATAATGACGTTCTGGTTAAGAACCACATAAAGAATATATTTGATTCATGTGACTCGATTGAATCAGATAAGATATTGTCCAACATTAATATTAATATTGAAGATGTAATTGAGGCATTAGGCCAAGCTAAACTGAACAAGTCTCCCGGAATAGATAATATCACAAACGAGCTTCTCAAAAATGGCGGGGATGACCTCAACAAGTCAATCTTCCAACTTTTTCAAAGACTTATTCAGCTTGAAAGCACACCACAAGAGTGGAACAAAGGTATTATCATTCCAATCCATAAAAAGGGTAATAAGAATAATCTAAATAATTATAGGGGTATTACATTAACTTCATGTGTTTCTAAAGTGTTTAATCGTATCATCTCCAAATCAATTTCATGTTTTATTGAAGACCACCAATTTCTTTCGGAAATACAGGGAGGCTTTAGGAAGAATTACAGATGCGAGGATCATATATTTTCCCTGAAAAGCATAGCAGCCATGCGACTGGCTGAGAATAAATCCACACATTTAGCCTTCCTGGATTTCAGTAAAGCATTTGATACGGTCTGGCGCGACGGTTTATTATCACTTGCATGGAAATTAGGTATAAGGGGTAGTATGTGGAAAATCGTCAGTAGCCTATATATGAATGTTCAATCTAATGTTAAGTTTGGTGATTTTGTTACAGACTTTTTTGAAGTGGAAGAAGGTGTGAAGCAGGGATGTGTACTTTCCCCAATTTTATTCTGTATTTATATTAACGAATTAGCTAGGCTCATACAGAAAGAAGGGGTAGGGGTCCGTACATGTAATGTGCAAACAGGCTGTCTTTTCTGGGCCGATGATGTAGTTTTAATAGCGGATAATGCAATCGATTTGCAAAAGATGCTAGACATCGCTTCAACTTTCTCAAGAACCTGGAAGCTAGACTTCAATATTGATAAATCTAAGGTAATGGTGGTTGGCAAACGTACAGATAAAACCAAAAGTTGGAAATTAGGTAACCTATCAATTTCCGAGTGCGATCACTATAAATATCTTGGGGTCCACATATCAAGAAATCTGTCTGATCACACTCATATCAATGAAGTTGTCAAGAAAGGTAATCGGTTGATCGCGTATATCAAATCGATCGTTGATAGTCACGATAATTTTAATAGGATATATTATGGTAATATTCTATGGAAATCATTAGCGCTCCCTTGTATTAATTATGCATGCTCAGTATGGACTTGTGGTAGCAAGGCTGATATCAATAAAATAGAGAACTTGCAACTACAAATGGCAAGATATATCTTGAAAGCACCCCGTAACACCCCGGGCGTAGCCCTCTATGGCGACTTGGGGTGGAATCCCATCGCCTCTATCCAAGATGTTCATAGAATAAAGTATTTCGCACGACTCTCAAATCTAGAGATGCACCGTTGGCCAAAACTTATGTTAAACGCTCTTATGAATCTGAACTGCGTCATTGATCATATAAGGTACAAATGGCTGTCGTCGATTAGAGATTCACTTAAAAGTTGCGATATGGAATACATTATTAATGGTGTCGCCGATACAGATCCACGCTGGGTAAACACATTTAAGCGCATTAATAAGATTGTCTGTCATAACACATGGAGTAACATTGTTAGGGAAAAATCGTCTCTTAAAGACTATTTGCAATTCAAAAAAGATGTTCATTTGGAAGAATATCTTTTGGACAAGATCGATTTCTTTGGTTGTAGTCTTAAATTCAAAGCTCGATCAAACACGCTTCCATTGGAACATAGAATACGCAATTGGTCCTCAAATAGTAAGGATGGTAAATGCATGCTTTGTAATGATGATTCAGTTGAAGACTTAAGACATTTCTTATTTACATGTAGGTCACTGAATGAGATAAGGGCAGAGGAATATCTCAAACTGGAAAATAACATGTGCAATAACGGCTTCAGTGATGTTTGGATAGAGTTTATTGTTAGTAATCTGGACACAAAATTGTACATAATGCTCGGTTGTCCTATTAAAATCACCACACCTTTCAGAAACACCAAAGATGCCCGTTCTGCTTATGTTATTCTTGACCAATTCTGCAAATCATACCTTAAACGTGCGTGGGCTGATAGATGTAAGATCATGAACTCAAAGTGAGTCTATTGTAATATATATGTAATTTGTAATTATTATAATGTTAATGTTCTTTTTGTATAATTATGAACGCACCGTCGGGTAGACGGGTGCCACTGTTGTGAAAGTGTATGTTCAAATAAATAAATAAATAAAATATGAGAATATATGCAACTTGGTGATTTATTGACTATGAGGTTAGAAAAAGTTGATTTCCAAATATGGACGAAGGACTACTAAATATGGGAAGGTAAATACAAACAAGTTATTTACTTGTTGTTTGTGTACATGAGATCAGCTGTTTTTACGACGAAATAACATTTTAAGCTTACTGAAAATCCCGGTGAACATCATGAATTCTACTCAGTTTTCTCCTGATTACCTTTCAAGAAATCGATTGAAAGGGGCGAAGGAGGAGAAAAAATTTAATGTGTATTGTTATTTCCGGAAGCAAGATCCGGAAAAAATGGTCAAAGATGTCATTAAAGAAACTGCGGTAGCAACAAAATTTTCGGTGAGGTCTGTGTGGCGAATCAACGGGGAAATGAAGAATTCCGTCTTTGAACGCATAAACATCAAGGACGGGAAGAAAAAATGTGTAAAATATAAAAAGCCAGCCTCCAAAGTGTATGATAACTATGTTCTGTCGGCAATAAGAAATATAAGGTAGGACCGGTACATAGAGATGGTGTGTGGATTCCGGTGTGTGTGGGTGGGGTGGGTGGGTGGGTGTGGGGGTGTGTGTGCATGGACCTACTAAATTTTAGTATAGGTCCATGGTGTGTGTGTGTGTGAGTGTGATTTTACCCAAATTTGGTATGCTTTGCCACCCCAAATTTGTGCTGGTACAATGCAGCAATGCTGGAATTGATTAACTTGTGCTGTATCACAAATGTGAAAAAGTCAAGGAAAATTGTAAAATCCCTGAAAAAAGCCAGTCCAAAAATTGTAAACACCAGTTTAGTGTTGAGTCCGGTATCCATACAGTATGCCTATATAATGGGTACCAGGTTGACATGCCATGCAGAGTACAGGAATGGAATGAGTACATGTGTGGGTACAATTTGGGTACAGTTAAAGTAGGCCTACGGGTACGGGTACAGGTACCCGATCATGAGTACAGTTATGAGTACGGGTACCAAGTCACGGGTACCGGTACCATGTCAAGAGTATGAGTACGGGGAGCGGCCCTATGGGACCAGGTCAAAGGGCTTTGTGTAAAAAGCAAAAGCTTGTGCAAGTGTTTGTGGGTACGCACGAGCGTTTTCAAGTGTGTATAGGTACATTCGCATGTGCGCAAGTGTTTATGGGTACGCACGCTGGTGCGCAAGTGTTTATGGATATGCACGCACACACCAGTACCCATATACACTTGCGGGCGTGCGTGCGTACCCATTAACACTTGCACACCAGTGTGGGTACCCATAAACACTTGGCGAACGCGCGCGCGTATCCATAAACACTTGCGCACATGCGTGGGTACCTATAAACACTTGCAAATGCAAGTAGGTACCGTACCCATAAACACTTGCGCACGGGAATGCGTACCTATCAGACTTGTTGTCGAGTCACCAAAGTCGAGTCGAGTCATTGAGCGGCCGAGTCTCGAGTCGAGTCATTGAGCAGTTGGGACTCGAGTCGAGTCGAGTCTTTGCTTCTGAGAGGTCGAGTCGAGTCGAGTCATCTCAAAATATCGAGTCGCATCGAGTCATGCAAGATGTCAAGTCATTGAAATGTGCGTGCATGCATTTAACCTATATTTTTTAAATTTTTTTTTGAATTGTGCATTTTTTATTGAAATATATGCCAAATAGGGTAAAACAATTATTTTTTTACCCCAAACTTTTTTTTTTTGCCTACAAAATACAATTTCTGAACAAAAATTGGGCAAAATTAAAAAAATGTAAAATTTTTTTCCGAAAAGGTCAATTTTTAGGTTCCACAGAAAAATTAATGTAAAAAAACAGGTTTTTTGTGATATAATTTTTTAAAAATTAAAATCTAGTGCCCTATTTGGATTCCTTGGGTTATTCCCCACCTAGAAATGTATACTTGTATATAGTTTATAGCAATATTTAAAAAGTTATGCCACCAAACATTTTCAGTCAAAAGTAAGGTGGTCTCCCCCCCCTTAAGTCACAATAAGGGGGGGGGGGGTACATATTTTATACCATGGCTTTTCTGTTGTAGGAGTGTTCCAATTACATTTAATTTGGCAAAAATTGCAGATTGACACTAAACAGACATGTATTTTTGTCCCACCCATCACACTAGGTGGCACTTTTCCCCAGCCTAACCTTTACATGTACATTGTAGCCTACATGTACATGTATCAGATATTTCCAATTTAAAAAAAAATCATCACACTCTCTGACCTTTTCATAACTTTTTCCCCAGCCTGGCTTTAATTCATGTAGCCTACATGTATCTTAACAGTCCTCACCACACTAGCACTTTTCAGAACTTTTTCCCCAGCCTGCACATGTATGCTGCATGTATCAACCAGATGTGAACTTAATACAGGTATAGACCTGCTGTGTTGCATCCATATTATAAATTGATGATATTCAGTTTTATTTTCATATCAATTGTTGAAGTGCATGTAGATGGGAGAACTTATGAACTAGTCTTATTCACAGCTCTTGAAAGAAATTGGATACAGCATGGAGCCAGTGGCGTAGCCAGAGGGGGGGGGGGGGGGGGGGGGGGGGGGGGGGGCGCCCTGCTCTGGCAGTATGTCGGCACATCGCGGTATGTCGGCAAAAAAACGGCTAAAAGTTGCTCGGTTTCAGACCCAATTAAGCTCAATTTAGGTAATTTTAAAGTTAAAAGTTAAAATTTTTTTTGTGGTAACACGCAACATTTTACATGATTTTGAATGGTTTAAAACAGGCAAATATGCACAGTATTTCATGTTTTGTTATTTTCAACTATAACTATTAATTGTTAAAAGACTTTTTGTTTTTTTTGCTCCTCAAAAATACTAAAAATATCCAGGGTCGGCGGTATTTTTTTCTTTTTTTTCTTCTCAAAATAAATAAAAATATCTATGGTCGGGGGTATTTTTAGAGTCGGTGGGGTTACGCCAAACAAAAAAAAAAAATTTAGGCCTTAATTTATTAATCGAGTTGAGTCCGAGTCGAGTCATTCGAGTCAAGTCGTTACAAGTCTGGTACCTATAAATACTTGCAAACGCTTGTGCGTACCCAAAAAACACTTGCAAATGCACGTGTGAACGCTTGGCGTACCTATAAACACTTGAAAACGCTTGGGCATACCCACAAATACTTGCGAAACGTGCGTAACCAAAAACACTTGCACACCATTACCCATAAACACTTGCGCACGGAGGGTTACGTGGAGTTACGGAGTGTTACGGAGGGTTATGTGGGATTACGGAGGGTTACGTTGGGTTACGTTGGGTTACGGAGGGTTACGGAGGTTACGTGGGGTTACGGAGGGTTACGTGGGGTTATGGAGGGTTATATGGGGTTACGGAGAGTTACGGAGGGTTACGTGGGGTTACAGAGCAAACGCTTGTGCATCCCCACAAATAATTGCGAAACGTGCGTACTCAAAAACACTTGCACACCAGTACCCATAAACGCACGGAGGGTTACGTGGAGTTACGGAGGGTTATGTGGGGTTACGGAGGGTTACGTGGGGTTACGGAGGGTTACGGATGTTAGTGGGGTTACAGAGGGTCACGTGGGGTTACGGAGGGTTACATGGGGTACTGAGGGTTACGTGGGTTATGGAGGGTTACATGGGGTTACGGAGGGTTACGTGGGGTTACGGAGGGTTACGTGGGGTTACGGAGGGTTACGTGGGGTTACAGAGGGTTACGGATGGTTTCGTGGGGTTACGGAGAGTTACGTGGGGTTACGGAGGTTAGTGGGGTTACAGAGGGTTACGTAGGGTTACGTGGGGTTACGTAGGGTTACGTGGGGTTACGGAGGGTTACGTAGGGTTACGTGGGGTTACGGAGGGTTACGTGGGGTTACGGAGGGTTACGTGGGGTTACAGAGGGTTACGGATGGTTACGTGGGGTTACGGAGGGTTACGGAGGTTAGTGGGGTTACGGAGGGTTACGTGGGGTTACGGAGGGTTACGTGGGGTTACGGAGGGTTACATGGGGTTACGGAGGGTTATGTGGGGTTACGGAGGGTTAGCCTACGTGGGGTTATGGAGGGTTACATGAGGTTATACGTGGGGTTATGGAGGGTTACGTGGGGTAACATACACCATTTTGCCTAAACATATGATGCGAATAAGGGGGCACTACACTAAATCCTTCCGCGTTTGGTGTAGGGTTCGGAGAAATAGTACCTATATCAATTTGATCATCGTCCCAGGGGAAGCAAATAGAAGTAAATCTTGCTTATTTTTTATGAAAAAGATAGAATAGAACCTCAGCATTGCTAATGTGGTCAAAAATCGTCGGAATCGAATACGCACGGGAGCCTAGGCTGCGGAAGGATATCGTTACCGGAACCGGTGAGGAAGCGAAAATATCGGTTTAAAATGGTGAGGGCGCTGTTTAGGTGACCGTAGCGAAAAATTTCATCTAGATGGGTCAAGAAAAATCAAGTTTAAAATAAAATTCAACACATATCTAATACATTCATGCGAAATAAAAACTTCCATCATTGTTACGTGGGGTAAAAATACGGTCTTGAAAAAGGGCCGAAACGCGTGTATTTCAATGGGAGACGTATTTAGTGGTGTGCCCCCATAATGCGATGTAACTTAACATACACCTTTTTGCCTAACACACAATACACATGGTTGATGTGATTATTTTGGCAAAAGGGTGTATCTTGATAAAAGTATTTTTTTGCAGGGAAACCAAACCCATAAACTCATTAAATAAACTTGCTGTTTTGATTTTAAACACAATTGAATCATTAAAACAAAAATCAAGACTAATGACCTTTCTAGATAAAAACGCCAAGTGTTTCAACCAGGAAAGTGAGTGGTCATTTTTCTCAAAATGCGATTTTTGCCAGATCAGGGCCATGCTTTTTCCAGGGTCTAGGAGTGGACTGTGCTGGCATTTAGTGATCATCAACGAACGAAAATTGCATATTTTTAAAAATTCTTTTTACAAATTTTGTCCATCTTTTGTTAGAAACATAATGAAAATATTATGAATAAAGTTTTTTGGTTGAACAGTTTTCATATTTGTGTTGAAATATTGAAATACGAGACAATCTCTACAGAACTACTTTTCGCGTACTAACATTTTTGTTTGGTGTTGTGAGGCCAAAACGAAAATGTCTCTTGCACAGGAAAGTTTGGTAAAATTATCACACGCACAATCGTATGAGCGATGTCCAAAAAAATCATGCGTCTAAAGACTATCCATTATTCCGGGAGAATTCTCCCGGAATTCAAAGAGAAACATAACACATTAAATAAGTGCTGAAAGGCCTTACCTATCGATGATGAGAGAGAGGGCGCTAACACGTAAGGCCTTGATGAAAGGCTAAGTGTCACCTTAAGCGCCAATCTAGTTATTTTGCAATGGTCAGTTGTTTACGTGTGTTCCAATGGTGTTATTCCTGGTTGCACGTAAAACATAATATTTATAGACATAGTGGCGCTTGGTTAGGTCTTCCCAGCTGCTGTTATCTAGAGCTGATAATATTGGAATACAAATTCGATTTTTATAATGTTAGACATAAAAGGCGCTACTAAATAAGTATGTACTTAAAATAATTAAGCTAATGATTTAGGAGTTATATTTTCATGGAATAGATTTCCTTTAAAGATGAATTGCGTGTGAACCCTGTCTGGGTTAGGGGTCGTCCAAAATTATCGCCATTTTCACTTACGTACAGAGCGTACGTAACTTTTTACCCCCCTACCCCCCTCGAGTTACGTACGCAATAAATGGCGAAATTTTATTTTATTTAGTACTTTTAAAAAAAAATCCCGCATCTCAAGATCGCCATTTAAGTTACGTACGGTTGGGGTATATTTCGACCCCCCCCCCTCTTACGTACGCTTTGTACGTAACTGAAAATGGCGAAAATTATGGACGACCCCTTAGGAATTGAACTGGGAAACGTTTTCAAAGCTATTCATTTTTATCCGAATATTGAATTATATGCAACTTTAATGTCAGCGATATCACGATTTATTGCTTTTGATTGACGTCACACACAATGGATGGAACTATGAACTTGATCCACAATGATAAAAACATTCGACTTTTCTCATGATTGTAAGTCTAGGTTGGGTTAAAATGGTGTGATAAATAAACAAATGCTATGCTTGTAAGTCGTAAATTTGAACAAACCATTGAATAGTTAGGGGCGGTGCAATAATTATGTATACCCTGTCACGTGTAAAATCGATGAGAGAATAATCTTTTACTTTTTAATCGCACTATTTTATCTTGTTGTCGTAATTAGGTCTCCCGCGTATCAATATCACAGCTTTAAGATTGGCGCGATTTTTAAATGTAATCATACCATCCTTTGCTACGACGAAAAGCAGACGTATCAAAATTCAGTAACACATCCTTTGTCCATGGTCGGCATAATTCCAATAAAAAGTTGAGCATTTTGTATCGAGTTAATCAAGTGTAGTATCTCGACAGGTAGAGATAATTACTATATTTGTGCAGTTACTTAAATTGCCAGGTCAACAGGAAGCCGAGGATATAGTGGAGTAGATGTAAGATGTGATCGTTTCTTCGTCGCCTTTTTCCATAATTGTATATGCCAAGAAATTGGTGAGTAGAGTATATAAATAACCGTTGTAATAATATATGATCAATTATTTGTATAGATGTACTTTTGTAATATTGCAAATTGAAAATCCAAAGACAGGATACAATGCAGTTAGCAATTTTAAAGAGATGGTTTCAACGTGATCACAACATCGTATTCATCAAATGTTCACTTCTGGAATGTATCAAATCGGATTGAAAGTCCAGTATATGAAAGATGGTTTCAACGTGATCACAACATCACAATTATATCGTTATCAACAAATGTTCACTTCCAAAATGTATCAAATCGGATTGAAAGTCCAGTATGTATTGTGCGCCGCATAAAATCATTAGATTTAGAACTTTGTGTTATTATAGTTATTTTATCCGATGTTGATAAGACATGCTTAACTACACATGAGGGGATACAGGTGTGATAAATGTATATTGTGTATTTCCGTGTTCGTCCATGTGTAATAAGTCTATGGGATTTTATTCGATATATTTGTCAATATTTTTATTTAATAGGCTTTCAACTTGGGTCGGAATACATAACAATCAGGACAACGATATTTACTCAAGTCTCCATTCATCATAGGAACAGAAACACGACATATATGTACAACGGGAATTCAACTATAAAAGAGGACCCAAATCATCAAAAGTCGAGAAAAAAACCACGAACAATCGGTATCGCTATATAGAACTCTACCACATCTTCAGTAACACATGATATTCGCGATTCTCGACGGTATGCGTGTATGTCTCTATATTATTATTAATGTTAATGTTGTCGTATTGTATTATAATAAGATCCAATCTGATCGTTGATCACTAGTTAATATTCTTATGTGAATCAAATCAATTTAGTGTATACAGTCATTGATTGTATTATTTAATAGTTTTGTTTGGACGTACTTTTAATTAAACTAATTATATCCTTGTTCAATTATTTGGTTTTGCTTCAAGAAGGAAGAAAAGTAAACTTCCTCATCTGAGATATTTGCATTTCATATTTTCAGAATTTTAATTATAATTATCTTTTGTTCATTTAATTTACAAATGGTAACCATGGTAACGACATGATTTGTATGTGTAATTCTTCTGAATTATTGAAGAGTAATGTGAAGGTCGTAGTGTAGCCATTGATATACATTTGCAAATATAAACACTAGTTTCAGCATATCAATACTAGTCTTCCATCATCTGCTGAACCTAGGTTTGACTTTCCGTTTACATGTTATAAAATGAGTGTCAATCATGTACAGGGTATGAATGTTAATGTTGACCATTGTTCTTAAAATTTAAATGTTGTATGTATTTGAAGTTATAAATAAAACTTAAAATTGTGGTATATATAATAATTTTATCTTGATGTGTGATCCCTAGTGTTATACAGGTTTCAGTATTTAAGGGTTGAGTGAACCAAAACAACTTTTATCATATGAAGTTGACATACCCCGGGCGATGGATTTCCAAAATGGTCCGCCAAAACCGCTTGCTGCCTTCCCTTTCGCCTTGCTACCCCCCCCCTTTGCCTCGCCAAAAAAATGTTGCCCCCCCCCCCCGCACATGTCAAATTTTGATGAACCCCAATTTCAAACCTGAGACGAGCGTAGCAAGCAGGAAATTTGGCATATTTTGCATATATTTCTTTGGGGTTTTCTAAGCCTTTTTAGAGAGCAATATTTAAATGTTTCCCCCGAAATGTATGCTAAAAATGCTTTCTCTCAAGTTTACCTGCCAGAAATTATTGGTTGCCCCTTTGACTTGCCAAAACATCGCTTGAATTCACTGCCCCGGTGTACACATAATTATTGCACCACCCCTAAGTGGGGAGTAAACGTGATCCCTAGTTAATTTTTACGCGAATAATATAAAATTGTATTGTTTCTTTCATCGAACAACACGTTTGTCTGACCTCCATCAATTTTATGGAGAAGAGAGCATGACTAGAGCCAATTTACTTTTTGCTGTATGTAATTTAGGGAAAAGTAATGTAAAGCAATAATAACCGGGTTATATTTTGTCTTAGTGATATTATGGTCAATTTAACGGCTTTTACTAACAAAAATAATAATGTGTCTAATGGGTCTAGTAGATATCGCAACATTAAAATGAAAACATAGACTCCATGATTCTTTAAAAGCAGCTATTTACTTTTGAACATTATATAAATCAGACCTGTGGTTCTGAAACAGTGCAATAAAATAACGTGAAATTTAATGTTAAAGTTACAAGAGTATTGAATTCTAAGAATCAAAACTTTAAAGGAATGTTATTTATTTTTATATAAGGCAACGAAAAAAAAACCCTGTTCTACGGGCGGACGGTCTTCCGAAGGTGGGTCGGTCGGTCGGGTAATTTGTTTTTGATTTGTTTTTGAGTTGGAGTTTGGGTAAGAAAGAGTTCAATCATTAAACACATGTGTGAACTCTCTTAGGGGTAGGGGTATGCATTGCTTGACGGGTTGTAAGGGGGCTAAGCAATTTTTGAACCTATTTTCACTTTCACAAGCATACTCTTTTACACATTATGCTTCACTTCTTATACCACTTTGCCCCTTTGCATGCCGTTTTTTGTTTTCAAAATTTTGTTTTCAAATTTTTGTTTTTCAATTTACAACAAATTTTGATACATTTCAGCTCCCAACACCTTAATATAAAGCAGCAGTGGCGGTGTCATTGGGTGTCATTAGTTACTGACATCAGTGACCATTTTCCAACCATTTTATCAACCAATCTAGATATTGTAAATCCGAAAAAGTGTAACAAAAAGTTTGTTTATAAAAGGAATCATAGTGATGGCAATGTAAGTTATCTAAAACAAAGGTTATCAAACGTTAAATGGAATGAAATTCTTGACAATAATGATGTTAATGATGATTATGATAAACTTGTTGATACTTTTAGTACAATATATGATGAATGTGTACCGCTCAAAAAATGTACTTTCACGAGAAAAAAAGATCCTATATCACCATGGATTACCAAAGGTCTGCTTAAAAGCATCAATAAGAAAAATAAGTTGTATAGACAATACCTCAAGGTTTCATCTGATGGTAATTTACAAAAGTTCAAAACCTATAAAAACAAGTTGAATATGCTTTTACGAAAATCTAAACGGATGCATTTCTTTACGAAATTTGACAAATCTAAAAATGACATGAAACAAACGTGGAAAGACATAAATTGTATTATTGGTAAAGGTCGAAAACAGAAATCACAGTGTAAATTTAAAGACGTTAGTGGTAACATCGTTACTAATTCTCAGGATATCTCTAACCATTTTAATGACTTCTTTGTCAACGTAGGCCCTAAATTAGCATCAGATATTCAAAACACAGGCAAAAACTATCACGAATATCTTCATGACATGAATTCTAGTTGTATGTATATGAAACCAATTGTTGATATAGATATTATAAAGATAATTGACAAATTTAACCCAAATAAAAGTGCTGGTAACGACAATATTGGAAATTTCATTATCAAAAAAGTGAGCAATGAAATTGCTCGGCCACTTACAAGTATTTTTAATTTATCATTGTTAACAGGTATAGTTCCAGATAAATTTAAAACAGCAAAAGTAATTCCAATTTACAAAAAGGCTGATCATGAAATGTTCTCAAACTATCGTCCAGTTTCGCTTTTACCATGTTTCTCCAAAATTCTCGAGAGACTTGTATTTAACAGATGCATTGACTTCATAAATACTCACGAAATCCTTAATGAAAAACAATTTGGTTTTCGCTCCAAACATTCAACCTACATGGCTATTGCTCAACTGGTAGATAAAATCAACACTGCCGTCGAAAATAATGAAACTACAATAGGAATATTCTTAGATTTATCAAAAGCATTTGATACTATTGATCATAAAATACTTCTTCATAAATTGGAACATTATGGATTTCGTGGTGTAGTACTTGAATGGTTTGAGAGCTACTTAAGCAATAGAACTCAAAGTGTTTCTTATGATAACTGTAATTCTGACTTTAAAAATATTGTATGCGGTGTTCCACAGGGATCCATATTGGGCCCATTGCTTTTCATATTGTATGTTAATGATATAACATATACTTCAAATGTACTTGATTTCATATTGTTTGCTGATGAAACTACTATTCTTTACTCACACAAGGACATCAATAGCAAAATAAATGTAATAAATGAAGATTTGAATGAAGTAAGCAATTGGTTTAAAGCCAACAAATTATCAGTTAATGCTAGCAAAACGAATTATATGATTTTAGGTACACCTCATATGACATCAACAAAAATGCGAGAAGATTTTAATGTTACTTTAAATAATATTACACTAGAAAGAGTAAAATGTACTAAGTTTTTAGGCGTATTAATTGACGAATGTCTTACATGGAAAAACCACATTGATTGCATATCGAAAACAGTTTCAAGAAATATTGGTGTCATGAACAAACTTAAGCATTCTATTCCAGCACGTATATTACACTCGTTATATTGTACTTTAATTTTACCTTATCTCAGCTATGGAATACTTATATGGGGCAAAACTTGTAAATCATATCTAGACAAACTTGTTAAACTGGAAAAATGGGCAATTAGAACCATCTCTAATAGTCACTATAGGAGTCACACAGCACCTTTATTTGCTAAGTATAATTTTCTTACAATAACCGATATGTACACAATGGAACTTGGGGTATTCATGTTTAAATATTCCATAAATGATCTACCCAGAGCTTTTAAAACCTTCTTTTCAAAGCGTTCAGATGTTCACAACTACCCAACAAGACATGACAATGATTTTAACATGACAAATAACAAAAAGACTTTCCCCGACCGTGCTATTCGAACCAATGGTCCAATTCTCTGGAATTCACTTCCCGAAAACATGAAACAATCCAAATCGTTAAAGCATTTCCGAACCCAGTTAAAGCAAATCCTTATCCAAAATTACGAGTAATCTCTTGTATTTGAGCCCGTCCTTGTTCTGTCTTGTATAATGGTGATGTGGGTTTCTTATTGTTTATTGTAGTAAAAAATGTTTGTTTATGTACTGCTTGTTTTAAGGGGTAGACCATAAACGGGCCTCATTGGCTTTCCAGTCTACTCCTCCATATTGTGGTTTTTTTATATATGTGATTGTGATTTGATGTATTATTTTTTTATATGGAAATAAAGATTGATTGATTGATTGATTGCATGGGGATTTTCCCACACCCTCCCATTGCACTGTCCCTTGTCTACTCGATATATTGAAAGTAGGTGCCCCTGGCCTACTAAACACTGAAAAGAACCGTTCAAATGTCCATTGTCAACTATAAAGCGTAGGTGGCTTTGAAAAGAGCTGTTCTAAAGTTACCGCTGGCCTAAGATTGGTGGCTCTGAAAAGAGCCGTTCGAATGGACTGCCCCTTGTCCACTAAAAATGTAGACTACCCCTTGCCTACGGTAAAATTGTAAGGTAGACTGTCCCTTGTCTACAAACTATAGAAAGTCTATTAGTACAATAGCGCGGTCAGTGATCTATGCAGACTATAACGTCCATTGATCGTTTGATATTTTAATAACATGTTTATCGGACATATTTGTCAAGTTTGAGTATTTTCATATTATTAATTTATTTACTAACCTTTTTTTTATACATTTTCAACAAAAAAAAGTCAGAAAATGCCAAATCTGGGTCGGTCGGGCCCGTATAGAACAGGTTTTTTTTTCGTCGCTTAAACTCAAACTTGCACCCCTGAGACTTGTACCAATTGTCTTACAAAAGGCTGATATGATGCAAGCTAAGTAAAATACTAAGTATACTAATTAAGGATATGCGGGATTTTGGTAGGTCCCCTTCGCAGTCTGGTTGAGACTCCTGCCGTCACAGTATGAGTCTCAAGAAGGCTGCGAAGGAGAATAGCTAAAACGCTTGTATAACCTTAAGTTACAGGCATTTATGACAGTCAAACGGCATTTGTTTGTAAGGTATCCTTGGTCAAGGCTGGGGGCTATAAAGTTACTGAAAATAATGCTTTGATATGAACCTAGTTTGTAGACCATAATGTCTGCAACATTTTTGACAGGATCAATTAAACTATATAGTAGTGGTGGGTTTCAAATATCTTCTCACTATGTGGGCCTGTAATACTCTAAACTCACTTTCCTACCTGCTGCCCACCGAGGCAACCCCTCAAACACCAGCCATGCATAATCCAGGCCTAAAGGCTAATAACATAATGAATAATGAATAGCTTACTTGAAGAAGTGAAAAACTTCAAATATATGGGGTCTTGGGTCGGAAGTACTGAGCAAGACATCAAAGTGAGAAAGGCAATGGCATGGAAGGCGTGTAACAAACTGTCAAACATATGGAAATCTTCTTTAACCAGACACCTCAAAGTAAAACTGTTTCAAGCCACTGTAGAAAGTGTCCTGCTATATGGTTGTAAAACCTGGACCATAATCAAGGAACTTGGAAAAGCACTGGACGGTTGCTCTACTAGAATGCTAAGATTAGCATCAAATGTGAGAAGGAAAATGCACATGACCAACAAATAACTTTATGGAGACATTCCAAAAGTTACTGCTAAGATCTCATCAAGAAGGCTTGCAGAAGAGTCTTGGCTTGCAGTATGCAGGACATTGTAAAAAGGCCGAAGGGAGGATAGTGTCAGACCTTGTCACATGGAAACCTACACAAGGAAGGAGAGCCAAAGGACGTCTCAAGAAAACCTTTGTAGATCTGCTTCAGGATGACACAGGATACACACTAAGTGAGATTGAGACCAGCATGCAAGACAGACGTTTTTGGCGAGCCATCATCTATGACCGACAGCAAGAGTCGACCGAGTGAGTGAGTTCTATTAACAATGACGGTTCAATGCATGGTGGGACTGACGATCCACCATTTGTTAAATATGGTATTTTGCTCCCTAAACTATCAGTGTTTTCGATAAGTCATCGCCTTGATCACCGGCATACATTTCTTGGTTCTACCATCGCCTACTATTCTAATACCAGTGCATCTTTTCAAGTCGAACATCGCATATCATTAGCCAACGATATTGAGACCAACCCTGGTCCAGTCCGTCACCCATGTATGCTTTGTTTGAAACCAGGGGCGTACGCAGGATTTTTTGCGGGGGGGGGGGGGGGGGGGGTGCAATTTTTTTGGAAAGTGGACCTTTCCCTAAATTTTCCCAAAAGGTAGCCCAAAATGTTTTCACCATCGATCAACAAAAGCTCATAAGCGGGGGGGGGGGGGGGGGGGGGGGGGGGGGGGGGGGGGGGGGGCATGTGCATGTAGAAGTGGACCTTTCGCATTTTTTTGGGGGGGGGGGGGCGACCGCACCCCGCAATCCCCTGCGTACGCCCCTGTTTGAAACCACTCAGGAAGAACCATCTTATTCTGAATTGTTTAGTGTGCTCTACTCATCCATGCCTCTTGTGCACATCTGTTCAGATTGACATTTTTCTGGAAAAGTAATCTACGCATGCGTCAGGAACACAAACCGGATATACCATAGTCTTCACCCCATGGCCGGAGTGTAAATCTAGCAAAAGGCTGATGATTTTGGAGATACCCTAGCGCTTCGTTTGTTGAGTTCACGATTTTCTGCATTGGGCGCAATCCATGGTCGGTTTTAGTAAATGCTTTATAATTTACAGATTAAGCAAAATACAGCAAAACCTATAATTTTCCTGTGCTCTTTGGACAATTCTCTACACGGAGGTATGAACAAATCTTACTCGCACGTGTGTTTTATCAACTCGCAATTCAATTCAATCTTTTGAAATTTGAGTATTATGCTAGTATATAGGCGATTTCCACGAAGATGAACAAACTCGATGAAACTGAACAAAAACTGAGCAAATAAGAGTAAAAACTATAGTTTTACTGTGTTTTTTAGACAATTCTCTACACGAAAGTATGAAAAAATCTTACTCGCACATGCATTTTATCAACTCGCAATTCAATTTTCTGTTTTGAAATTCGAGTATAAGCATTTCCACGGATAAGGAGAACAGAACCGCAGGGAATCATAGAATGGACCATCAGAAGACTGGTATCAGTATCCTCTACCACATTGTGCTTACGTTGGACATAACATTAACAATCCTCCTCTTAATTATTATTTCAAACAACTTGTTTAAACTCAAAAATATAATTACAACAATAACAATATTTATAATTAGAAATGTTGATATAAAATAATAAAATTATAATATTTCGCAGGCGAAAATATTTTCCCATACTGAATTAGTTAATAGCGCATGCGTAGATTACTTTCCACTCCTAAACACACGTGTGTGAAGGCATTAATAGAGATCAATTCATCGACACCAGCATTCAATGGATGAGTGCTAACTGCACACTCCCACCGTTCTCAGAATCATTTTTTGATTTGGAAAGCGAAACATCTTTAGTTTCATCAGTTGATACATCTACATCACAACAACTTTCGACTACAGGAACAATATCATGTGCTGTTCTTAATGCTCAAAGTGTAGTAAACAAATCTCAAGAACTGCAAGTTCCCTTAGATCACAAAGATTTTGACATTTTGTGCATCACGGAAACCTGGCTTGATGCATCAATTCATGATGCTGAAATACTTGGTTTCCCATACATTATGTATCGTAAAGATCGTATCAGGTCAGGGGAGGAATTATGATTGCAGCAAAATCAATTTTATTTCCTCTTTTTCGCCATGATTTCAGTGTGGAAGGTTTACTGCTTATTCGGGTTTAATGTTATACCCAACAAGGTAACATTCTAATTGGCTGCTGTTACTGGTCCCAAATTGCTAGTAGTGTTTTTATCAGCAAATTGGAAGAATCAATATCCAAAATTGCTGACATCAGTCATAAATTCAAAAGTATCATCCTCACAGGCGTCTTAAGCGCAAAATTATGCGCAGGTTTTTTGCTTATACAAATGTGATTATATAATCTGACTTTCTAAATACCCGTAATCACATGTATTCCATAGCTCATTAAAAAAATAAAAACATTTTTATTATCATTGTTATTGTATCATCCTTCTTTCCGTATTGTGCCACATTGCTATATCACACTAATTGTGTTACTTATACCAATCTGCAATAGCAATATACGGATCTTAAGCGTAATATTATACCTGCTATATTATACAATCTGATTCTCTTCATCTGTGCCTACATCTATATATCCTACAGCTGATGAATCCCATATAACCAAGGGATGAAACCGGTCCTGTTATTTAAACTATCATGTTTAAGTGACCCAATTTTGCAAAATTTTATAGGATTTTACACTTCATACCTATTATCATATAGGCACACGACTATTACAATATCAACAATCAGTATGATGCATGGTAACATAGCGCGTCCCCATGTCGTTTTGGGCCATCCCACCTATTCATATGCATCCGACGATTTTTGTAATTGTCTAAATATTAGTTGCGCTTCTTTTGTTTTGCCTCTAAAATCATCCCAGAATAAAAAAAAAATCAAATTTTATTTTAGTAATGTTTGTTTAATTATTCTCTGCTTACGTGAGCCGAATTTCGTTGAAAAACTCCTTCCGGAAAGTGTTTTTTGAAATTTTGCCGAAACACGAAATGACGCGATATGAAAATCGGTATTTTGACCGCCATTTTGAAACGGTAAGAATCATTTTCATTTTTTTTTTGCTGGAATATGGTTGTCTTTAGTGTACAAATATATGGTGTAGCTTTTATTGAAAAATTCATGTGGGAAAGTAGTTTTTAGGAGGGGGGGGGGGGGGGGGGGGTCTTAGGAAGTTAAGTTAAGTTAAGTTAAGTGTTAAACCTTGTAATTTTAAAAGTTTTAAATATGGAAAAATCTTAAAATCTAATTTTGCTACTTTGTCCGGGTTTCGTGGGAGCAGGTCACAAAATAATGATGTATCCAGTGAAATTGTCTTTAGTTTGTTTTCTTTTTCGCGCCATATGCGTCGATGTATGTATATTTATCATTAAATGTGTTTTTTTGTAATATTATATGGGTCAGCTAGGTTTTCGGAGGCCCTTTATAAAGTTATTTAGTTCGCTATTTGGGAATTCCCCAGGGGCCTTGCTGATATTTTTGCTTTCTTTCTGTAAAATTGTATTTTCATAACTTTGATTGTTGTTTGTATTATTGTATATTGTATCCTGGAATATTAATAAATCAAATCAAATCAAATCAAATCAAATCATTTTAGACACTGATTCTACTTTTTAGCTAATTTTGGGGTTGACCTTTGACCTTTCTTGTGCCATATCTCCTTAGCTAAAGGTCATAAATCATGACAGTGGACTTTTTTGTTCTACTGAATCATATGAACAATTTGGTATGCATTTGAAATTGATCGAACTAATATCAAATGTTGGCCACTATTAATGACCTTTACTGACCCATAACTGGACATAGCTGGACATCTGGAATTTCTAGAAGGCATTTTGTTATAAAGTCATGGGTACCCTACACACTGGCACCAAACTTGTTTTGTACCCTTCTTAGGTAACAAAAACCTCCCTGGCCCATGGACTAAAACTGTATTATATGCACTATGTAGTAAACGAGCATGCTCAGTATTTTACAAATACTAGTTCAGATCTGCGATACTGGTACTATGGTAAAATACGCCACCTATTACTGCAAACCTTGTGCAAACAAGATTAGTATCAATATGCAACCAAGAATATGGAAATAGGGTGATTAACACAGGCACGGCGCAGAGATCACTAATTTGGCTCATGTCAGTGACTTGAATATCATCGCAGATTAGTATTAATATAACCTACAAGGTAGAAAATACATGTATATGGAAATAGGGTGATTAACACAGGCATACGCAGATATCGTCGCAGATTAATATAGCTAGCTACAACGTAGAAAATACATGTAGGCCTATATGGAATTAGGGTGATTAACACAGGCATGCGCAGAGAGCACTCACTTTGCTCGTGTCAGTGACGTGAATATCGTCGCAGCCAATCAGCTAAAGCGGTGATTTGCATAATAAACAGTACATAGTGTATGATCTTACTAGTTTTTTTACACTTTGTCAGATTGCCTGGTCAGAATATCTCTGTAGGAAAGGACCCTGGAGGAATTTGAATATCTTTACTCAGGGTAAGTTTATGAAACTTATTTCATGCGCTTGAAGTGGGAACACTACTGCTATAAATATACGATTTTCTTTTAATTTAAAACATAATGATATAAGATTTACTTATCATAATTATGCTAGTATCGTAGTAATAATTAAGCAAAAACAAACGTTTTAAAAATTATAGGCCTATTTATGCAAAGACGAAAAATTTTAAAGTGATAGAAAAGGTAAATAGACCAAGCTATAATGTAGTAGGCCCTAATCAAAATTCGGAAAACAATGTCGTTATGTTGGTTTAGGGTTAGTTGTGAATTCCGGATTATGGAAAGCATTTTGTCAGAAAAGATATTGTGCCTTTAGATTGCGTATAAAACGGTTATAAGACCGTTCAAATGTGCACAATTTGCTGTTTGACGTGCACCAATCACACAGCTAGACAATGTATGGTTTCCACCGGGGATTGTATAGGTGACCTAAACTTGTCAGCCTTGGCTTTAGGAGAACATACATAAAAGACCAATTATCATTATGAAGAGTTCAGATGCAAAACCCGATAAACGACATTTTTATTTTTTTTTAGATTTGGCCACCAACACATGGTGTATAATTCTGGCTCTAAGTTGACACTTTACTTTCAAAATTCGAATGTCAACTTTTGAACATAGGACCAAAAGTAACACATAATTTCTTATCATTTTCTTTATAATTGACGACTTATATTTGCCAATATCTCAAATTGGGAACAAAATTGATTTATCGCATTTTGCATCTGCAATCTTCATTATGTTCTTACACAGAATGTTTTAAATTCTCAGTACCCACATAGGCTAGGCACCAACGTATTTTACCTTTTGATTAAATCAGTGGCAGCACTGAAAGGCTTGGACGTTTCTATATAGTGACAGCTCAATGATTCTCTATACATGCAAAACCCGTAAGTTGTTGCTGTTCATTATACGTTTTGCAAATAGATGGCGCTATTTAGGAAATTTACTCAAGTGACATTTATCCAGTCACGGAGGACCGGTCAATAATGTAGAATTTTGAAGTCGCTTTTGCTTTTGTGGTTAGCGTATAATCATGAAATTCGGATTATTCGAAATGTTAACATAATTTTTATTATCGATTAATATTTTCTCATTCAAAATTCATTACGGTTTGAGTGTGAACACTCTAGTTTAAGGACATTATTTAACGTTTACAAATGTGACACGATCAAGCCGTTTGTCGGCAATTCTAATTTCGAGATATTGGCAGTTGATATAAATCTCCCTTGTTTTTTTGTTTCCAACAAACTAAATTATGTGCTTCTTGCCCATAAGAACTAAAGAACCAATAACTAATAATAGTTTTTTTTGTTTCTCGATCTTTTACTCTAGAAGCATAGTGTGTGAATTACAATTGACATTGCCTTTTTGCCTATATCAATATTGGCATTGCTTGTATAATTGACATTTAATATATAATTAATAATATATTCGCAGATATAACCTATCTATTATATTACAATTACAATCAACATCCTATAATTGATAGACTAGGGACTTAATAGAACCCTTGTTCAGTTTTGACCAAATATCGCCAAAATTCGCCTAAAATCGCCAAAATTCGCCTCAAATCGCCAAAGTTAGTTTAGTTTTAATTTAGGTTTCATTCTGTATAGTTATACTGTACCAATTAACAATTAGACAACGAGTCGGAGTTGTCTATGAGCGAATGGTCAGCGAAGGCGTTAGTATACACCCTGTACCTAGATATGTTAATTTCGAGAAAATAATTCATACACCGTGTGATTTCTAAGATAATTTAATTCAATTATGTATACGCGCGCGAACTCACGCGACTGTAGAAAAGTATAATCCTAAACCCAGCTGTGAAATTGTGAAAGCTTGTTCAAACGATGCCAAAATACATGAATTTGTAATCGCTAGCCAATAGCGAGTCTGAATATTTTTTTTATACGTGCAATATTTCAAAGTTATGAGCAGATTTAAGATGTTAATTTTCAAACGAGACTTTCATAATATGAATTTTAATATTGTCGGACCACAAATCCTGATGTGAAATTGTGAAAACTTGTTCAAACGATGCCAAAATACATACACTCGTCAAAAGAAGTTCCTGGACACTTAAATTAAATTAATATTTAATAGAATATATATAATTATATATATAATTATATATATATAATTGTATATCAAAATAAGCAGAAAGTAATCCTCTAACAGCTTAACATGGAATTTAGACATGATCACTCATGCATGGCAGATCCCATTCACTTGACAATGGCAAGAAGATTGCAAAAAATTGGATAATCCCTCCATTCAAATGACTGTAAATGCTCATTTCTTGCAATTTCCTATTACGCACCTTACCATTGCTTAATGAATGTGCTCAGCCATGCATGAATGCGTACATCTTAATTTTATACAGACATGATAGAGAATTATTGTCTGCTTATTTTGACATGCAATTGTTTAATTTATATTAAATGTTTATGTGAAATATTTGAACTTCAATGAGTGTCCAGGAACTTCTTTTGACGAGTGTATATTTGTAATTGCTAGCCAATGATGAGTCTGAATACATTCTCATAGTGTTTATAGGTGCAATATTTCAAAGTTGTTCATTTTTCTCAAAGGTGGTCCATCGCCAATGGTCGATGGTTGAGTAGCCAATCGGGATGCAGGATTTGGAATAGTATAATAGTCTGCTTTGCAGACTGTATCCCGCTCCCCCTGATAAACTAGGTGTATACTAATATAAAGGGATGATTCTTACTGGACCTCTAGGGAGAACAGTTTAGATAGAACTGATAGGGCTATCTAGTATCAGCTCATTTTTTTCTGATGTCCGCACCAGACAAGTAGGCTATTTCCTATCCTATTGTTGTCATGCTTCTATGCATGCTTTTAGGAAAAAATTTTAAGCGCGTTTATTTTTTATCTGAGAACATGTTAGGACGTATTTTTGAGTGCACTTGAAATTTAATATATAAGATTGTTCCTGATAATAATGCCTGCACACTCTAAAAACAGGTGTGTTAAATTAACACACCTTTTTGTCAAAAATTTAACACACCTTAAGACGTGTTTTGAAACACACCCTTAGGTGTGTTTAACACACATTTAGGTGAGTAAGACACACAAAACACACACCTTTTTAAACACACACCCTTTTAAAAGGTGAGTAAACACACACCTTTTTAAAATTCGGACAAGTGAGAAACACACCTTCAGGTGTGCTTTGGAACACACCTTTAGGAGTGTCTTACTCACCTAAAGGTGTGTTAAGGGTGTGTTTCAAAACACGTCTGAAGGTGTGTTAAATTTTGGACAAAAAAGGGTGTTAATTTAACACACCTGTTTTTAGAGTGTAGCATGGCATTGAGATTGATTAGTGATTAAATGTACCAGAAAGCCGATGGAGGTTTAGTAAAAGTCTACTAAGGGCCTATTATATATGGAGGTGAGTTACCCGGCCAGCCGAGTTACTGGGAAATGGCGAGATCCTGGCTACAATAGGAAATTAATGGTTTTCGCGGTTCACTGTTCACATGGCTTGCGCGATCGATCGCGTGTGTTAACAAAGAGTTGTACCGCATTGGCAAATCACTGTTTATCCTTTATTACAATGCATGGTATGTTCTACGAATGCCTCGGTCCTTGTTTATCCCCCAACCTTCCCATCATGCGCGAATTGTCGAACTCGCTTATTGATTGGATGACGTCATCATCCCCTGCATCCTCATGAACGCGAAATCTAAACCTCCAAAGTGTCAATTAGTGTAAATTATACGTTTTTATTAATCACTAATCAACCTCAACGCCATGGGCTCATGCTAATACTTATAATTACAGTAAGTTTATTTAAATCTACAGACAAATCAAATCATGGCTGCTGCTGTTTCGCCGTTGGTATACTACCAATTATTCACCCCAGAAGAAATTGTTAAGTTGGGCGAGTTTTCCACGAGCTATGAAGAATCCACCACCCAACTACGTATCAAGCCTGACCACGACGGGGAACGAGAAAAGGTGTTTAAACTGCAGCTTTTGACGTCCTCCCAAGCGCGGAAAATCCTACCAGCCGACGAGAATATAACAATTGTCATAAGACTTGGCAGCGCCCTTATTCCGCAGAAGCGAGATCCGCTGTACATTATGATATCGGACGACAATCGTGCGATGGGATTTAAGATCAGTGAAAGCGGTCCAATCAAGGGCGCTGAGGGATCGGCAGGAAAATATTTAGACCCTGTGACTTTGAGAGGTGAGTAAGGCATGTAGCAAGCCTGTGAACTAGTTTATAGATCGCCCCCCCCCCCAAATTTCTGAGGACCAAATTCGGGCAAATGGCTGAGGTAGAGTCGGGCAAAATAAATTTCTTAGCGTGATTAGAAAAAGGAAAAAAATCTGAAAAACAAAAGTTGACCAAGTCGTGCATAAACTCTTCTAGATTTCGAAATTTTCCTTAGAAGCATGCCCCCAGATCGCCGCCAGAGATTAATTGCGCCTTTGCCACAAACACAGTGTCTTTTTCACATTTATAACCGTGGCACCGCGACTATTTCTATATTTATTCTATTACAACCTTACAGTTACACTGCAGCACTATTAGTGGAGGGGCCACCGCATTTTCGTATGCATGGCATGTTAATTTTTGGCAACATTTATATATTTGTTGTGCTAAGTCTCATTGAGGGTAATTCCATGTTAGTCGCGTTACACTTTTGACAGATTTGGCACATTTAATGTTATGTGGTACAGTTATACAAGGAGGTGACTGATTCATTTTCTTTGCATGTATACTTGCCAACCCAATAGATCAAATGACAAAAATACAAATCTTGTGGACAACCCAATTTAGAGTTTATAAGCCAAAAATGGACATGGCAAATGTTGCCCTTTACATTTCGGACATTTCTCCTCAAACGTGCAGCTAGGCACAGATCTTAATAGCATGAGGTCATTACCTGATATGTCAGCTATACTGAGGAAGCAACACTAAACTGTATATGAATTAACTTTTTCTAATATACCCAGTTAAGTGTGTTAGTCGCGTTACGTTAGTCGCGTTACGCTCCGAGCTGTAATTTTATCAACTTTTTCACATCATATTTCTCAACATCGATTAACGATGAAGTTAATTAAAGTTCTGCTGGATATAATTTCAACCTTTGTGTTAGTGTTTAAAATAAAACCTAATTAAAATTCTCTAATTTACTTTGTGAAAGGGAGCTTAAAAAAATGCTATTTTTTGAAGCTGAAATTTCCCAAATTCACCAAAATCGAGTTTGTTGACATAATTTCATACTAAATGTAAATCAATATTACTGAAAAAACATTCAAGTACTAGATCTCTTTATCCTCTTTCATTTGATACCACATTTGTCACTGCTGCATCTGTATTTGCATTGTTATGGGCAAAATGGTGTTTTCAGCAAATTCCATTTTAACACGGAATTACCCTAAACTGAAAAAATGACGTTGCCATTTTTTCTGTGGACCTCTAGTGACGGAAAAAGTTCATCAAAGTTTATACAGGGGTCAAGTTCAAAGATGTACCATTCTCGAGATATAAGCAAAAAGGTCAAAGGTCACCACAGGGTTCAAAACTTTAAAATTGCTCCGATTCGAACAAATATGGTCTCAAATTCTTCATCTTGGTAAACCAATTCAAAAAATATTAGTTTGCAGCTTTTGGGATGTTTTGTTACATAGGTAACATCGTCAAATAGGTCAATGTCTATAGGGCCAATGGGCGTTGACCTTTTTTTCCCGGTTTCCTAGGTAACAAAAATACTGAGATATGGCAAACTAATCCTTTTTGAATTGGTTCAGCAAGATGAAGAATTTGAGACAATTTTTGTTTGCATCTGAGCAATTTTAAAGTTTTGACCCCTCTGATGACCTTTGCCCTTTTGCTTATAACTCGAGAACGGTATATCGCAGATAGGTCAAACTATACTTTTTCTGAATCCTTATCGCTAGAGGAATACTCTGGTAGGGTTTTGAACATGTTTTGAGCAATTTTGAATTTGACCCCTGCATAAAATAAAATTGATGACCCTTTTCATGTTCACCACGAGAAGGTAAAATTCATATCTTCAAGCCACCGTGTAATTTTCTTTTTATTATATAGACACAATAAACACACTAAAAGCCATAAAAGTTCAAACGCAAGTGTTTCTTTATTTCTTAAATGAAAACCTGTCAATAGTTGAGCAATACAACAACTATGCTTATCAAATATAAATTTGAATGTCTAACTGCCAAAAACTGTATAAATGTAGGTAGAAAGTTACTGAATCACCTCGCTATAAAATACGTTGCTCTTTAAACTCCAAAACTCACCGTCCTTTTGACCTGCAAGGCTTGAAACTTTTCGTTGGCTTTTGCTGCTCATCTGCTGCAATTTCCTCGATTTATAACTACTAGCGGCGTACCCTCGCTACGCTCGGGTCCCCGCTAGATGGTTATGCTACATTACCTACCTCTGAAACCATATAAACCCCCTACAACACCCCCAAACCAGGTTGATTTATAACCATATCCCTTCTAAATGCATTAGAAGTCCCCTACAACCGCCCCCCCCCAATTAGGTTGATTTATAACCATGTCCCTCCTAAACAATTTACCGTGGCTACTTTATTAACCCCTACCTCTCAAACCGCATCAAGTTAACCCTCGGTACTTTTTAAACCACATAAACCCCCTACAACCTCCCCCCCCCCCCCCACTGCAACTACACCAATCGGGTCACGGATTTATAATCATAACCCTCCTAACCATTTCCCGCGGCTACTTCATTAACTCTTAACCCTATATCCTAAACATTTCCCGTGGTTTAGCCCCCCCCCACCTACATATACCGACCCAAACCAGTTTGTTTTATAATCACAACCCTCCCTAAACCATTTCCCGTGGCTACTTCATTAACCATCAGTCCCTAGTTTGTTTGGCATGCCAACTTAAAGTAAAGAAATCAGGTTGCTTCATTAACCTCCGCAAAACGCTACTTGTACCATTATATAATAACCCTAGGCCTATCCTAAACCATTTCCCGTGGTTTTACACCGGCCACCCCCCCCCCACCCCCACCCCCCCCCCCCCCCCCCCCCACATGACACCAAATACCCTACCAACAGGCCTATAACCATTTCTCGTGTGGCTTCTGCGCCATGTGTAGGAGTGCGTGTGCCGCGGCAGTGAGCCCTTGCGCAAACATGTACGCGACGCGTTACCACGGTAAGATTACGCTGTAGTACGCGCAACGCACAATGTTGTTCAATTCTAGCGGCATTTATGAGCCAAATCTGAGAGGTTTTTTGCTGTTTTTGGAGCCAATTGTTAACCAATTTCAGTGGAATAAACTTTAACACCCTTCCCGTCATCTCCTCTATCTTTCATGCAAATTAGGCGCCACTTTGATCACAACTAAGGGAGAAATAAGGATAACAAACAAACACACAAACAAACACACACACAAACATACACCGTTTCCAGATTTATAGTAAGATAAATATTACTATTTTTAAAATTATTGAATATCTCTTAGTTATAAAAAGTGTTTGTTTCCGTATAAGTATATCTTGCTTGTATCTGAACGATTTAAAATCTTCCTCTCATATGTAAACAAATGTCGCCATTTTCAACTCCTTTCGCGCGCGAACAAAAATCACGTGGCCGATATCTTTACTAGTGAAGATATCAAAAATATGTCACTGTATATTTCTTAGTAAAACACTCGCATCTATTATAATAAATTCCATTATTTTGCTGTGTAGGTGATGACAACGAAACTGCGTCTTTAAATCGAAATGATTGGCCCGACGAATTTGTGATCACATTGAAACCGAGGAGTTACTGGGGCACAATCTACTGCGCTCAAGGCAACGGCACAAAGCAATGTGTTGGATTTGGTCATTATCCTAATTTTCGATCAAATGGAATGTGCCTAGACGTCTATCGTCATTCACCAGTTGAAGAATACATAATTAATTATGTTGAAGTCAAGGTTTTTGTAAATAGTTGTTAGAAACTGGCCAAAAGAACATAAAAATGTAGATCTGGGAGTGATGTTGACTTAGAACTCGAATAACTGAAGTTAAATAAAGCTTTAAGCTACTGATGTACTGTAATGTAGGTATAACCCTGGCAATTGTTTAAATGTAAAATCGTTCATTTTGAAAATTGAGTGATGTTTTTGTATAATAGTTCAAATACGAGACAGGGGACTTTACCGGGATTTCAAAGTCCGAGTCATATTGAAAATGCGAGCCTTTTGAAGACGAGGGCTTTGAAATCCCGTTATAATAGTCATATAGTAATTTACATATTTTAAAAGTCCTAGGACTTTGAAATATCTTAAAGGTAATAATAGTATTTATATTTAAAAAAATTCAATGGTACTTAAAGAGAAAGATAAAAGAACCTCTGACATCAATGGTAAGGTACTATAGTACTTTCCCCCGAATACAAAGTATTGATTAACGTTCATTTCTTTTGTTTTTGGTTCATTTAATGAGTTTGAGAAATGAATTCTCAAACACATTAATAATTAATTCTTGAGCAAAACACAATGAAAATCGTTGTCTTAATAACGCGACAATAAACGTTCATAAATTTAACTCAACTTTCGCGTTCAATATCTCTTTAAATTCGTTTGAGAAACTATATCGTATACTTGAAGCCGTTTATCATAGTGATGTTAAAACACATCAAAGTATGTTACGACTCGGATAGCGCCTCGTTTTTTAACAGACTTTTCGGTGTTTCAATAAAGATTAGGGTTTTAGCTTTTGAATGACACCATTTTTGTATCATTCCAACCAACCAAAAATGACCAAACACGAGCATATTAAAAATTGCCAGTCGCAATCACATTCTTCCACCTTTGTGCATAATTAAAGCAGTACATAACAAAAGAAAAAGCAATTTATCACTATTGCGTCTTGCTAAACGATAAGTTTAAAACTGAAGTGACAACATTTATCACTTCTTTATAAGGTTGTACCGAAGCAAAGGTCGAATACGAGCGCGAAATGTTTGCTGGGAATCGCGAGTAAAAAGAGTAAAAAGTAAATTAAAGATTATTGCAAATTGGTCTAAAAATCCCTCGAGACTAAATTGGATTGGTTTGTCTAATTTTTGACCATTAATTACCTGCAATTCCTAGAAGCCTTTCGCGTTCGTATTCGCCATTTTCGATTTGCTTCGGGACAACCTTCATTGAATTAGCTGTATATATACATGTATATATATGTAACACAAACAAGTAATGTGTTAACCTGTTTAATTTGTTTAAGTAAAGATTAGAGTCAAACAAAATATTAATACAACAATCTAAAGTATTAGTGTAGTAATTTTTTTTTAATCTGCAAGTGATTTTTTCCAAAATTAGATGATGAGTCAGAATAATGCTCCTCTAAGTTACACAGAATGTTGGCAGTCCACCAAACACTTCAACTCACATTAACAGACACATGTATATACACATGTAACAACACATCAGTGAAGTAGAATGTCACTGAATTTATATGATTATTTTATAAATGCTATGCTTGCTCATGCTCCCATCAAGCCAGCTGATGAAAAGGTTCTCAGCAAGTCATTGGACAAGTCAAGTCGCAAGTCAATTAAACAAGTCAAGTCGCAAGTCAATTGGACAAGTCAAGTCAACAAGTCAACCAGCACAGCGTCAACAAGCAATGCAAGTCTGCAGGTCATCAGTCAACAATTTCAGTTTTATTAAAAGGAAGGAAGAGGAATAATGAGCATAGCAAATTGTGTTTAAAGTTAAAACAGAGCAGTGTATCCGTACGAAAACCGCGGCTCTGAGTTTTGTCAAAAAGACCTTTGTTTTAAACCAAATGTAATAGAAGAAATCAACAGCAAAAACATTAAAAAAAACTGTTTTATTAAAAAAAAACATATTTTAACTTTGAATGTTATTTGTAAACCTATTGTTCTTCCACACGCAAGCAAAGCAAGACTCTTGTTTTGTCCTGTTGATTTCTAACTATATTTGAGAGTTTATTGTTATAGAGTTACTGTTTGAACATGTTAAAGCTGTAATTTAAATATTTGTCATTGAAGACAACTGTAAGAGACTGACTTTACCTGGAACAATTGAAACGTTGGATTTGAACATTCATTTGAACATTTTGAATGGACTACAGCAAATTGGACAATATAATTGTTATTCTATTATTTATATGAAAAGGGAGATGTTGTGTTTGTACTTTTAATGATATTGGTCACCACCCAGGATATCATAGTATCGTAAAGTATATGTAACCCCAGGTCTATAATAAATTCGGGTTTGTCAAGATATCGAATAGCAATCAGAACCGGTGTCTAAAGGTCTTCTCATTTGACTCTAGGTTATATGTTAACTAAATATAAGAAGAGTCTCCAGCACCCCAGAAGAAGCCGACTTGTCCAAAGTAAGATATATCCAGCGATGAGTTTCTAATAGCAATGCCTAAAACGATACAACAAATCTTCTCGATTGTTTCGAGCAAAGGCTCTTCGTCAGGAGGTTAAGGGCCTTTACTCGAAAAGAAGATTTGTTGTATCTTTTTAGGCATTGCTATTACAAACTCATCGCTGGATATATCTACGAAGAACATTGCCTACACTGGATCCCCACGCTCAGTAGGGGTTGTCAAACGCCAAACTGTAGCCATTATGGCGAAAACTTCGAGTCTTGAGTTCCATTTCATTTTCAGCTTCGCGCTGTCGCTGCTTCTCCGACTTCAGCGTCTTCAAATGTCGTCGCCGTCGTCGGCACATCATGATTGCAAACGTCAGCAGAACCAACAGCAATAAACCTGACAACGGTAAAGTTTATGTATGGTAGAGTGGACAGGAAACTGGTATAACGTGGGCTGCTTTCAGTCCTTTGATTTGCTAAACCAATTTTTAATGGAATGGGCAGCTTCAATACACGACTTCGACGTACCGAGCTACAAGGGGACTGGGGGTGAATTTAGGGGTGAAATGTTTTTTAGAACTGCCATAGTTTCAGAATAGCTTCTTTTTACGACTTAGTTACCATCTCATTTGCTACTAAAAACCGTTCCGAAATCGAACATAAAGATAATTCGGAGTCCAAACACATGATTATAAAGGCGCGTACACTCTCAGAAAAAAAGGTTCGACTTAGAACCCTTTTTGTCCTCTATTTAGAACCCTAAGAGCTCTTAAGGTTCTATGAAGAACCATAAAAGGTTCTTTAAAGAACCCTAAAATTGTAAGTAGGCCTAAAGTAGGCCTAGGGACAATTTCTTTTGCTAAAGAACCTTTTTTGGTTCCTAAAAAGAACCCCATGGGTTCTTTCTTGAGAACTTAAAAAGGTTCTTTAGCCAAAAAAACGGTTCTTTGTAGAACCTTAGGCAGTGAAGAACCTTTTCAGGAACCCTAGTGAAGAACCCCTTGGGGTTCTTGAAAAATATTATCATAGCCAAGAAAATGGTTTTGTAAACCAAAAAAGGTTAAGTACTTGGTAATACTGCTTTTCACTTGTTAAACTTTGCGATGAATCTCTGAAGAAAGTCCCTAGGCCTACTTTAGGCCTACTTACAATTTTAGGGTTCTTTAAAGAACCTTGTATGGTTCTTCATAGAACCTTAAGAGCTCTTGGGGTTCTAAATAGAGGACAAAAAAGGTTCTAAGTCGAACCTTTTTTTCTGAGAGTGTATGGCAGGTATAATGCACAATAGAAGGAAAAAGTAGGTTTTTTTTCGCCGAAAAACCTTGTTTTTCGGCCAATAAACTAGGTTTTTCAAATACCGTGCTTATCGAATCGATAAACCTGTTTTTTTTTCAAATAGGAAAACCTGGTTTATCAAATTCGATAAGTACGATTTTTGAAAAACCTGGTTTTTCATTCGAAAAAAACACGTTTTTCGGTCGATATACCAGGTTTTTCAAATACCGTGCTTATCGAATCGATAAACCTGGTTTTTCAAATCGAAAAACCTGGTTTATCATATTCGTTGAGCATGATTTTTGAAAAACCAGGTTTTTGATCGATAAACCAGGTTTTTCGGCCGATAAATCAAGTTTTTCAAAGAACTTTGCTTTTCAAATCGAGAAACTTGGTATTTCGAATCGAAAAACCAGGTTTATCGATCAAAAAACCTGGTTTATCGCCGAAAAATCAGGTTTTTTCTCTTTCATTGTGCAAAATACGTGCCATAGGCGCCTATTCGATTCCCCCATAGACTCACCTCCAGTCCAGAAGCCTGTTGACAGAAGAAGAGAGAAGAAAGAAGAACGGTTCTTTGCCACATTTTGAGACCAAACACGATATACTCTGGACAAGATTTGACCATTTTTATACTAATTAGCTAATTTGCATATAACTCAAACAGAAGGGACCAATGCAATAATAAATCGACAAAGATTTGTTGCTTTTGAAATTTGCCACATTTTGAGACCAAACACGATATTTTGTTGTAGTTCTCATCTCTATAATTTCAAAGTGGAGTTATGCCCCCTTTTTAGTTCTAAGGCAAATAGCGCCCAATTGGATGCAAATCCAAAATTTTGTTATCACCATGTAAAAGCCATTGTTGTAATATTTCATTTGATGTAGGCCTCATCTCTATATGTTGTGGCAAAATGGAGTTATGCCCCTTTTTCAGTTCTAAAGCAAATTTGCGCCCAATTGGGCGTGAAATTCAAAATTTGGTAATCACCATGTGAAAGCCCTTGTTACATGCTTTCATTTGATGTGCCAGCCCCTTCTCTGCTCCCCCTTCTTGCATTTCCATTGCATATACACACTTCCTGCAAATACACTGCACTCTTTTTAAAAAGACAATTCGTGTTTATTCTTCAAAATGTACATTTCATTTGTCTATACGAACCCTGGGGATTCCCCGGGGGTGGGGTAACGATCTACCTTCATTTGACACAACAATGACTTGGTCTTTCCCGTCTCTTAATAGTGCATTTGCAATGCATACTGGGAGAACTGATTGTCGTTTGTATATTAAATGCAAAAGATGTCAAATATGTACAAAGTTTAGCTTATAATCCCACAATGCAACAGGAAAATGGAAAATATTTTGGACAATTTTTATGCTAATAAGCTAATTTGCATATAACTCCAGAAGGAAGGGTCCAATTGGGTCAAACACATTTTAGGGTCTTTAGAATGTCACAAGGAATGCATATGCAAAAGAAGGATCACTCTACCATGCTTGCTTATCTTGGGAGACAAAAATTGTTGAAGATATGTGGTTTTAAACCAGAAGTGACCAGAAGTGACCCCTTAATGACCTTTGACCCAAAATCTAAAAATACCACATATACCACATTGGGTAACAACAATGCATATGTGGAAGTAGGGTCACTCTACTATGCTTACTTTTGGAGATAATTGTTTTTAAAGGAATTTGGTTTTAGACCGAAAGTGACCCCTTAATGACGTTTGACCCCAATTCTGTGAAGACCCCATATGCGCAGTGGGTCAGTGTTTCTACTGACCAAGTTTGGTTGAAATCGGACTAAGCGTCTGGGAGAAAAAGCATTTTTTTGATATTTCGATTTTTTTCTCCCTCTAATGACCCCTAATGACCTTTGACCCCAATTCTGTAAAGACCCCATATGTGCAGTTGGCCTGACCAAGTTTGATTGAAATCGGACAAAGCATCCGGAGAAGAAGCAGGTTGACAGAAGAGAGAAGAAAGAACCTTACAAAAACAGGACCAGTCGGCGACTGCCGACTGGTAAGAACTAGACAAGACAAAACTGCTCAGAGAGCACAAACATTAGCCACCGCTATATTACTCAAAAACTAATATTTCAATTTTAAAAATAAAGAACATATTCGTGTTTGTCGTGGAATTTCCAACAATTGGATGACAAACTCGATATACTTTGGACGAGATTTGATCTTTGACCCCTAAAATGACCTTTGACCTCTAAAATATTTTTAACTTCTTTAAAATGTCAAAAGGATCATCCCTGTGAAATTTGAGCTCAATCAGACCATGTTGAAAATCTGACATTTTACCCCTAAAATGACCTTTGACATTTGACCTATGACCTATTAAGTACTTAAACTTCTTTAGAATGTCACAAGAATTGTTCCTATGACATTTGAGCTCAATCGGACCATGTTGAAAATCTGACCTTTAACCCCTAAAATGACCTTTGACCATTTACATATGACCTCCAAAGTATTTTTAACTTCTATGGAATGGCACAAGGATCATTCCTGTGAAGTTTTAGCTCAATCGGACCATGTTGAAAATCTGACTTTTTACCCCTAAAATGACCTTTGACCTTTGACCCTAAAGTAGTTTAACTTCCTTAGAATGTCACAAGGATCATTCCTGTGAAATTGGAGCTCAATCGTATCATATTGAAATTTGACATTTGACCCCTAAAATGACCTTTGACATTTGACCACCATTTTTACGTCTTTAGAATATCACAAGGATCAATCCTGTTGAATATGAGATCAATCAGACCATTGTAAAGTGGTTTTATGAAATTTTGATCTTTGACCCCTTTTTCCCCCCCAAATGACCCCTTAGATGACCACTGATCGGGTCAAAACTATTTTAGAGGCTTTAGAATGTCACAAGAATCATTCCTGTGAAATTTGAGGTCATTCAGACCATTTTAAAAATTTGACCTTTTGACCCCTAAATGACCTTTGACCCCAATTCTGTGAACACCCTCTATGGGGCATGGGTCAGTGGTTCTACTGACAAAGCATCGTCACTGTGCTATGTTATTTGTAGGAGAAAGTTTTTTCGATATTTCGAATTTGACCTCTAATGACCCCTACGTAACCATTGACCCCAATCTGTGAACACCTCATAAATGCATTTGTCAATGGAACACCACATAGACAGACACTGGCTTGTGACAATCCATGAGTGCAACGGACGAGACTGTACTATGTTATTGTAGGAGAAGATGCGTTTTTTTTCGATATTTCGAATATGACCTTTAATGACCCCTAAGTGAACACCCCTTATGTCCCCGGGTCAGTGGTTCTACTGACCTAGTATGATTGAAATCGGCCCAAGCATCTGGGAGAAGAAGCATTTTGAAAGGTTGACAGAAACATCTGCTCATCTCTGCATATGTACAAGACCCAGCAAGCCTTCGGCTGACTGGGTAAAGAGGAGAGGCATGTCGGCTGCTACGCTGTGCATACCTGTTGAATTTGATGGAATTGAGTCTTTTAGTTCAAAATAACCTCTTGCTGACCTTTGATCAAGAGTCCGTTCATAACACATGGGCAGCCGACTATGTGGAATACATTAACACAGGTTACATGACCATGTTATGCGATTAAGGGGAAAAACAATATTTTCATGTGAATACAAGTGACCCTTAATCTAAAAATACCCTGTATACGCTAGGTAATAACAATGCATATGTGAATGCAAGGTCACTGTACTATGCTAATTTTGGGAGAAAAAAATTGAAGATATTTAGTTTTAAACAATTTTAATCGAAAGAGACCCCTTAACCCTTACGAGAACATCCAATCCCCATACAAAAAACCATCCTTACTTTATTAACGATTTTTTTTATAAAACTTCAAGTCCGACAGTGTTATACATTTAAACACAGCTTAGAATGTTGAGCTGAACTTGACAATGGTTTCAAGGTCAACTGAAAATCACCCAATCGTGCAAGGTCATGAATATTCATGAATTGAAAAAAACCCGTTTTTTTCGTACGAAAAGCATTTATTCTTTCGAGGTCAAGGTCAATCTTGTTTTGAATTTCATTATTTATTATTTCTGTATGTTTGGCATACGAAACAATGAAAAAAGTTACCAATTATGTTTTTTTTCACCGATTGACCTAATTGATTGACTTATGATTACCTTTGACCCTAAATCTAAAAATATCTGATATATATTGGATAACAACAATGCAAATAGGAATGTAAGGTCACTCTAATATGTTTTTTTAGATACAATTTGTTGAAGGTATTTGCTAGCTAATCAGAAACACAGCAAAACAGAATATTAGCCAGCTTGCTGGCTAATGTAAGAAAAGACAAGTACAAAAGTGATAAGACCAAGGGTAAGTGAACATGTTCTTTGTTAATGTGTTTGAGGGTCTGTCGTTAATATTTTACTTATTAAATATGGGAGTCGCTTCACAGAATGGTTTCACGCCAGTAGGCCTATATAATTTTTATTTTATGCGTACCACAATCAAGCCTTAATCCCTTCAGCACATCTTGTGTTAAGGCCAGGATTTACTGTGGTACGTTGAATAAAACTTGGTCAAAACGAATGTGCTTTCTATTACATTCATTGATTTTTATCTTTTGAGTTTTCGAACGCACTTGATCCTTTCATTCAAATACCCGCAAATCGTTGTCACCTTGCCTACTGTACCATATGCTCTATCATGTCTATGGTGACATTCAAACCCTGGAATTGTCTATTGGGTTATCTCCGACTTACAACTATTTTAAAATATAAACTCTTCTCCCCTGCCTCTCAACCCGCACAAAAGAATACGGGTTAGCCACTTTGGAAAATGAATATGCAATAGGAAACTACCTTGCGTCCAGCTTTAAATATTAGGCCATTATATTGATCTCAAATCACAGTAGGTCTAAGCATAATCCACATATCTTAATATTTCACCATATTGCGAAATACTAAATAGCACAGTCCATAGGCCTCTTGTGGCAACGCTACCACCTTATGATGAGCGTGTTTCCAAACAGTCCATAAGTCAACAACACATGTTACTCATTTAAATATCGATTCAATATGTAAATAAGTATTGAAACTTGCATGTTTTTCTTCATTCATTTAGGAATATGATCATAATAGGTGTAAACCACAATTTAATAAAAAAAACCTTGCATATTGGCATTAATTATTGACTCATCAATCAATATGTAAATGAGTAACATTAGGTTGTGGACTTAACACGATTTGGAAACAAGCTCTTCATAGGGCATATACAAACCTATTTTTGTACAGGGTTTAAATAACAACTGCAACTATTATAAAGCGATAATTTTATCTCTATCAGTTGCAAATATTATGCGCCCTTGGCAATGCATTCTGTGAAGATTAAACTCTATAAAGTGTAACTCCAACATTATAATCTATACAAATACTATCTAGAACCACTGCATTCTACATTACATACATTTATATTAACTGAGGTTACACGTTGTGCTCCAGGAGCACAGTTCATAAAGGGGTTACAATAGGGTGTGGGCTTCAATATTGGCAAGTTTTCTTATTTTGCTATATTTTACTCAAATCAGTTGACAATAACACAGTCATTGATTGTGAGCAACGACTATGGTACTATACAGACTAAATGAACTTATACATGGTCGATATCGATGGTGGATTTTGAAATATCGATTTTGAAACACCGAGAGACATTGTTACACGCATTCAAACTGTCGTATTTTTACAAATACCTCATTAGAGATATTAAATTTAAGTAGCGTTGTTGTCTACTGTCTTTTGGCATTAATTGCCGACGCCCAGACAAGAATTTTCGCTATTCCGTTTTCAGAAATGATTGTTAATGCAATAATACGCGTAAAACCCTCAAATTTCATGAACATGTACTTATAAATAGTGTCTTGTAAAGAAATCAAAAACACAAATTTTACCGTTACCTGGCGGAAAAGACTTCTAAACATGTTCATAACTTGTGTGTTAAAGGATTTTTCTTTGCCATTCTCCTGGATTGAAAATCAGCAAAAATATATCGATTTTTGTGGAAATTGGCCCAAATATCATACGGAACAATAAATGTCCAAAATAAAAATATATTTGGGCAGAGTGACCCATGTCATCACTTGCATATATAGTTTTGAGCATATCATGTTTCTTACTTTCCTGTGAGCCTACTTTTGATTTAACCCTATCGTTACCCCTTAACAAAATCTTAATTTTGCTCTTAGATTTCTTTAGTTTTTGGTGCTTGCATTCTAAAGTGGATACACACTTAGGCCTAAGCAATGTTTTGGCCACGATTTTTGAAACGGTAAAAATTATTTTCACTTTTTTGCGGGAATATGATTGTCTTTAGTGCACACATTATTATATGGTGCAGCTTTCATTGAAAAATTAATATGGGAAAGTGGTTTCCTAAACGTTTGAGCGTCCGTTACAAAAAAAAGAAAGAAAAGTTGTGACATGTGCTATTTGCTGTTACGTCTGGTTTGAAATCTCATTCGTCGCGTTTAATTGGGGTGATTCACACAGATTCAAGTCATTCGAGAGATTCATGAGAGTATAGCACAAACGATAATCCTTTCTTTTTATACATTAGGAACATTTCTACATGTTGCGCTCCCCATTTTCTATTCTATATCTATTAAATTCCCTCATTCCGTCATCGGTCATTGATACACCTGCAAAAATATGTATCAACTTCATGTGTATTTAAACTAATTTAACATTAAGGATGCACGAAAGGTAATTTTGGCGGGACATTTTCTTTCTAAGCCCCTTTCATATATTTTAAAGCTGACAAGTATTTAAAGGTATATATTTTTGGAATGGAAATGATGCAAGGAATGCAACTGCATTTTTAGAATTTAGCACAAATCCCGTATTGTTGAAACAATTTCAAATTCCTTTTACTCCTGGCTCTAGGGGGGAGTTCGTGGCCATCTCAAATGTACAAAGTTACCCATGATTTTATTGAACAATGTTCAAAAAAATCCAGACTCTGATATTGAAAATGATGTGATGAACTTAATGAATCACCTAGATTTAATATAACTGATGCAGATTTTAAGAAATATGATGATATGGTTTTTAATCCCCTACGATTTGATTCCAACACATTAAGTAAGGGCTACAATGATGTAACACGTAATAATGATGGTACCCATAAGTGTTCTTATTTAATACCCGAACAGTTCCGCTCAGGTAAAAATGATAGTTGTGGACAAATTAACTTATTTTAATAAGTTAATTTGATCTCAAATAGTAAAAATGTTAATATCAGAAGCTTATCAAAAAATGTTGACTCACTAAAAGAATGTATGAAATCGTTAGACTGTGACTTTACAGTAATTGGAGTTTCTGAAACACATTTAAAAGATAAACCAAATGATATTTACAATATTGATGGATACAACATTGAATATACTAACAGAGTTGGTCGGGAAAAAGGTGGTGTCTGTATGTATATATCTGATAAAATCAAATATAAGCTGCGAACAGATTTGTGTCAAGCTAACAAAAGCTTTGAATCATGCTTCATTGAAATTGAATGTATAAACAAGAATGTTGTTGTTGGTGTTATATACAGATCTCACACTCCCATTGATTATTTTATCAAAGAAGTTGAATTCATTTACAGAAATATTAGCTCAGCAAACAATGTGTTCTATGTTATGGGTGATTTTAATATCGATTTGTTGAAAGTCGATACAGATAGGCCCACTCATGATTATCTCGAGTTCATTTATTCTCATTCAATGTTGCCAACCATTTACAAACCAACACGGATTACTGCTACCTCAGCTACGTGTATTGATAACATACTTACAAATAATCAAGATGTTATTCAAACATCTATATTAGTTACTGACATCAGTGATCATTTTCCAACCATTTTATCAACCAATCTAGATATTGTAAATCCGAAAAAGTGTAACAAAAAGTTTGTTTATAAAAGGAATCATAGTGATGGCAATGTAAGTTATCTAAAACAAAGGTTATCAAACGTTAAATGGAATGAAATTCTTGACAATAATGATGTTAATGATGATTATGATAAACTTGTTGATACTTTTAGTACAATATATGATGAATGTGTACCGCTCAAAAAATGTACTTTCACGAGAAAAAAAGATCCTATATCACCATGGATTACCAAAGGTCTGCTTAAAAGCATCAATAAGAAAAATAAGTTGTATAGACAATACCTCAAGGTTTCATCTGATGGTAATTTACAAAAGTTCAAAACCTATAAAAACAAGTTGAATATGCTTTTACGAAAATCTAAACGGATGCATTTCTTTACGAAATTTGACAAATCTAAAAATGACATGAAACAAACGTGGAAAGACATAAATGGTATTATTGGTAAAGGTCGAAAACAGAAATCACAGTGTAAATTTAAAGACGTTAGTGGTAACATCGTTACTAATTCTCAGGATATCTCTAACCATTTTAATGACTTCTTTGTCAACGTAGGCCCTAAATTAGCATCAAATATTCAAAATACAGGCAAAAACTATCACGAATATCTTCATGACATGAATTCTAGTTGTATGTATATGAAACCAATTGTTGATATAGATATTATAAAGATAATTGACAAATTTAACCCAAATAAAAGTGCTGGTAACGACAATATTGGAAATTTCATTATCAAAAAAGTGAGCAATGAAATTGCTCGGCCACTTACAAGTATTTTTAATTTATCATTGTTAACAGGTATAGTTCCAGATAAATTTAAAACAGCAAAAGTAATTCCAATTTACAAAAAGGCTGATCATGAAATGTTCTCAAACTATCGTCCAGTTTCGCTTTTACCATGTTTCTCCAAAATTCTCGAGAGACTTGTATTTAACAGATGCATTGACTTCATAAATACTCACGAAATCCTTAATGAAAAACAATTTGGTTTTCGCTCCAAACATTCAACCTACATGGCTATTGCTCAACTGGTAGATAAAATCAACACTGCCGTCGAAAATAATGAAACTACAATAGGAATATTCTTAGATTTATCAAAAGCATTTGATACTATTGATCATAAAATACTTCTTCATAAATTGGAACATTATGGATTTCGTGGTGTAGTACTTGAATGGTTTGAGAGCTACTTAAGCAATAGAACTCAAAGTGTTTCTTATGATAACTGTAATTCTGACTTTAAAAGTATTGTATGTGGTGTTCCACAGGGATCCATATTGGGCCCTTTGCTTTTCATATTGTATGTTAATGATATAACATATACTTCAAATGTACTTGATTTCATATTGTTTGCTGATGACACTACTATTCTTTACTCACACAAGGACACCAATAGCAAAATAAATGTAATAAATGAAGATTTGAATGAAGTAAGCAATTGGTTTAAAGCCAACAAATTATCAGTTAATGCTAGCAAAACGAATTATATGATTTTAGGTACACCTCATATGACATCAACAAAAATGCGAGAAGATTTTAATGTTACTTTAAATAATATTACACTAGAAAGAGTAAAATGTACTAAGTTTTTAGGCGTATTAATTGACGAATGTCTTACATGGAAAAACCACATTGATTGCATATCGAAAACAGTTTCAAGAAATATTGGTGTCATGAACAAACTTAAGCATTCTATTCCAGCACGTATATTACACTCGTTATATTGTACTTTAATTTTACCTTATCTCAGCTATGGAATACTTATATGGGGCAAAACTTGTAAATCATATCTAGACAAACTTGTTAAACTGCAAAAATGGGCAATTAGAACCATCTCTAATAGTCACTATAGGAGTCACACAGCACCTTTATTTGCTAAGTATAATTTTCTTACAATAACCGATATGTACACAATGGAACTTGGGGTATTCATGTTTAAATATTCCATAAATGATCTACCCAGAGCTTTTAAAACCTTCTTTTCAAAGCGTTCAGATGTTCACAACTACCCAACAAGACATGGCAATGATTTTAACATGACAAATAACAAAAAGACTTTCCCCGACCGTGCTATTCGAACCAATGGTCCAATTCTCTGGAATTCACTTCCCGAAAACATGAAACAATCCAAATCGTTAAAGCATTTCCGAACCCAGTTAAAGCAAAACCTTATCCAAAATTACGAGTAATCCTCTTGTATTTGAGCCCGTCCTTGTTCTGTCTTGTATAATGGTGTTGTGGGTTTCTTATTGTTTATTGTAGTATAAAATGTTTGTTTATGTACTGCTTGTTTTAAGGGGTAGACCATAAACGGGCCTCATTGGCTTTCCAGTCTACTCCTCCATATTGAATAAAGTCAAGGATGCACCAAAGAAAAAGAGGTAGGGAAGAGGAAAAAGGTTCTCTACACTGATTCTTTTTCATTTCAGATTTATATAATTCTTATTACAAACATAATTAATGTTGAACATAACATTTATTTAGATACCGCTCGTTTCGGGCCACATAAGAAATCGAACCTTTTGAAAAAAAAGAATACAAATCTAACTGAACTCTTAATGTTATAGTTTGGATTGTCTAATTTTGACCAAAACAATAAGAATACAAAAATAGGTAAAGGAATAAAGGCTCGAAAATCTTATTTATAATATTCATGCTTGTAAATGTTTTAAATAGAGAAGATCAATCGAGAATTAAAAAGTGTGACGGGCTAATTGAGAGCGGGCGTTAATATAAAGAAAAAAATGATATTTAGAAAATCATTTTTGCAAGTGGGAAAATAATAGTGGTTCTAACTTGATTTTTTTTATCACGGTTAGAAAATCGTCGTTCTAACTTCTATTAAAACTTCATAGAAATTATGACGGATAGAAAAACCTAGTTCTAACATCTAACTTCTAAACTCCGTTTAATAGGTCAAAAGGGGTCGGGCGACCCCGATTTTTTGTTATCACGGTTAGAAAATCTTCGTTCTAACTTCTAACTCCCAAAAGGAAAAATCGAGTTCTAACTTCTAACCTGCCTTAAATAGGCCAATAGAGGGCGGGAGAGACTTGAGCAAAATATCACATTCCAACATGTAACATCTAAAATATTACCACGGTTAGAAAAACTGAGTTCTAACTTCTAACCTGCCCTAAATAGGCCAACATAGGGCGGGCGACACTTGAAAATTACTCCCCGGTGCGGACATATAACTGTATCGTGCAGTAATTGACAAGGCTATGCTACATTTTACAGTGATAATTGAAAATACACGTGACTGTCCATAGGCGTGGCAATGATGCATTTAGTTTGACATTCAAGGTGACGGGAAACGTTTATGTGGATTTGTCCTTGTCTGTTAGACTTTTGAGTTCATCCGGACACAGGATTCATGTTCTATTTAATAATAGCTGAGCTGTAATAAAGTACATCCGTACACAGGATTCATGCTCCATATTACATCGGCTTTAAATTGTCGAACACGCGACAACGTAACAAAATGTACATTGGTGTCATTGACAGAATTTGCATTGGTATCATTAACTGTCTAACAAAAATGGGACAAGCACTATTAATATAATCGCGTGTTCTGAATACACAGTGTCTGACTACCCCAATCCAGTGTCCGCTCGCTGCCGTGGGACTGCAAAAGAATAGGCATGTATTGCCCCATTAGGATATTAAAAGTGTGCATGTACTATTTTGAAGATTCTATCTTTTTCTGAAGTCAAATAACAACAGTAGCATTAATTTCACGTTATTTGTTTATGAACAACAAAGAAAAGAAAAACAGGTTTGCTAAAGGGCCAAAAGTGAAAGGTATAGACATATTTTCTCACCCAGCGTACCTCAACGGTTGAGTATTTATGTACCTATGTATATGCTATGTACAGGTAACGCTCGGGTTAAGTTGTTACATAAATTGCCCCGTATAGTGTGGGGAGCTATTTGAAAATGTGAAAACGCTTTCTCTGGAGTAAAATGTTAAAAATATGTACAATCCTGTAAGAGCAAATTCATTAAACATTGTGCAGATTTTTACATTGAAAATCCGAAAAACATCCCTTAAACTTGTTTAATTTATACAAAACATGAAATCACTCAAATATTACGAGCTAGTTGTCCCTCCCCATGAAATCGAATAAACAAATAAGCATTAATAACTCTAAACTTGGTCAAGTTAAGGCCGAGTTAACCACTAGTCGAGATAAAGACGTGATAAAGGTACAGTTAGTGTTACATTTTACCACGCCCTTGGACCTACCGCTTAGTGTTATATATCAAATTAAAGCTTAGGTCAAGACATTTCAGAAAATGGATGTTATTTTGATCTGGTTGCCATGGTTACCATGCAAGGCCTCTGATTGGCTAAACACGGGAGCAAACGTAACTAGAAAACGAAATGTTGCATATACACCATACTTGAGTAGACGATGTATCGGTATAACCGGGTGAGAAAAACAATCAAATACATAAGAAATTACGTTGACCTTGACATTTTGATGATTTATGATGTGCAATTAATTATTTCAATATTTTAATAAATAAATGTCATCAAATGTTACGATCATTTGATGCTAAAAAATGCTAAAAATCGCAGGGTGAGCGTTTTTACATACAAATGTATACAAAACACCACCGTTGAGACACCCGACACTTAATTGACCATGAACCGAAAATCCAATTTACCTCAAACAAAAAGCATTTTAAAGCAGAGAGTAAGCAGTTTTCTACTGTGCTTATATCTCATTTTTGTCCGAAACACTGTTTATATCTGACCAACCTAGACAACCCCCCCTTAACTCGACTGATTTACCACTGAATAAAAATTCCATTGAAATGGAATGGGGGCGATCCAAGAGAAATAAGCATGTTTTGTAACCAAACATCTGTTTCATACCAAAATACCAGGGAAAAGTGTGTATGTATTTTCTATAATTCAAACCAAAAAAGAATCAAAACACCGCAGTCTAAAAATAGTACAGGAAACCAATAAAGTTGATTTGTGTGCATGGAGGGGGAGGGGGGGGGGGGGGGGGGGGTACAGTCTGAAGAACAATCTAGGTATATATGACCTTGGTCAAACAAGATAAGCTAGTCAAACAAGATAAGCTATTATGTCTCTCTGTTGGGAGTAGCACATCTCTAATCAACTAAACAAATATAGCTTTGACTCCAGCACAGACTGCGGGTACTGTTGAAATAAACTGGTAAAAAAGGTACATGTAATTTACAAAGACTACAAACATGGCGACCCCCACTTATGTCTAGAAAGACCAAAATGTGTAAGTTTTTGCAATCTCATGCTATAAGGGTGGCTTCGCCCCAAAAAAACTCCACCTAGGGAGTAGAGTTAACTGCATGTGTGGACAGATTCATGTACCACCTAAACACATACTATGAAGTTTGATTATCATTATACATTGATATGTTCAAGAATGTCACTATCTGAAATGCCATAATTTTAGCGATATAAATCGTTAATCATTTTACAAACCTACCATGGTCTGCATGTCGGTGACCATCCAATACTGCAGTGTGTTCTGGTTATTTAGGAAATTGTAATACACGTGTGGATGCGAGCTCAGTACTAATCAAAGGATGAGGTCGTGATACAAATTAAACTAAATGATGATAATAAATTGGCCATCAACTATAATAATCCCGCGGCAGACCTAGATCGCTGCATATAGCAGGTATTAACGGGTGCTTCTTATCTCTTTAGTTATATAAGTCTCAGTTGTAAAGAAATAGCTGCCATGTTGTCGGGAATAATAACTGTATTCTAGATTTTCAGAAAGAAGACATGCCTGCTCCATAATATGTAGACCAATTTGGTAATACGGTTCATGCAATAAAACGGATATGCACCGATTCAATTGAATGCAGATTAGGCCGGGGCAATTCCCCCTTTGTAGTCCGTAGCTAGGGGCTACAAGGATAACTTCTGTTTGGGGTTTGAAATCCCAATATTCAATCACGTATTCTGAATACCTCACTACAGGGTGAATCAAAAAACATTGTGCACGATTTGAAACGACCATTTGACCTTGATGCGTGCATTGAACCATGGCGTTTCTGTTGTTTGTATAAAGCGTTGTTAATCTAGTTTATCCTCCATAAAAAATGAAAGTGATCGACTGAAAAAGAAGCAAACTGCGCCACGTTTTGTAAACTGTCCGCGTTTTTCGCCATTCCTATCCTCCAATTCTTAAGGTTGACTGGTGATGCAGGTATTCAGATTTGTCTTTTCATTTGACACTTTGGTATCAGAAGATTAACTGTTTATCCCAAAGTTAAAGAATAAATATTTCAGGAACATTTTGACAATTGATTTGATTATAATGACCTTTTTAGCAAAACCAATGTACTGTGTATGTACTGTGTGTAAATCCCATAGGAATAGCGAAACACACAGTCAGCTTACAAAACGTATCACAATTTGCTTATTTACCAGCCGATTATTTTCATATTTTGGGAGGATAAACTAGATTAATAACGCATTATACATCTACAAAATATTCCATGGTTCAATGCACGCATTAAGGTCAAATGGCCGTTTCAAATCGTGGACAATGTATTTTGATTCACCCTGTATAGTCCCAATTAAACAGCAAAGACCTTTGCGGTGTTCTTGTCAAGGATAGCGTGTCATTAAATCTAGGCCGACAAAAAAGGAGTTATCTTCAGGATACCAACATTGCCTCGGGAACCACATCCCTCGCCACATCCTCGGTACGTGCAAGAAGAGACAGGCTATGACAATAGCTGCTAAACATAACTCTCTGTTCGAGTCCACCTCGTAGGTAATCTCGGCATGATGTGATCGTGGGGATGATGATGAAATGCTTTGATATTAATAAAGGGGGCGATCAAATGAAAAATAACAGAGGACAGTTAGCCTGAGTTAGGTATAGCTGGTGTTTTGTAGCAGATGAGCAGTATTAATATATCAAAGGGTGGTGGTTGAACTGCGGGACGTGTTTTGTATAATAATTTGAAGTATCAGAAACGAATGTCACATAAATGACTCGTCGCATCAATCGTCATCATGATCAGTTCACAAGATAATTATTCAGAAGAGTCATTATTTCGAAATAACCGTAAAGGTCGTTATTTCGAAGGGTCGTTATTCGTTATCGGCAGGGGTGTCAGGGTAGGGCTACCGTTTACTCATGGGTGTCAGTGTTCAAAGGGTTAAAACTTATGATAGACACGTCATGATAATATGTTGGTGCTTATAACAGCAGGACACACACACACCCCCACCCCGTGGAACTAGTGCAAACTTCCCTGTATGTAATTTCATAATGGTAATTTCCAGTGTGGAGAGCGTTTTACATGCATGTAGTATTAGTTTTATAACAGCTCTTCCGTCACCTAACCCATACTGCATACATGTATGTAGGCCTATGACTACATCAATATATATTAACTATCTATTCAGTCACACTAAAACAATATGTAAATGTGTATTGATTTCCTTATTTTATAGACTATGGCACGTGCGTCCTACAGGTGCTTAGTTTTTACCTGTTGTACTCCCCGTCGTGGGGGAACCAAAATGTATTACCAAAAGATGGCGAATACATTCCTAAAGACAAATTCAACTTATCCCACGTTAGTAGGTCACCCTTTAAATATTATATCCTAAAGTTTGACTAAAAACCCTGTATAATTAAATGGGGACTTTCCAAAGTCTGCCAAAAGAGGGCGCTATTTTATTCATTACCCATAGCAATTCTAGCATACTAAATAAGTTATTCTACATGGACAACCAATACATCTGTATGAACATACAATGTATTACTAAATATGATCACTAGTTCCATCATGTTTTGCGATATTTTTGATATATTAGGCCTAAAAAGACTTAACTTTATGGTATACATTAATATTTTAAAGAACCAAGCACATTTCATGATTATGATTGTAGAACATGCCATTCAAATATACCATTATGCAATGAGAAATGGCCGAATTATTAACTTCATGTAATACAGAAATCAAGGTTTGCTAAAAATAATAGTTTATACAGGCCTGAATAGATACTTAAAAATACTAGAGAAATATGGATGAGGGACTCAAACAACAACAAAAAACATTCAGAAAATAATTTGCCTAGGCCTACAATGACAATGGCAACAACATGTTTACTATATTACTTACCAAATTACATTAAGTTGCATGTCTGTAAATAATAAACTAAGATTAACTTCTTGATCATGGTTGAATTTGATTTTCATTTCTACTTTTCCCACATCTCTATGTTGCACCTTTTAAACAAGTCATCATTCAGACAGACGACTGTATAGGCCTACCTTACAGGCCCTGTACAGGTACTGCATGTGCTTGAGCCAATGCAATTTAGACAGATTGAAAGATGAACTTATTACAGTAGTAAAATAAGTAAATGCAAACTATATTTAGGTATACACATTGTTTTTGAGTGAATAGATAATAAACCAGCAAGTTTCTACTGGTAATAGTAATGACTTTATTCTTAGTTTCCCGTCACATTTGTTCTTGTTAGGGACGAGGTGACTCTTCATTATTCATTATTTATTATTAGTCAGTTTCATTATTGTCCAAGATGCTTGATGCAAGTGGGTGTAAAACTTGGATATATTAATAAAACACTTTTTAAGGCACATTTTTATCAATTAAATCCTTTTTTGTTGTGTGTAAAAACGGCAAAAAGTGTTAACTATTCCAAGTACCTGATAAAAACGTCAGAAACATGATGTGGTATTAATGCTAACTAGTTCATTATTAGCCATACGATGTAACCACACTGTCCATTAAACTGGTATGAACTCTATAAGGCATTTAAGAAAATAGTGCCCTCTTATGGTAGAATTAGGAAATTCCCCATTCAAATATACAGGGCTTTTTGTCAAACCTTTCGGATGGAATTACTCATTTAAATGGTCATCTACGAACGTGGGATAAGGTGAATTTGTATTTAGGAATGTATTTGCCATATTTTGGTAATATCATCTTTCAATCAGCCTAAATTGCATTGACTAAAGAGTCTAGGTGCACCCATGTCAAGTAGCATGCATCGCTTTAGGCGATGCATGGATACCCTCCATGCATCGTTTACAAGCGGTTTAATTTATAAATTTGTAAATTAGTTTATATCATGATTCGGGAGTTAGCGATGCATGGTATAAGCATGGTTCGACTTATAGGCATGCATTTACATACCGTGCACCAATCTCGGATTTTTATTTGTCATCCGAGATCGGAGGAGGACTTGCAAACTTCTGTTAGGGAGGACAGTTTGAAGTGGATGTCATGTCACTGATCAAAGATAATAATAAAGACCAGGTTATGCCCGGGCCGGTTTTGGGCCCGGTAAAATCCCGTCTCCAATCTGAGACTAGTATACTAGTCTCAGTCTCCAATAGTATTATCAAAGACTTTATGCCTTGGTATTATTAAGCTTTTCGGACACAAACTGCGGCCAGGTGCCGAGCCCGGGTGCCGAGTGCTAACATTAATTTGTCTAAATTCCAGCATTCTTTCCCCAAATATGCATGGACAATGTATCTGCTTTATAATTACCAGCCGAGCGTTATCAAACAGCACCATTGGGAGCTACGCGGAGCCGGTCTGGTCGGCCGGCGGTTGGCGCTGTAGTACAACACATTCCTCCCCGAGATATCCGGGTAGAGATAATGTTCCCGTCCGGCGTCCCTATCCTCCATGCGTGAGGATTGCATTAGGGAGCGGTCACATTCTTTCGACCGTATATCGAAATCACCGTCTGCCGTTTAATTATTTGTTAAAAATGTTGAATATATTAACTCCTTGATTAGAACCAGAGGAGGCCTTAAAATAATGTTGGGGAATTGCACCTCATTCTCTGGGGAATTGCAATCTTTAACAATTTGGCACATTAAAACTAAAAGGTCCATGTTTTATCTACATGCATTGAAGGCAGGTGTTAATTAAATTCTTAGCACCTCTCTGCTTAAATAAAATGCTTATTGTGAAAATGATTTTTATAAATTTTTCATTTCAGCTTTTTTGAATTATTGAATTTTAAAAATAATGTGGATAGTCTCTATTTGCCATCACGAGACAGTGAGATAGCTGCGTATTCTTCTAAATTACAGCACATAACGTGCATGCCTCGCCTAACTGGCGAGTCGCTCAGTGGCGTAGCTAGGTTTTTCATATTGAGGAGGCAAAAAATGAAAGTGAACGGACAATATTTAGTGAAGAAAGAAATGCACACGTAGCACGCAGTTCTTTGACTTGCATCTATTTTGGCTATGATTGAGGTACATTTCTGCTTAAAACAAGCTTCTACCAACAAATATTCCATTTTTGGGACACATTTTGACCATCAAAATTCCATCATAGCGATTCCTCTTGTCAAATGAACCGACAGTGTCAGGTCTCAACCGACACCGCAGTCAATATTGGGAGGGGGGTGCGGTCCCCCCTTCTGGCTACGCCACTGGAGTCACTGGCTTATACACGCAAGCATTGAAAGACGGAAGATACATTCGAGTGCATGAAAGCTGTGCTGTGCTGTGCTGTGCCTGTTAAGTAACGTCGCTGTCCAGAGGAAGTCAAAGCATGCGTATGAATGCAATAATGGCCTATCCCCCAAAATGGAACTCTCATGTAGGGTTGTGGGGCCTTATTTGGTTTTGTTTGATTTTAAAAATAAACCCAAACATTTTCTGAACAAATTTTCAAAACATTTTTTAAAATTAAAAAAAAAATGGGTCGGTCAGGGTTTTTTCACCGTCTTAGGTTAAGGCAACGGTAAGGCAACGGTAAGGCAACGGTCAGGTTTGGGGGGTTTGGGGGGTTTGGGGGGTTTGGGGGGGGGGGGGGGGGGGTTTGGGGGGGTTTGGGGGTTTGGGGGGTTTGGGGGGTTTGGGGGGGGGGGGTTTGGGGGGGTTTGGGGGTTTGGGGGGTTTGGGGGGTTTGGGGGTC